>CM038680.1:528021558-528565562 GCA_021605205.1 Aegilops longissima
TGCTCCAGCTAACTACCCAAGGTTAGTAGCACTAATGGCTATTGACATTGATCTCTATCAGTTTCCATCTTATATGTGCCAAAATTGTTCTTTCAATTTTATTTAATTCTTCTGATTGCGAGCTCTGTGATGCTAAGTTTTCTTCCGACGAAATTACTAATATCTTTTATTTTTCTGTAATGGGAATATATAGATTTTTTATTAAATCGTTATCGATCTTATTGACATAACTATGTTTCTATTTCATGGAAGCGCCACATTATTAGTGTACCACTCGAGATTTTTTTTGTTGGCTTGGCCCCCTTTATATCTAAATCCTGGCTCCGCCCCTGATCTTAAATCTTACATATAATTTAGAGATGACAAAAAATATGTCTACAGTGGGTCATCTCTTAGCCTTATCTTCAATAACTAGCTATTCCTAAAAACATGGTGAGACATATTAAGAGAAGACAAGTACTTTCTTATGATTTCTCTCCTCCACCTCATCATTTATCCTACGTAGCATTTCTAAGATAGAACCATTGTACATGCCCTAAATAAGAGAAGACAAGTATTTTCTTATGATTTCTCTTTCCTCCACCTCATCATTTATCCTACATGACATTCCTAAGATAGAACCATTGTACATGCCACTTTTCCACCGCCGCAACCTTCTGTACCCGTGAGATCCCATCTAGGGACCTTTTTCGGCGTCCTGCCGGAGGAGAATTCGATCACGGAGGGCTTCTACATCAACATCATCGCCTCTTCGATGAAGTGTGAGTAGTTTATCACAGACCTACGGGTCCATAGATCACTACTAGGGAAAACCCTAGTAGTAGCGCGGGGTAATTGCCTAGCAGTAGTGCGGGGGCCTACGCTACTGCTAGGGCGCTATAGCTAACTTTTAGCAGTAGCGCGGGTGGTACCCGCGCTACTGCTACTTCTAGTAGTAGTAACGCGATTGCCACCCGCGCTACTACTAACTAATTGAGAACTAAAAAATAAATTCCATCCATGGCGGCTGCTTCTGCTGGGCGTCATCGTCCTCTCTATCCATGGCTGCTACTGGTCCTGGAGGGGATGAAGTTGTCCATGGTGATGGTGCTTCCCCACCCAACTTGTGCCGCACCTCTCTTCTATTGCTCCAACAAAAGAAGAGAAAAATATTAGAAAGAGGAAGAGAGAGATAGAGAGCAGTAGGAGGAGGAACTCACCGGTGACCGACGGAGTTGGAGCCGACGCCCGAAACCCTAGATGAAGCCCGGTGACCTGCTGCTGCTTGTCATGGGACCCTTGACCCGGCAAGGAGGTGCAAGTGGTTGCGTCCATGGCGGATCTGGCCGCCGCCATGGACGATGCTCTGCTGGTTTCCCTCTCCTTCGAACAGTGAAGAAGAAGGAGGATGGAGGGGAAGGGGAGGGGTCTGCAGTGCGAGAGGAGGTCGCCGAATTTATGAGTGGCACCGAGGTGCGAGGCCGGTAATGGCGGTGGGTGAGGAAGGGAATCGCGGGTGGGAGGAGAAGGGGAATCAGAAGAGTGTGGCGGGTTTGGATTTGGGCCTCCGCACGCTATGTGTACACATGTCTTGGTGGGTCGATAGTAGTACGCGGGTTTATACCCCTCGCTACTACTATGGCATGTCCCGGGTGGCGCACAGTAGAGACCACTTAGTAGTAGCGAGGGTTACAAACCGCGCTACTACTATCATCTTAGTAGTAGCGTGGGTTTATGCCCCTCGCTACTACTATGGCATGTCCGGGGGGCACGGGCCGCACGACAGAGACCACTTAGTAGTAGCGAGGGTTATAAACCCGCGCTACTACTATCAACTTAGTAGTAGCGGGGGTTAATAACCCGCGCTACTAGTAAGTAGCAGTAGCGAGGGGTATAAACCCGCGCTACTAGTAAGCTTCTGCCTATAAGCTTTTCCCTAGTAGTGGCTAGTAGCTAGATGCCTTCTTCTCACTCTTTGATTCTCAATACCATGTTCTCCTCGATGTTCTTGGAGATCTATTCGATGTAATATTCTTTTGCGGTGTGTTTGCCAAGATCCAATGAATTGTGGATTTATGATCAGATTATCTATGATCAGATTATCTATGAATATTATTTGAGTCTTCTCTGAATTCTTATATGCATGATTTGATATCTTTGCAAGTCTCTTCGAATTATCGATTTATTTTGGCCTACTAGATTGGTTTTTTTTGCAATGGGAGAAGTGCTTAATTTTGGGTTCAATCTTGCGGTGTCCTTTTCCAGTGACAGTAGGGGCAACAAGGCACGTATTGTATTGTTGCCATCGAGGATAAAAAGATGGGGTTTTCATCATATTGCTTGAGTTAATTCCTCTACATCATGTCATCTTTCTTAATGCGTTACTCCGTTCTTTATGGACTTAATACTCTAGATGCATGCTGGATAGCGGTCGATGTGTGGAGTAATAGTAGTAGATGCAGAATCGTTTCGGTCTACTTGACACGGACGTGATGCCTATATTCATGATCATTGCCTTAGATATCGTCATAATTATGCGCTCTTCTATCAATTGCTCGGCAGTAATTTGTTCACCCACCGTAATATTTGCTATCGTGAGAGAAGCCACTAGTGAAACCTATGGCCCCTGGGTCTCTTTTCCATCATATTAAGCCTCTTTTACATCATACTAGTTTTCGATCTATTATTTTGCAATCTTTTACTTTTCGATCTATAAACCAACAATACCAAAAATATTTACTTGACCGTTTATCTATCTCTATCAGATCTCACTTTTGCAAGTAACCGTGAAGGGATTGACAACCCTTTATCATGTTGGGTGCAAGTTGTTGATTGTTTGTGAAGGTATTCGGTGACTTGTGCGTTGTCTCCTATTGGATTGATAACTTGGTTCTCAAACTGAGGGAAATACTTACTCTACTTTGCTGCATCACCCTTTCCTCTTAAAGGGAAAACCAACGCAAGCTTAAGAGGTAGCAGGAAGGATTTCTGGCACCGTTGCCGGAGAGATGTACGCCAAGCCAAGACATACCAAGTACCCATCATAAACTCTCATCCCTCGCATTACATTATTCACCATTCGCCTCTCGTTTTCCTCTCCCCCACTTCTAAAATGATTTTCGAAAAGATTTGCCTTTTTCTTCGCCCTTTTTCCGTTCATCTTTTCGTTTGCCTTGATGTCTTATTTGGCTTGTTTGCTCGTTTGGTTGGAATAATTATGTATTTATTGCAAATCACAGAACCTAAGATTTATGGATCCTCATCCGCTTGCCAATCTTTTTAAGAGATCCATTTATGATGAACCTATTGCTAGTGAGTTCTGTGCACTAGATTATCTTTATGAAGTTTTGCTTGAAATTCAAGAATCTGAAAATTGTGATGAAGTACTTTATGAAGTGATTCACGATAGATCTTTGAATAAAAAGCATGATTGCAATGATGTTATTATAAATTCTATTAATGTCAATTATGCTAAAAATATGCAAAACCCTAAGCTTGGGGATGCTAGTTTTGCTATATCCACTGCTTGTTGCAATGATCATGATTGGGGTGATTCTTCTTATGATCTTGAAAATTTATTTAAGCCCCATGATGAATATGAGATTGATAATAGCGTTTGTAATAATATTGAAAGTGGGTTTGGAAGAGTGTCAACTTTAGATCCCACATATTTGGAGAATGTTCAATCTGATGAAATTTTTGATAAAAGTGGGTTTGGAGAGGTCATGACTTTAGTTAATGTTAATCCCACTATTTTGGAAGAGTGCCAACTTTGCATGCATGTGGATCATGAAGAGAAAATTTTGTGTGATAGCTATATTTTTGAATTTGCTTATGATCCTACATGTAATTATTATGAGATAGGAAAATATTGTGTAGAAATTTTCATGTTACTAAATTACCTCTCTTCATGTTGAGATTGCCATTGTCTCTTTCTTCTTCCTTGCATATGCTAGTTTTTGCCTGCCTTGATAATTTGTTTGCTTATAAAATACCAATGCATAGGAAGTATGTTAGACTTAAGTGTGTTTGTTATATGTTTTATGATGCTCTCTTTGTGCTTCAATTCTTGTCTTTCATGTGATCATCATTAAAATTATCAATGCCTAACTAAAAGGCTTTAAAGAAAAGTGCTTGTTGGGGGACAACCCAATATTTTTCCTTGCTGTTTTGCTTAAAATTTTTCATCTAGCCTTTGGTCAGATGTGGTTTTGTGTTTTAAGTGTTTGTGCCAAGTAATACCTTTAGGATAGCCTACGGTGATAGTTAATTTGATCTTGCTGAAAAACAGAATCTTTTACGCGCACGAAAATAATTTTCATAAATCAAAGGAACGTGATTTTTAGTTGATTCTGTTTGCAGAAGATTAATAAACAAATTTATAAGGACGTCCTAATTTCTCAGGATTTGTTAGTTACAGAAGTATTCGAGAGTTACAGATTACTACAGACTGTTCTGTTTTTGATAGATTCTGTTTTCGCGTGTTGTTTGCTTATTTTGATGAATCTATGGGTAGTAACGGGGGCTATGAACCATGGAAAAGTTGGAATACAGTAGATATTACACCAATATAAATAAATAATGAGTTTTCAACAGTACCTTAAAATGGCAATTTATTTTCTTATACTAACGGAGCTCATGAGATTTTCTGTTAAGTTTTGTGTTGTGAAGTTTTCAAGTTTTGGGTAAGGATTTGATGGACTATGGAATAAGGAGTGGCAAGAGCCTAAGCTTGGGGATGCCCAAGGCACCCCAAGGTAATATTCAAGGACAACCAAAAGCCTAAGCTTGGGGATGCCCTGGAAGACATCCCCTCTTTCGTCTTCGTCTATCGGTAACTTTACTTGAGGCTATATTTTTATTCACCACATGATATGTGTTTTGCTTGGAGCGTCTTGTATGATTTGAGTCTTTGCTTTTTATTTTACCACAATCATCCTTTCTGTACACACCTTTTGGGAGAGACGCGCATGAATCATGATTTATTAGAATACTCTATGTGCTTCACTTATATCTTTTGAGCTAGGCAATATTGCTCTAGTACTTCACTTATATCTTTTTAGAGCACGACGGTGGTTTTATTTTATAGAAATTAATGAACTCTGATGCTTCACTTATATTATTTTGAGAGTCTTTTAGAACAGCGTGATAATTTGCTTTGGTTATAAAATTAGTCCTAATATGATGGGCATCCAAGGGGGATATAATAAAAACTTTCATAAAAAGTTCATTGAATACTATGAGAAGTTTGATTCTTTATGATTGTTTTGAGATATGAAGATGGTGATATTAGAGTCATGCTAGTGGAGTAATTGTGAATTTGAGAAATACTTATGTTGAGGTTTGTGAGTCCGGTAGCATGCACGTATGGTGAACTGTTGTGTAACAAATTTGGAGCATGAAGTATTTCTTTGATTGTCATCCTTTATGTGGAGGTCGGGATCGCGCGATGGTTAACTCCTACCAACCCTTCCCCTAGGAGCATGCGCGTAGTGCTTTGTTTTGATGACTTATACATTTTTGCAATAAGTATGTGAGTACTTTATGACTAATATTGAGTCCATGGATTATACACACTCTCATCCTTTCACCATTGCTAGCCTCTCTTATGGCGCGCAACTTTCGTCGGTACCATACGCCCACCATATAACTTCCTCAAAACAGCCACCATACCTACATATTATAGCATTTCCATAGTCATTCCAAGATATATTGCCATACAACTTTCCACCGTTCCGTTTATTATGACACGCTTCATCATTGTCATATTGCTTTGCATGATCATGCAGTTGACATCGTATTTGTGGCAAAGCCACCTTTCATAATTCTTTCATACATGTCACTCTTGATTCATTGCACATCTCGGTACACCACCGGGGGCATTCACATAGAGTCATATCTTGTTCTAAGCATTGAGTTGTAATTCTTCGAGTTGTAAGTAAATAGAAGTGTGATGATCATCATTATTAGAGCATTGTCCCATGTGAGGAAATAAAGAAAAAAAGAGGGAAAAAAAAGAGAAGCCAAAGAAGCCAAGAAAAAAAGAAAAAAAGGAAAAAAGAGGAAAAATGAGAGAAAAAGAGAGAAGGGGCAATGTTATTATCCTTTTCCACACTTGTGTGCTTCAAAGTAGCACCATGATCTTCATGATAGAGAGTCTCTTATTTTGTCACTTTCATATAGTAGTGGGAATTTTTCATTATAGAACTTGGCTTGTATATTCCAACGATGGGCTTCCTCAAATGCCCTAGGTCTTCATGAGCAAGCAAGTTGGATGCATACCCACTTAGTTTCTTTTTTGAGCTTTCATACACTTATAGCTCTAGTGCATCCATTGCATGGCAATCCCTACTCACTCACATTGATATCTATTGATGGGCATCTCCATAGCCTGTTGATACGCCTAGTTGATGTGAGACTATCTCCCTCTTTTTGTCTTCTCCACAACCACCATTCTATTCCACCTATAGTGCTATGTCCATAGCTCACGCTCATGTATTGCGTGAAACTTGAATTTTTTTGAGAATACTAAAGTATGAAAGAATTGCTTGACTGAAACCGGGGTTGTGCATGATTTGAATATTTTTGTCTGACGAAGATGGAGCATAGCCAGACTATATGATTTTATAGGGATAAGCTTTCTTTGGCCATGTTATTTTGAGAAGACATAATTGCCTTGTTAGTATTCTTGAAGTATTATTGTTTTTATGTCAATATTAAACTTTTGTTTTTACTCTTTCGGATCTGAACATGCATGCCACAATAAAGAGAATTACATGGATAAATATGTTAGTAGCATTCCACATCAAAAAGTCTGTTTTTATCATTAACCTACTCGAGGACGAGCATGAATTAAGCTTGGGGATGCTTGATAGTCTCCAATGTATCTTTAATTTTTGATTGTTCCATGCTATTATAATATCTGTTTTGGATGTTTAATAGGAATTTATATGCTATTTTATATTATTTTTGGGACTAACCTATTAACCTAGAGCCCAGTGCCAGTTTCTGTTTTTTTGCCTGTTTTAGAGTTTCGCAAAAAAGGAATACCAAACGGAATAAAACTTTCGCGATTATCTTTCTTGGACCAGAAACAAACCAGGAGACTTGGAGATGAAGTCGGAGACGCAACGAGGCATCCACGAGGGTGGAGGGCAAGCCCAGGGGGTAGGGCGCGCACCTACCTTGTGGGCCCCTCGTGGGTCTCCTGACCTAGTTCCTTCGCCCATATATACTCTTATACCCTGAAAACATCGAGGGGAGCCACGAAACCACTTTTCCACCGCCGCAACCTTCTGTACACGTGAGATCCCATCTAGGGACCTTTTTCGGTGTCCTGCCGGAGGGAGATTTGATCACCGAGGGCTTCTACATCAACACCATTGCCTCTCCGATGAAGTGTGAGTAGTTTATCACAGACCTATGGATCCATAGCTAGTAGCTAGATGGCTTCTTCTCTCTCTTTGATTCTCAATACCATGTTCTCCTCAATGTTCTTGGAGATCTATTCGATGTAATATTCTTCTACGGTGTATTTGCCGAGATCCAATGAATTGTGGATTTATGATCAGATTATCTATGAATATTATTTGAGTCTTCTCTGAATTCTTATATGCATGATTTTATATTTTTGCAAGTCTCTTCGAATTATCGGTTTAGTTTGGACTACTAGATTAGTATTTCTTGCAATGGGAGAAGGGCTTAGCTTTGGGTTCAATCTTGCAGTGTACTTTCCCAGTGCCAGTAGAGGCAGCAAGGCACGTATTTTATTGTTGCCATCGAGGATAAAAAGATGGGGTTTTCATCATATTGCTTGAGTTAATTCCTCTACATCATGTCATCTTTCTTAATGTGTTACTCCGTTCTTTATGAACTTAATACTCTAGATGCATGCTGGATAGCGGTCGATGTGTGGAGTAATAGTAGTAGATGCAGAATCGTTTCGGTCTACTTGACACGGACGTGATGCCTGTATTTATGGTCATTGCCTTAGATATTGTCATAATTATGCGCTCTATCAATTGCTCGGCAGTAATTTGTTCACCCACCGTAATATTTTCTATCTTGAGAGAAGCCACCAGTGAAACCTATGGCCCCTGAGTCTCTTTTCCATCATATTAAGTCTCTTTTAAATCATACTAGTTTCCGATCTGTTATTTTGCAATCTTTTACTTTCCGATCTATAAACCAAAAATACCAAATATTTACTTTACCGTTTATCTATCTCTATCAGATCGCACTTTTGCAAGTAACTGTGAAGGGATTGATAACCCCTTTATCGCGTTGGGTGCAAGTTGTTGATTGTTTGTGCAGGTATTCGGTGACTTGTGCATTATCTCCTACTGGATTGATACCTTGGTTCTCAAACTGAGGGAAATACTTACTCTACTTTGCTGCATCACCCTTTCCTCTTCAAGGGAAAAACCAACGCAAGCTCAGGAGGTAGCAGTAGCACCTGTAACCATCAATCAAGACAGAGATTTTCACTTTTCTCAAACACGTTATCACGCACGTAGAACAACCAGCGAAGAGCAAGAGAGAACAGATGATAGAGGCAAAGGTGTCCCGATGTTTTGATGAGATGGTGGCTATCATTTTTGGTGGAGTAGACTTTGACGATCCGACTACGAACGTACGAGGACGTCGCGCCTTAGCAATCGCTAAACCAACTCTGAGAGGTTATTGACCACGCCAAAGCACGATCAACCTGACCACGAGGGTCTGTTTCCTGCACGTAAACGAAGAACAACTAAGAAACTTAAATTGCAATTTGGATGTGCGAATATAAGAGGAAAGCTTTATTAATGAAGGTGGGGTTTTGTGACGTCTTGGCTTGGTCGTTGAACATAAACTAAGTACGCAAAGTTGCAGCTATGGTGAACTTTTAATCTAAACAAAACCCAGTGTCTAAACGGTACCTTAAGGGTTGTATTTGTTAGCATTGTTGAGAGGTTGCACTAGTGAAAGTACGGACCCTAGGCCTTGTTTTTAAGCATTGCAATACCGTTTTGTGCCCGTTTACTATTTGCTACCTTGCTGTTTTTATTTATTCAGATTATAAAAATATATTTCTACCATCAATATCACACTTGTATCACCATCTCTTCGCCGAACTAGTGCACCTATACAATTTGCCATTGTATTGGGTGTGTTGGGGACACAAGAGATTTCTTGTATTTGGTTGCAGGTTTGTTTGAGAGAGACCATCTTCATCCTACGCCTCCCACGGATTGATAAAACTTAGGTCATCCACTTGAGGGAAAATTGCTACTGTCCTACAAAACTCTGCGCTTGGAGGCCCAACACGAGTCTACAAGAATAAAGTTGCGTAGTAGACATCAAGCTCTTTTCTGGTGCCATTGCCAGGAAGGTGAGTGCTTGAAGGTATATCTTTAGATCTTGCAATCGAATCTTTTAGTTTCTTGTTTTATCACTAGTTTGGTTTATAAAAGAAAACTACATAAAAAATGGAATTGAGGTTGCATCATATTATTGATCATCTTTTTAATATCTTTCTTAAAAATGATGGATCGGAAAATTGTGCTCAATTGTTAGAAGAAGAAGTCAATAAAATGTTTGGCACAAAATATTTGAATGATGAGCGTGATTGCAATGTTGTTGGTATGAATTCTTTGAATATCCATGATGCTAACGATATGCAAAGCTACAAGCTTGGGGATGCTATATTTGATGAAGATGATATTTTTAGTCCCCCAAGTTTTGATGAGAAAATTTATTATGATGAAATCATGCCTCCTATTTATGATGATTATATTGATGAAAGTGGGTTTGGAAGAGTGTCAACTCTAGGTACTAATGATCCCACTATTCTGGAGGGTGTTGAACCTTATTGTAATAATTATGAAAGTGGATTTGGAGAGTTCATGACTTTATTTAGTGATGAATCCACTATTTCGGAAGAGGTTTCAATTGATTATTATGAGAACAAAGTTGCTATCTATGATGATTATGGTGATGACATGTATGCTATAAATAATAATGATAACCATGAAACTTGTCATCATGATTTTGATTTTCACTCTCATGATAGTTATTTTGTTGAGTTTGCTCCCACTACTATTCATGAGAATAAATTTGCTTATGTGGAGAGTAATAAAATTTCTATGCTTGTGGATCATGAAAAGAATGCTTTATGTGATAGCTATATTGCTGAATTCATTCATGATGTTACTGAAAATTATTATGAGGGACGGACTTATGCTTGTAGGAATTGCAATAATATCAAGTTTCCTCTCTATGTGTTGAAAATCTTGAAGTTTTGCTTGTTTTGCCTTCCTATGCTAGTTGATTCTTGTTCCCACAAGTTCTTTGCTCACAAAATCCCTATGCATAGGAAGTGGGTTAGGCTTAAATGTGCTTGCCTTGTGTTTCATGATGCTCTTGTTATGTTTCAATTCATATCTCTTATGCGAGCATCATTTAACTCATCATGCCTAGCTAAAAGGCATTAAAGAAAAGCGCTTGTTGGGAGACAACCCAACACTTTTACCTACTGTTTTTGTGTTTTCACATGATTAAGCTACTGTATTAATCATGTTTTATTGCTTTTGTTTCAATAAAGTGCCAAGTAAAGCCTTTGGGATAGTGTGGATGATAGTTGACTTGATTCTGTCCAAAAACAGAAACTTTTGCGCTCAGTCCAGGAAATTTAAAAATTCACTAGAACGTCCTTTTAATCTGAATTTTTTACAGGTGATAGATATACAAATTCTCTATGTTGTCCTTTTTTTAGAATTTTTGGAGTAGCAGAAGTATGGTGGGAGTACAGATTACTACATGCTGCTCTGTTTTTGACAGATTCTGTTTCCAATGCATAGTTTGCTTGTTTTCTCGTTTCTATGGCTTATATTGCTCAATATAAATTGTAGAAATGATATGATACAGTAGGAATTGTGTGGAAACAATTATGAATCTTGTCTTTGACAGTACCAAAGTGAAATGGTTTGCTCTTTATCATACTAACCTATCTCACGAAGTTCCGTTAAGTTTTATGTGATTGAAGTTTTCAAGTTTTGGGTGAGATATCGATATGAGGAGAATAAGGAGTGACAAGACCCTAATATAGGGGATGCCCAAGGCACCCCAAGGTAACATTCAAGGAATATCTAAGCAACTAAGCTTGGGGATGCCCCGGAAGGCATCCCCTCTTTCGTCTCCAACAATATCGGTAACCTCACATGGAGCTATGTTTTCATTCGTCACATGATATGAGTTTGCTTGGAGCGTCAATTTATTTTGTTAGGATTTGCTTGCTGTTATTTATAATAATGTTTTTCATCTTTTATTTCAATAAAAGTGGCATTGGTAGCCTTTGCCATGCTTATTTTGCAAGTATACATGTTGCTGTTTGAAAATAGAAAGTTTACCGATGTTGCAAAATTTCCCTAAAAAAGTCAGAATATGATAAAATGTTGAAACTTTTTGCAAATAATCTCTGATAAATTTTCTACAGTGTGGTAGAATTTCATAATGTTTGGAGTTGAATAATTATTGATACTCTTGCATTCTTTACAGACTGTACTGTTTTGGCAGATTGCTGTTTTGTTTGCATATGTTTGCTTGTTTAATGATTCTATTTGAGGATAGGAGTATTAAATATGCAGAGGCATTTAGTATGCGATGTTGAATAATAATTTTAGTGATTTGCTACAGTATATAATGATAAGGTTTTTGCATTGGTTTATACTGTCGGCATCCTGGGAACGGGGGTCCCCAGACTTGCCTGCCTGCGGCCCAGGGCGTGGCTCGTCCAGCGGCCTGGTACATCCCATCTTCATCAGCAAACACTCAAGACCCTCGTGAGGCCGACGCCACAAGAACTCCTCACTGTTCTTCCGTTGTACTTGTTCATCCCCAGCCTACAAGGCAATCCACCACACCACACTGGAGTAGGGTATTACACCACAACGGTGGCCCGAACCAGTATAAACCCTTGTGTCCCGTGTTCTCTGAGTTCGACGAGCTGGGCCGTGGATCGTTGGGTGAGCGAGCTAGAGGGAGAGAGAGATCTTCGTGCGCACCCAAGTGTTCGAACCTCAAGGGTTTGCCGGTGTTGGGGAATGTAGCAATTTCAAAAAAATTCCTATGCACACGCAAGATCATGGGGATGCATAGCAACGAGAGGGGAGAGTGTGTCCACGTACCCTCGTAGACCGAATGTAGAAGCGTTAGCACAACGCGGTTGATATAGTCGTACGTCTTCACGATCCGACCGATCAAGTACCGAACGCACGGCACCTCCGAGTTCAGCACACGTTCAGCTCGATGACGTCCCTCGAACTCTGATCCGGCCGAGCTTTGAGGAGAGTTCGTCACAAGACGACGTGGCAGGACGATGATGATGTTCTATCGACGCAGGGCTTCGCCTAAGCACCACTACGATATTATCGATGTGGATTATGGTGGAGGGGGGCACCGCACATGGCTAAGAGATCAAGAGATCAATTGTTGTGTCTATGGGGTGCGGCGCGCCCTAGGAGGGGGAAACCTAGTCCAAGTAGGTTTGCCTCTCCCTTTCCTAGTCCAAGAAGGAGGGGGAAGGAAAGAGTGGGAGACAGGAAAGGAAAGGGGGGCGCTGCCCCCCTTCCTTATCCTATTCGGACTCAAGGGGAGGGGGCGCGCCTCTTGCCCTGGCCGGCCCCTCTCTCTCTCCACTAGGGCCCAACAAGGCCCATTAGTTCCCGGGGGGTTCGGTAAATCCGGTACTCCGATAAATGTCCGAAACCTTCCGGAACCTTTCGGTGTCCAAACATAGTCGTCCAATATATCTATCTTTACGTCTCGACCATTTTGAGACTCCTCGTCATGTCCGTGATCACATACGGGACTTCGAACAACCTTCGGTACATCAAAAACTCATAAACTCATAACATAACCGTCATCAAAACTTTAAGCATGCGGACCCTACGGGTTCGAGAACTATGTAGACATGACCGAGACACGTCTCCGGTCAATAACCAATAGTGGAACCTGGATGCTCATATTGGCTCCCACATATTCTACGAAGATCTTTATCGGTCAGACCGCATAACAACATATGTTGTTCCCTTTGTCATCGATATGTTACTTGCCCGAGATTCGATCGTCGGTATCTCAATACCTAGTTCAATCTCGTTACCGACAAGTCTCTTTACTCGTTCCGTAATACATCATCCCGCAACTAACTCATTAGTTGCAATGCTTGCAAGGCTTATAGTGATGTGCATTACCGAGTGGGCCCAGAGATACCTCTCCGACAATGGAGTGACAAATCCTAATCTCGAAATACGCCAACCCAACAAGTACCTTTGGAGACACCTGTAGAGCACCTTTATAATCACCCAGTTACATTGTGACGTTTGGTAGCACACAAAGTGTTCCTCCGGTAAACGGGAGTTGCATAATCTCATAGTCATAGGAACATGTATAAGTCATGAAGAAAGCAATAGCAGAATACTAAACCATCGTGTGCTAAGCTAATGGAATGGGTAAAGTCAATCACATCATTCTCCTAATGATGTGATCCCGTTAATCAAATGACAACTCATGTCAATGGCTAGGAAACATAACCATCTTTGATCAACGAGCTAGTCAAGTAGAGGCATACTAGTGACACTTTGTTTGTCTATGTATTCACACAAGTATTATGTTTCCGGTTGAGGGAGTCCAGGATTAGGGGGTCTCCGGACAGCCGGACTATATCCTTTGGCCGGACTGTTGGACTATGAAGATACAAGATTGAAGACTTCGTCTTGTGTCCGGATAGGACTCTCCTTGGCGCGGTAGGCAAGCTTGGCGATACGGATATGTAAATCTCCTCCCTTGTAACCGACTCTGTGTCGGTGTACTAGAGTAGGGGTACCCTAGTATCTCGAACTCGTGCACGGACATTTGCAGCGCCCCACGGCAGGGCTGGCCTGATGACCGCCAAAATCCTCAGCGGCTCCTTTGGAGCCGTTCAAGAACAAAGTAATCGAGGCCCCGACAAGAGGAGCTTGTCGGGAAGGCCACTCAAGGCGCAAAGGAAACAAGGCCCCGATAAGAGGAGCTTGCCGGGAAGGCTTGGTGGGCGCCGAGCCCCCAAGCGTGACAAGGTTCCTGCCGCGGCAAGGCACTTGCCGGGCGGGCAACCTCTCTTCATCTCCGCCCAGCTCACTCCGCCAACGTGTCACCACGGGCTCTCCCAAGCTGCGCGTGTCGACGGGCTGTGCAGCCAGCGGGAGCAGCGATAAGCGGCACCGACAAGCTACCATCGTGGCAAACGGAGGCGCACTTGACGGTCCTGTTAATCGTTCGGGCGATCGTGACGGGCATTGATGACTCTTGTCCCTTGCCGTCGAGTTAGGTATAGATTACTGTACTTTATGCATGTGAGCGGTGTACCAACCCATGTTTTACTATTTTACCCTTATCTACTTGGCATATGTGGTGACCCCTTTGTGCCTATAAAAGGAGGCCCAAGTGCAACGTAGAAAGGGTTCGGTCCAGCTCCGGCTTAGTTCATCACACTCATACGAAACCACACTCAGGCTAGGTCTTGTAGCTCCCATTGCTCCCTAGCAAGAACACAAGATAATCCACAAAGCAGCAGAGGAGTATTATCTCCGAGAGCTCCGGCTGGGTAAATCCGCTTCGTGTGCATCGCCTCGATCCGCTCTTTGTGCAAACTCTGCCCCCTCCGAACCACAAGGGACCCAGGTCCGTAGGTGCTCGTGGGACACGATCAGTTCTCCCCGACATCTCTGGCGCGCCCGGTAGGGGCGCCGAGGCTGTGTGAACCCGATCCGCGGTCGACGAGCAACTTCATCGACATCTTCGTCAACATGGCACCGAGGAAGAAGTCTTGGCAGCAGCAGAGCCGTCTGCGCCGAACCCACCATCACCGGAGCTGTCAGAGGCCGGGAAGCGGGCGGAGGAACCGCGTCGCCGAGAGAGCCCACAATGCCGCCAGGTCCAAGGACAAGGCAGCGCAGCGCCGGCGTCGAATCCGCACCGCGTCCCTCGCAGGAGGCGCGGGACCGACAGCGCCATGATGCTCGCGGCACCATACGCCGTTGGATCAAGGCCAAGCCGAGGATCCCGAGGCCCTCGAGACCCGCATGCGCCAAAGATGCCGGTGACGAGTGGAGTACGGTCGCTAGGCGGGATGCCGCCTCCTAACTTGGTTAGGAGTTCGAGCACCTCCGTTCTTCGCTCCGCACGCCGCTGCCGCCAACCACACCAGCGAAAAGCCTTGGCAAGAGCTCGTTATTTAGATTACCTCCAACGGCCGATAAGGTCGATTTAATGGAGGGCCACACCAGAGTCTCATCGGCTTCGCTTAACGGCGACGCCCCGCTGCAACCGAAAAGTGCCGCGCAGCGGCGAGGCGACAAGGCGCGAGCCGATGGCGACGAGACTTGCGGGGGTGCACCCACCGTACACTCCCCTTCCCGAAGGCCAAGATCGCCGACTCGCCGGATCCACCTCGACAGCGACTCCATAGCGTCGTCGGATCCGCGAGCTCGTCGCGACCAACGCCAAGTTCTTCGAGAACGGTAAGAAGAAGACGCTCGAACCCGTATTGAGCGCCGAAGAGAAGCGCGCCGTCAATCCGACCAGCGCGCGCGGCCCATGTTGATATGCATGCGCCAGGGGAACCAGCGACTTGCCGACTGTGATGGGTTGCCCTGCGCTCACTCGTGAGCTGCGGCAAGTCCGGTGGTCTGACAAGAAAAACTTCAAACCAGACGTGCCGGAGAAGTATGACGGCATGACACACCCATCGGCGTTCATCAGCATCTACACCATCGCGGTGCAAGCTGCGGGGGGACAAGACGACAAGATCCTCACCAACTACTTCCCCTTGGTGCTCAAGCCAAACGTCAGATCTTGGCTCATGCACTTGCCGGATGGCTCTATTTCTTCTTGGGCAGATTTGTGCCATCGGTTTGTTGGCGCCTTCACAGTGGCCACAAGCCTCATGGCCAGGAGAGTGATCTCCGCCTGCTTGCCCGAAGGAGGGGGAGTCTCTGCAAATTCATCCAGAGATTCATCGAGTGCACTACAACATCCAGACGTCCACCCTGCTGCAAAGGATCGAGTGCATTCCATCGTAATGTACGAAATCGCAGGATGAGGGAGGAGATGGCGATGTGCAAAGTGAAAGACGTCAGCGAGCTCACGCCCTGGCCGACAAGTGTGCACGCTTTGAAGAAGGAAGAAGACTCGAGGAGAGAATGTGGGAGCAGAATCGACAGTGAGGGATCGCCCTGCAAGAAATAGCGGTGGCTAAACAACAGGAGGAAGAAAACCAAGAAGTACTAGTTGTCGAGCAGTCCGACAAGGATGGTGCCGCCAACAAAGCCAAGGCTGGTGGCTCCGCAATGAGGTTGCCATTGACGCCGACCGCCAAGTCGTGGCGGGCGCCGATAAGCCCGACAGCCCAACAAGCAAGATCTTGTAAAATCCACCGCACCAAGGGCCACGATCTCCAGAGCTGCAAGAAAGTCGAGCAGCTTGTTGAGCTACAGAGAGCTGAGTACGAGCGGCGAGACAAGGAGAAGCCCCAAGAAGGTGCAGGTGCAGCAAGTAAGAAGAGACCCGGTCGGGGAGGGCGCCGCGGCAAAGCCAAGCAGCGGCAAGGAGACAGACTTCCCCGTGGCCGCGACAAGGAAGAAGATGAAGATGAAGATGACGAGGACGATGAAGACGATGAAGCTGATGAGCAGGAGTTTCAAAAGGCAACGGAGGTCCTTTGCGTCGACGGTGGTGCGTCTCTGCATACCTCGCACCGCCAACTCAAGCAATGGATGCGTGAGGTCAATGCAGCAGAACCATCCATAGAGTCACGCAAACCTCTGAAATGGTCCAGCACGCCCATCATCTTTGACATTGAGGATCACCCTGATCGCATCACTGCAGTCGGTGCTGCCGATGTTGGTCTCACCAACCATCCGCAACCTCAAAGTCACAAAGATGTTGGTTGACGGCGGGGCGGCCTGAATTTGATCTCCTGCAGTGCTCCGTAAACTTCAAATCCTCGACAATGAGCTCAAGAAACTGGTACTTTCAAGGAATCAACCCAGAAGGAGCAAGCCCAAAGGGAAGATCACGTTGCGGTAACATTCGGCATGAGCTCAACTTCGAACCGAGAGGGTCACGCTTGACGTCGCCGATTTCCCATTGCCCTACAATGGCATCCTTGGCCGCCCAAAGACTCGCCAAGTTCATGGCCGCCTCTCATTATGCTTACAACCTACTCAAGATGCCCGACCGATAAGCGTCATTTCTGTCCATGGCGACAAGAAGGATGCACTTATCTGCGCCGACAAGATTTACCGGGATGCAGCAGCGACAGATAGCGAGACCACTTATCACTGAAGCTCCCGGGGAAGAAGAAGACCACCAGGTCCGGCAAGAGCTCTGTTGCCCACTCCGCAAGCGCACCTCTTGAGTGCTGCGCTACCGCCGAGGACGCACCATCGAGCTCCACCGCAAGTGCAACAAGATGATGGTAGCTCCGCCAAGACCAAGAAGGTGCCCGCCAAGGAGGACAGACCGGTGGTACCTTCACCATCGGTGCCACGCCGATCCTAAATAGGAAGGCGAGCTCGTTGCTTTCTGCGGGCTAATGTCGATGTGTTTGCATGGCAACCATCCGACATCCCCGGGTTCCTGTGAAAGTGGCGAGCACCACCTAGCTGTCTGTCCTCACGCCGCCCGTGAAGCAAAAGTTAGGAAACAGGCGGTGGAGTGCCGTGGAGTTCATAGCGAAGAAATCAAGAAATTAGAAGCAGCAGGGCTTGTCGAGGAGTCCTCCACCCCACGTGGTTGGCCAATCCGCAGTTATGCATAAGGCTAATGGGAAATGGAGGCTTTGTATTGACTTCACCGATGTTAATAAAGCTTGTCCCAAAGACCCATTTCCCTTGCCGCCATCGACCAGATTGTTGACTCCACGGCTGGATGTGATCTGCTTTCGTTTCTTGATGCATATTCAGGATATCATCAGATCTTCATGGCGTAAGAAGAAGAAGAGAAACCGCATTCATTACACCATGTGGCACGATTGCTTTATACGGATGCCTTCGGTTTGAAGAATGCTGGTTCAACCTTTGCAAGGGTAGTCCATGATGCCTTTGAACCACAGATACACAGAAATGTAGAAGCCTACATGGATGACATAGTGGTCAAGAGCAAGGACAGAGCGACTCTGGTTCAGGATTTGGATGAAACATTTGCAAATCTGCGCAGGATCAACCTCAAGCTCAACCCCGAGAAGTGCGTGTTTGGAGTCCCTTCCGGCAAGCTTCTCGGGTTCTTTGTGTCTCAGCGGGGAATCGAAGCCAATCCCGACAAGATCAAGGCCATTGAGCAGATTGAAGCACCCAAGCGTGTCAAGGATGTCAGAAGGCTTGCCGGTTGCGTGGCTGCTCTCAGCAGGTTCATCTCTAAGTCCGCTGAACGCGCCCTGCCGTTTTTCAAGATTTTGAAAAAGGCAGGTCCAATGAAATGGACTCCCGAAGCGGAGGCTGCGCTGAAGGACTTGAAGAGATACCTGTCCTCCGCTCCAATACTTGTCGCACCTAGGCCACAAGAGAAGTTGCTGCTGTATATAGCGGCAACCAATCAAGTGGTTAGTGCTGCGTTAGTAGCGGAGAGGGAGGCAGATGATGAGCCGGCAACCGAGGCAGGCGCATCCAGCGACAAGAAAGGGGCTTCGCCGTCGAGCTCTGGTCCCGACAAGGACAGATCAGCGCAGGGTTGCGACAAGATACAGAAAAAGATGGTGCAGCGCCCAGTCTACTTTGTCAGTTCCCTTCTGCAGGGGGCTAGATCGAGGTACTCTGGTGTGCAAAAGCTGCTTTTCGGCCTCCTCATGGCCTCGAGAAAGCTGCACCATTACTTCCAAGCACATGAAATAACAGTTGTCACTCGCTTTCCGCTGAAGAGGATTTTGCAAAATCCAGAAGCAACAGGCAGGATTGTCGAGTGGGCACTGGAACTGTCAAGCTTTGGCCTCAAGTTTGAAAGCACTTCAACTATCCAGAGCAGGGCATTGGCAGAATTTATAGCAGAGTGGACGCCAACGCAAGATGAAGAGATTCCGGAGACGAGCATCCCCGTCAAGGAGGCAAATAAAGAGTGGCTGATGTACTTTGACGGTGCCTTCTCGCTGCAAGGCGCCGGTGCCGGCGTGCTGCTTATCGCACCAACCGGAGAGCACCTCAAGTACATAGTCCAAATGCACTTTCCCAAGGAACAAGCAACAAATAATACTGCAGAGTATGAAGGCTTGCTTGCGGTCTCGTGGATTGCGGTGGACCTTGGGATCAAGAAGCTCATTGTCAGGGGGGACTCGCAACTTGTCGTCCGCCAAGTAAATAAAGATTATCGAGTCCGTTGATGGAAGCCTACGCCGATGAAGTGAGGAAGCTGGAAGAGCACTTTGAAGGCTCGCAAATGGAACACGCTCCAAGAGCATGTAATGATATAGCTGATGGCCTCTCCAAATGTGCCGCACTTAAGTTACTCGTGGAACCAGGAATATTTGTGCTCAAGCTGACTCAGCCAACCGTAACACCATCAACAGGACAAAGCAAGAAGAGAAAACTGGTTTCCGGCGACTACCTTCCGGCAGAGCTCTCGAAGCCGCCCCAAGAAGGTCCCTAAAACCAAGCATAAGTATCACCGAGGAGCAGTCTGCTCCGACAAACCATGCAGTTTGTATCGTTGAAGCAAACGCCCCAACAAGTTTAGCTCCGGCAAGCTTGCCGGGATCATCAACTCGGCGGACCCCCGTGTTCTTGCCGAGAAGCTGATGTTCCTTGATGATAGATGAGCCTTTAGTCCTTGTTGTCGAGCCACGTGCTCCAACATGGGCACAACAAATCGTCCATTTCCTTGAGACAGGGGAACTTCCCGAAGAGCAAGAAGAAGCGGAAAAAGTAGCCCGGCAGTCAAGTATGTACCAGTTTGTTGGCAACATCCTGTACAGAAGAAGGCTCAACGGTGTGAAATTGAAGTGTATTTGCCGGGAAGATGGACAGAAGCTGTTGGCAGAGATACATGGAGGCATATGTGGTCACCACATCGGTGCAAGAGCACTTGCCGGCAAAGCTTTCCGGCAAGGTTTCTTCCGCCGAAGCCCTCGGGATGCAAGCGCACAAGTAACCAAGTGTGAAGCGTGCAGGCCCATTCCAAACAGATACACCAACCAGCTCAAGCTCTCCAGACGATCCCTTTATCCTAGCCCTTTTCGTGCTGGGGCTCGACATCCTCGGCCCCTTCCCCCGAGCTGTCGGGGGCTTTGAATACTTGTACGTAGCAATCGACAAGTTCACAAAGTGGCCGGAAGTGGAACCAGTGAGGAAGGTGACAGCACAGTCAGCCGTCAAGTTCTTCAGGTCAATTGTTTGCCGTTTTGGGATTCCTAACCGGATCATCACCGACAACGGCACACAGTTCACGAGCCGCACCTTCATGCAGTACGCCCAAGATCTTGGCACAAAGATCTGCTTTGCTTCTGTTGCTCATCCGAGAAGCAACGGTCAAGCAGAGAGAGCAAACGCTGAAGTGCTGCGAGGACTCAAGACCAGAACTTTCGACAGGCTGCGCAAGTGCGGAAGGAACTGGATCGAGGAGCTGCCGGTGGTTCTTTGGTCGATCAGGACGACGCCAAATCGAGCCACTGGCCAGACACCCTTTGCTCTAGTCTACGGAGCAGAGGCAGTTCTCCCCACGGAACTCGTGTACGGGTCACCTCGAGTGCTCGCTTATGATGAGCTTGAGCAAGAGCAGCTGCGACAAGATGACGCGCTGCTCCTCGAGGAAGATCGTCTTCAGGCTGCTGTACGAGCTGCTCGTTACCAGCAAGCTTTGCGTCGCTACCATAGCCGCAAAGTTAATGCCGAAGCTTCGAGGAAGGCGACCTTGTTCTTCGCGCGTTCAATCCGCCAAGAATTCCAACAAGTTGACTTGAAGTGGGAAGGCCCTTATCGGGTAAAACGAGTCACTAGGCCCGGCGCTGTCCGCCTTGAGACCGAAGATGGCCTTCCGGTGAGCAATTCCTGGAATATAGAGCTTCTTCGCAAGTTTTACCCGTGAGGCGCGGTTGCCGGAACCCGTTCCGGCAACCACCCTTTTGTACAAGTCTTGTCGCTGTTGCATGTAATCCTTTGTACAAAGCCGGGCGTAGACCCCGTGCATCAGTAAAGCCTATGTGTTGCGCACATTTTGTCAATACATGCTTTCATAATCATATATGCATGTGTTTACTAACATCTTGTGCAGCACCCGCACCCGGTAAGCGATAATGAGCCACTAGGCTCCATAACTTTATTTTCTCTTCTTTCTTCTCAAACAAGAAGAAGGTTCATCCACCCACAAGTTAACCGAGGGGGAAGGATAAGATAATGGTGTGGGCCGCCAAGCGTCGCTCGAGGAACTGTCGCCTTGCCGGAAAATGGACAACAGAAAAGCTAAGTTGCTAAGTTTAAACGACCAATTTTAAATTTTTAAGTTATCTTCCTCGAACGATAGTACTTTGTATGGAAAACCTGTGCGTGGAGGAACCAAATCGTGACTGGTCTCGCCCTTACTTTGTTTCGAGTCCGCTCAACAACTTAAGTGAGCTGCGGCTAGTCTGCGACAAGGTTGCTTGTCGGTAGCGACCCGCCAATGGCTGCTGAAGTTCGCTTTTCGGCGCTTCATGGCAAGGGTGCCTGCACCGGCAAGTTTCCCTGAAAAGCGTAGGGCATTAACATACAAGGGAAGAAATCGAGTAAAGGAAATAACATTGCATTCAATTGCCTAAGATAGTGTATATTACATGATAACTTGTCGCAGATCTAATAGATTTTTCGCCTAAACATGATCTACAGCGACGAGAGAAAGACAGACTTGGCGGCCTAGTCCACGCGGTCGCCCTCTTGACTCCGCTCACCCTGTCCACAATGGGTGCGACAAGGGCCTTGAGTGCTTCAACATCGGCGGAAGGAGGCAGGGACTTGAGGGCTTTGGAGAAGTCGACACCCGGGTTGCGGAAGGCCACCTTCATCAACACCTTCTGGAGAGCCTCGGCGCAGACTTGACGCGATTCCTCCGCCAGTTGCTTTGGAATCTCTTCACGGAGCCGCTGGATACCCGCCAACACGCCTTTGAAGAATAGGCTGAGCTTGACGCTGGGTTGGAGGTTTTCGTCAGTGGAATATCCAAGATCTGACATCCCCAACTCCATCAGCTCATTATGGATGCCGGCGGCGGTGTCCACAAGACCTTCTGTCCAATGCATTATGCTGTCTCGAAGATTATTCTGGGCGGTCACAGCATTCGACAGCAACTCCTCGGTGGCCTTGATCTTTTCCAGAGGCCCGTTTCCGCTCCTTGGCGCCATTCAACGTCTCCGTCAAGGTGGTCAATTTAGCTCCAGATCCGCCTTGGAGTCCTTGGCGGCATCGAGCTCTTTGATCTTTTCAGCAAAAGCGACCTTGTAGCTCGCCGAGGTGTAAGCGTCCTTCTCGCCTTCGGCGCTTCAACCCGGACGACCTCCTCGGCACTCTTACGGAGGGTGGACTCCAGCTGAGCCACCTCGTCTCCAATTCCCTCTTGGCGGCCTCGGCAGCCGCAACAAACATCTTTTGCCTCTGAAGTGGCCCGCTAATCGCTTGCTTTCGGGCGAGATCTTCCTCAAAGCTGCCGAGGTTGATCTTCCGCTGCGCCACTCACCTTCTCGGCGGAGAGCTTCGCCGGCAAGCCTCTGCTGCTCCTCAACCTCGCCTTTCTCCAAGATGAAGGCCGTGCGCTCCTCAGCAAGCTGCTCCCGCGCCTCTGCTATATCCCGGAGAGTCTCTTTGTTGGCGCGTCGGAGCTCTTCCGCACGTTTCTCCAAATCAGCTCCCGCCCTCGCGACAAGCGCCTCCCTGGACTCCAGTTTGGCTTGTCGGGCGCGGTAGAGCGACAGCAACCTCCTTAGCAGCTGCTCCTCCTCAGGCTCACCACTACTGCTTCTCGGGGCATCAACCAGCGACAGCCCGTCGGAGGCAAGCAATTCCGCATCGAAGGTCTCCCCTTCGGCCGGTGCCCTGGAGCTCGATGCCCATGGGAGCTTGATGAAGACACCCTCGCCGGCCTTCAGGTAGGCGCCGGGCTGGGGCTCCTCGGAGTCTGGTGTGGCATCGGTGGTGGGGGGATCGGCGGTCGGTGCAGCGCCTGGCGCTCCTGCGGCCTCCGGGCCGTCAGTGCGATCACCAGATTCCTCCCCAGCCTCTGCGCCAGCGGCCTCGGCAGCCTCCTCGCCGGCGGGCCTGTCAGCGCCAGCCTCCTCCTCCATGTTGGCGGCGTCGACATTGTCGCCGCGAGCGTCTTCCTCGCCGGCAGCCTCAGTTTCCATCGGATCTCCGGCAGATGGATCTGATGGTCAGAAGAAGAAAGCACAAATCAAACAGATATTCGAAAGAGAAAAACGGAAGAAAAGAACCCAAGGGAAATTATCAAACAAGAAAATCACCTGCAACGGGGTCTGTTGCCGCGGTCTCCACTACCGGAGGGTTGTCGGCGCTGGCCCTTGACGGGGAAGCTCCCCTTGTCGGAGAGGCCCCCCTTGTCGGGGAGGCCTCCCTTGCCGGAGAGCGCTCCCTTGGCGGAGAGTTTTCCCTTGGCGGTGTAGTTGAAGCAAGCAAAACTTCGGGAGTGACCTCCGGTGCTTCCTGATGAGGCTGCTCTGCTCCTACACAATTCAACAAACCAGATATCAGTAACAGAGAAGCACCCAAGCGCACCCAAATTTGAGGAGTACACCATACACTTACGCTGGGGGCTGTGCTGGGGGCTGCTCTGTTGAAAGGTTGCCGGGTCCGGCAAGGGAGTTCGGACGTCCCCCTGCCGCCATTGTGGGAGTCATCCGAGACGACAACCACCGGCGTCTTGGCCCTCTTGGCGCCCTCGAGCTAACGTCCCAAGAAGAAGGTTCAGAGAAGCCGGTCCGATGTAAGATAAAGCAATAAATGGGAAGATTACAAGTAGCAGCGACAAGATCTTACCTTCCTCTTCTTCCTCGAGCTGAGGCGGAAAGATCGAACTCTGCCCGGCGCGACGGATTGGGGAGAAGATTCCCTCGGACGCTTAGCAGCACTGGGGCGCGACTCCAGAAGACCCGCGCCCGTCGCCGTGGCGGAATGAGGCGCTCCAGCTCTGATGCTTGCCGCGGTGGAGCGCGTCGGGCGGCGAAGCGGCTGTTGGACCGTGTGCCCCCCCGCTACTTCTCCAGCCTTCCGGAGGCGTCTCCTTGGCGGGGCAGCGGGCTCCTCCTGCGGCAAGCTACTTGACGGCGGAGGAGAGGCGCCCCCGGCAGGCTCGCTTGGTTCGTTGTCGGACTCGGTCTGCTCCTCCTCACCGACAAACTCTTCTCGGTCGGCAAGGCTTGCCGCCTCGGCCCTCTCCGCCTCCTCGACGGTGAACCCAAACGCGCCGGCGGCGGCAGCCTCTGCAGCCTCCTCCAACCTCGTGGCGATGCGCGCCATCTCCTGAGCGGTGGTGTCGCGGGTGAGCCGCCTCTTCTCGTCGGCGCGGATCGGCACTTCAACCAAGTTGTCGAAGAACTGCTGCACTATGTCATCGGCGGGCTCCTGCCAAGTTGGAACGATTCCATGGGAATCGCGGACAACGGCATTATCGCGGATGCTATCAAGCGACGAGTTGTTGCACAAGGGCACAACTCCCTTGGCAACATGCACCATCCAGGTTATCTCGCTTCAGCTTGAACAGCTCCCGCAGCATGCCGTCAAGTTCCAAGGTAGTGAAATTCCAATTCAGACCTGGGCGCAGCCTCATGATATCCGCCGCGTTCTGGAATTCCCAAGCAGGCCTCCCTTTCTCCTGCAAGGGCGCAATGTGGCGGCGAAGGAAGTCCGCGCCAACTGCTCCTACGGTAAGCCCTGCTTGCCGGAGACGCAAAATCCTAGTCGTGGCAATCTTCAACTTGTCGTCCTCCGGCGCCAAGTTGCTCCAATCGTTGCCGCGAACTATGGGGGTCTTGCGCAGGGCAGTAAAAGGCTGTGGCTCCTCCTCTAAGATCCAGCACCAGTCAGCCCTCCACTCCTCCCACTTGCTGCGCAACTCTCCGTCAAGATACGCTTCCTTCTTGCCGATCCTAGAGGTCCATGCAATTCCTCCGCAAGCGGCTCTCTCTCTCTCGCTGGGTGAGAAGTAGTGGCGGAAGAGTGCGGCATTTGGTGGACCCGACAAAGTTCTCGCAGAGATGTGCGAAACGGCCATTGTGAGGATGGCGTTGGGGGTGAAGTCAAGGAGGCGGAGGCCATATGTGTTCATGACATCGCAGAAGAATTGAGAAAAGGTGGGCGAGCCCGCACTGTAAGAAAATCGCGAAGAAGGGTACCCGATGGAGACCTTAGCAGATGTGGCGGCGGAGATGACCCTCGTGCGCGGATGCGCCCGGGTCACTGTCGACCAGAAGAGATAGTACAGCTCCCGCAGCTCCTTCCTGTTGAGCATGGGATCGAAGAGAGCCCGCTCCTTCCGCAGCGCCATGAGCCGCTGCGCCGGCCGATTCACGCCTTTTCCTTGTCGGCCTTGAGCCATAGGGAGTGGTGGTGGAGGAAGGCGACGGCGTTGGTGGCACCGGTGGCAATGGAGGGGGCGGAGCGTCGCTCTCTTTGGGCTCGAGAAGAAAGGGGAAAGCGACGGGGGTTTCTGATGTGACAGCAAGGGCAAGTGGGCGCCCTGCCCTTGTTCCCCCGCTTATAAAGGGGAGAGGGGACGGGCGTTCCAATTTTTCCCATTAAAGAAAGCCCCACGATCTCCCCCCACGACGCCACGTCCGATGCGTGCCGTTCGTGGGAGACGTGGTGGGTCCAAGGCAAATAACGGCGTAATCAAGACCACGCGTGCCCGTGCACTGTTTTGGGCCTGGCCCAACAGAGCTTGGCGCCGTGTGTGGCCCAGGCCCGGGGGCTCCTGTCGGTGTACTAGAGTAGGGGTATCCTAGTATCCCGAACTCGTGCACGGACATTTGCAGCGCCCCACGGCAGGGCTGGCCTGATGACCGCCAAAATCCTCAGCGGCTCCTTTGGAGCCGTTCAAGAACAAAGTAATCGAGGCCCCGGCAAGAGGAGCTTGTCGGGAAGGCCACTCAAGGCGCAAAGGAAACAAGGCCCCGGCAAGAGGAGCTTGCCGGGAAGGCTTGGTGGGCGCCGAGCCCCCAAGCGCGACAAGGTTCCTGCCGCGGCAAGGCACTTGCCGGGGCGGGCAACCTCTCTTCATCTCCGCTCCAGCTCACCCGCCAACGTGTCACCACGGGGCTCTCCCAAGCACGCGTGTCGACGGGCTGTGCAGCCAGCGGGGAGCAGCGATAAGCGACGCTGACAAGCTACCATCGTGGCAAACGGAGGCGCACTTGACGGTCCCTGTTACACTGTTCGGGTGACTATGACGGGCATTGATGACTCTTGTCCCTTGCCGTCAGAGTTAGGTATAGATTACTGTACTGACACCTGCATGAGGTGTACCAACCCATGTTTTTACTATTTTACCCTTATCTACTTGGCATATGTGGTGACCCCTTTGTGCCTATAAAAGGAGGCCCAAGTGCAACGTAGAAAGGGTTCGGTCCAGCTCCGGCTTAGTTCATCACACTCATACGAAACCACACTCAGGCTAGGTCTTGTAGCTCCCATTGCTCCCTAGCAAGAACACAAGATAATCCACAAAGCAGCAGTAGGAGTATTATCTCTCCGGAGAGCTCCGAAGCTGGGTAAATCCGCTCGTGTGCATCGCCTCGATCCGCTCTTTGTGCAAACTCCGCCCCCTCCGAACCACAAGGGACCCAGGTCCCGTAGGTGCTCGTGGGACACGATCAGTTCTCCCCCGACACTCTGTGTAACCCTAGCCCCCTCCGGTGTCTATATAAACCGGAGGGTTTAGTCCGTAGGACAACAATCATACCATAGGCTAGCTTCTAGGGTTTAGCCTCTATGATCTCGTGGTAGATCAACTCTTGTAATACTCATAATCATCAAGATCAATCAAGCAGGAAGTAGGGTATTACCTCCATCGAGAGGGCCCGAACCTGGGTAAACGTCGTGCCCCCCGCCTCCTGTTACCATCCGCCTTAGACGCACAGTTTGGGACCCCCTACCCGAGATCCGCCGGTTTTGACACCGACATTGGTGCTTTCATTGACACTTCCACTGTGCCGTCACCATAAGGCTTGATGGCTCCTTCGATCATCGGTAACGATGCGGTCCAGGGTGAGGTTTTCCTCCCCGGGCAGATCTTCGTATTTGGCGGCTTCGCACTACGGGCCAACTCGCTTGGCCATCTGGAGCAGATCGAGAGCTACACCCTGGCCATCAGATCAGGTTTGGAAACTTGAACTACACTACCGACATCCGCGGAGACTTGATCTTCGACGGATTCGAGCCCATACCAGGTGCGCCGCACGATCACGACGAGCATATTTAGCTCTGCCCTCAGACAGTGTTCGGGAAATCACACCTGCAACCGCTCCGGCCTCCAACCCGGAGCAAATTGCACCATCCGAGGACAGGTGGATAGACCCCGCCATGGAGACCGCACTCTCAGTGGCGTTAGAGCCGGATACTGATTTTACCCCTTATGAGAGCCGTGTTGCCAAACCACAGGATTCGTCTCCGGCCACGAACTCTGAGCCGCCTGCGTCCGTGCCTATCTAATCCGATTGGGCGCCGATCATGGAGTTTACCTCCGCGGATATCTTTCAGCACTCGCCCTTTGGCGATGTGCTAAAATAATTAAGGTTTCTCTCCTTGTCAGGAGAACCTTGGCCGAACTATGCCCGGCTAGAATGGGATGTGGACGACGAAGAAATTTGCTGCCCACCCACCACCCACTTAGTAGTCACTGTCGACGATTTAACCGACATGCTCGACTTCGACTCCGAAGACATCGACGGTATGGACGGCGATGTAGGAGATGAACAGGAACCATCGCCCATAGGGCGCTGGACAGCCAATTCATCACATGACATATACATGGTGGATACACCAAAATAAAACAATGATGAGGCACAGAAGGACGTAGCGAAGAACAACTCCATCGAGAAACAAACAAAGCGTCGGCATAGGCGCCGCTCCAAATCCCGCCTCGACAAAAATCAGCCACAACAATACTACCTTCAAGGGAGTAATACCAGGCCCAGAGGCCCGCTGCACGGGCTCTCTATTACTAGAGGTTGTATTCGGTTCTCCCGACAACTTCCGAAGCGAAAAGTTAACCTTCGACATCGCTCCATTCCGAAGTGGCTATCAAGCACTACTCGGAAGAGCGGCTTTCGCTCGCTTTAATGCAGTACCGCATTATGCTTCCCTCAAGCTCAAGATGCCCGGCCCACGTTCCTTACAAGTGGAAGAATGTGCGACGACTTTAATAGCCGAACACTAAATAGCCCCTCCAACCAGAATAAAGGATCGGTCGCTAAGACCGCAGACACGGCTAGATGAGTCCGGTGCATTACTAGCTATAACAGCTTGGATAAACCCAAACGGTTTGATGGTTATACCCCCATAGATGGTACCAGGGGCTTCCCGCGTGTAATCAGGGCTAGTTTGGCTCAACCTGACTTATCTTGAATTTTAATGGTTTATTGAGAATAACCAATTTTCTGGCATGACAACTTTCACCTAAGCTCTTCTCTTTTACAGATGACAATTGCGCCACACTCGTCCAGGATATGGCACAACGGAGACACAGGCGCAGACGTGCAGCAGGGACCTGCTCAAAGGTTTCTTTTTAGATTAAGACCCTGTGTAAACCTTTTTTACTGTCTCTTGTTGTTCACATCCTCCAGATACTTGGTATAACCGAGAAGGATGCTGACGTTATTGGCATTTTGCCACATCAGAGAATTGCACGTACCTGGACACCTGTTCAGCCCGGCATATGTTATAAAGACCGAATACCTTAGGGAGTGTTCGACGTCGCGAGTTTGGCCTTATATGCATCAGCTCCGAATCATGTCTTTGGTCAAATGTTGGGTTTGCCCGGCTCCCTGTTTTGCTACCTTACGTTCCGCTTCATCGGCTAAGGAGGCACCAGGAGAACTACTGCGATTGTGCCCTGGTTTATCCGGATGAGCACCTCAGTAGAGAAAGCCGAAAACTGACTGTCATGATAAAGCGCGAGACTGGTCAACCACTCGATGACTTACTGGAATCTTCCGGATTCCTCCGCATTAACGAAGGGCCGTTTCCCGGTCATGTACATACGCGCCCCGTATCCGGAAGAGCGCGGAGGTACCAGGGGCTATATAGTAGCCCCACCATCAAACTCCTATGGCTAAGTGAAAGTGTTAAAGCAATATAGTCCGATTGCCTTGTTCGCTGCGCTACCACCTCCTTAATGGACCAAGACGTTGGATCAAGTGTGAATACCGTTTTTATAACACCCGCATTATATGCGTAAATGAAAGCCGATTTAACGCAAACTTTCAGGTTATATACATACATACATAAACGGCCGCACAAGAGGCATCATAATACTTTCAGGCAAAAGTATAAACACGGCCTTTATAATTCGATAAAACATTGTTTTTACAATGGGAATACATGTCACTAGAACATAATATTCTTCGAGCACTGAGCCTCTATTGAGCGAGCGCCTTCAAGGACTTCTGCAAAGTAGTGCTCGGCAGATACTCGGCCCACGGTCGAACTCGGGGTTGCAATAGCGGTGGCCTCCATCTCTGCCCAGTATGTTTTAACATGGGCAAGTTCCATCCGCGCACCCTCTATGCACGCCGACCACTTCATAGCATCGATGTGCGGCACAGCACCAAGGAACTTTTGCACTAAACTAAAATAACTATTCGGCCTTGGCCCTTCCGGCCATAGATGATCCACAACAGACCTCATGGCAAGCCCGGACAACCTATGTAGCTCGGCCCACTCGGCCATTCACTCATTCAATAGCAGCGGATGCGCTGGACCATCGAACTGTGACCAAAACAGCTTTTCCACTTCACGATCTTTCTGATCCTTGCAGTACTCGGCTGCATCAGCAGCACTGGCTGCCAAATCCACGTATGCATCTGCGGAACTCCATAGTTTATCAAGAGGGGCATGCTTTGGATCTCCAAACTTTATCCGCAACAAAAAGGGCTTCCCAGCTGCGTATCTCCAGCTTGACGCAGCTCTTCCTTCGTCGCTCTAATTTTAGAGCGGGCTTCCTTGGCTGCTACCATGGCCTTCTCCAGGTCCGTCGCCTTCGCTCGGTTTTCTTTTTCAAGGAGCTGGTTACGGTCGGCGGCATCTTTCAACTCAACGGCCATCTTGGCCATTTTTTCCTTTCTTTGACAATGCGCAGCCTGTTTGGCTCTCAGCTCTTCGACCACCTTTAGAGCGGCCGCATCACTATTCCTGGCTCGTTCCTTGGCTCGGGCAAGTTTTGCCCGAAGGGTCTCCACGACGGCAGCTCCATCTGCAGTCACACATATTAAAGATACTAGCATCATGCTCCTCTTATTATGTGTTGATCGCCGGAGAAATCACATACCCTGTGCCTCGTCGAGCCGCTTGTTGACAAGCACGATGTCGGCATCTGTCGCATCAAGTTGCCGCTTCAGCTCGGCAAACTCACCAGTCCGGCTAGCCACCGGACCCTCCACCACCTGCACATGAAGGCGGACTGATTATTACCTGGGATTATGATCCTCTGCTCGCTGCCGTTCTCGACGGCAAGCAGAGTCTCAGGGGCTACTATCTGCATAGGGCACACCTAACGTGTGCGGTACTGTAAAAAACACACACTATTTCACGTACCTCAAAGCCTTTCAGCAGACTCATGAAAGCTTCATGCAACCCGCTTTCGGCGGGTGAAATCCTCTGAATCACCGTACCCATTAGCATACGATGCGCCTCTGAGATAGACACTTGCTCCAGAAGATCCTTCAGTGCGTCCGATCGCGCACTGGACGGTTCCGGACTCTTTCTGTCGCTCTCCTTAGGAGCCGAATACTGAGGACTTCGGGTGGCCGAGGGATTACCCTCTGGCCTTGGCGGATCAGGAGAAGCCCTTCGCGACGACACTTCAGCGTCGCCCGCCTCATGAGGCGGGGTGGCATGGGGAGGTGTTTCGCTCTCCATCATCTCCGGAAGAAGATCCCCCGAAGACAAACTCTGTTGAGAAGGGCTACGATCCGAACTACAAGATATATGTTTCGGTTATTGTCCTCAGAGGTAAAGCATGATATTTTTACTACTATGCACTTTTTGTTTACTTACAGCTTGGTGGGAGGCTGATCCCCTTGCGGACACTATGCGGCAAGGGTACCCTCCGAGGCAGGACCCTCTGGCGAAGATTTCTTCCCCCGTTTGGAAACCTTTGTTTCCGGGTCTTCAGAAGTGGTCCTCTTCCTTCTTTGGGGAGAGGGAATTTCAGATCCTTATCCCCGGTTGTCCTCCTTCGTGGAGGCGCTAATTCCCCCGGCTTGGATGAACAACGAGTGAGGCCCGCTTTCAGCCTCTTTATTCTCCCCTCCATCTTCCCCTGAGGGCGCCTAATAAGGCGTCGGCTCGAGCATTCTGGCCAGTACTAGATCTGCTGTTCCTTCGGGAAGGGGAGCCGAACACCTGATCATATTCGCCCTTGTCACCCAATCCTGGTCAAAGAGCGACTTTTCAGAATGATGTTGTGATAAATAAAAAGACAGCGTATTCGGCCATGGGATTACTTGTTGGGGAACGTAGCAGAAATTCAAAATTTTCCTACGTGTCACCAAGATCTATCTATGGAGAAACCAGCAACGAGGGGAAGGAGAGTGCATCTACATACCCTTGTAGATCGCTAAGCGGAAGCGTTCAAGTGAACGGGGTTGATGGAGTCGTACTCGTCGTGATCCAAATCACTGGAGATCCTAGTGCCGAACGGACGACACCTCCGAGTTCAACACACGTACAGCCCGGTGACGTCTCCCATGCCTTGATCCAGCAAGGAGAGAGGGAGAGGTTGAGGAAGACTCCATCCAGCAACAACTGACAACGGGTGGTGGTGGAGGCGTGGCAATCCTGCAGGCTTCGCCAAGCACTGCGGGAGAGGAGGAGGTGTCACGGGAGGGAGGAGGCGCCAGGGGCTTCAGGTGCGGCCACCCTCCCTCCCTCCCTTTATATAGGTGCAAGAGAGGGGAGGGCGCAGCCTTGCCCCTTCCTCCAAGGAAGGGGTGCGGCCAAGAGGGGGGGAGGAGTCCATCCTCCCCAAGGCACCTCGGAGGTGCCTTCCCCCTTTAGGACTCTCCCCTTTTTCTTATATCTTGGCGCATGGGCCTCTTGGGGCTGGTGCCCTTGGCCCATATAGGCCAAGGCGCACCCCCTACAGCCCATGTGGCCCCCCGGGGCAGGTGGACCCACCCGGTGGACCCCCGGACCCCTTTCGGCACTCCCGGTACAATACCGATAACGCGCGAAACTTTTCCGGCGACCAAAATAAGACTTCCTATATATAAATCATTACCTCCGGACCATTCGGGAACTCCTCATGACGTCCGGGATCTCATCCGGGACTCCGAACAACATTTGGTAACCACATACAAACTTCCTTTATAACCCTAGCGTCATCGAACCTTAAGTGTGTAGACCCTACGGGTTCGGGAATCATGCAGACATGACCGAGACGTTCTCCGGTCAATAAACAACAGCGGGATCTGGATACCCATGTTGGCTCTCACATGTTCCACGATGATCTCATCGGATGAACCACGATGTCAAGGACTCAATCAATCCCGTATACAATTCCCTTTGTCTAGCGGTATTATACTTGCTCAATCGTCGGTATACCGATACCTTGTTCAATCTCGTTACCGGCAAGTCTCGTTACTCGTTCCGTAACACATCATCCCGTGATCAACCCCTTGGTCACATTGTGCACATTATGATGATGTCCTACCGAGTGGGCCAGAGATACCTCTCCGTTTACGGAGTGACAAATCCCGATCTTGATTCGTGCCAACCCAATGACACTTCCGGAGATACCTGTAGTGCACCTTTATAGCCACCCAGTTACGTTGTGACGTTTGGTACACCCAAAGCATTCTTACGGTATCCAGGAGTTGCACAATCTCATTGTCTAAGGAAATGGTACTTGACATTAGAAAAGCTTTAGCATACGAACTACGATCTTTGTGCTAGGCTTAGGATTGGGTCTTGTCCATCACATCATTCTCCTAATGATGTGATCCCGTTATCAATGACATCCAATGTCCATGGTCAGGAAACCGTAACCATCTATTGATCAACGAGCTAGTCAACTAGAGGCTTACTAGGGACATGGTGTTGTCTATGTACCCACACATGTATCTGAGTTTCCTATCAATACAATTATAGCATGGGTAATAAACAATTATCATGAACAAGGAAATATAATAATAACTATTTTATTATTGCCTCTAGGGCATATTTCCAACAGTCTCCCACTTGCACTAGAGTCAATAATCTAGTTCACATCGTCATGTGATTAACACTGATAGGTCACATCACCATGTGACCAACATCCAAAGAGTTTACTAGTGTCTGTAAACTAGTTCACATCGTCATGTGATTAAGACTCAATGAGTTCTGAGGTTTGATCATGTTTTGCTTGTGAGAGAGGTTTTAGTCAACGGGTTTGAACCTTTCAGATCCGTGTGTGCTTTGCAAATTTCTAGGTCATATTGTAAACGTTGCTTCCACGCTCCACTTGGAGCTATTCCAAATGGTTGCTCCACTATACGTATCTGGTTTGCTACTCGAGTCACTTTCGGATAGGTGTTAAATCTTGCACCGACGTAACCCTTTACGCCGAACTCTTTATCACCTCCATAATCGAGAAACATGTCCTTATTTACTCCAAGGACAATTTTGATCGCTATCCAATGATCCATTCTGGATCATTCTTGTACCCTTGAGTGACTCATGGCAAGGCACACTTCGGTGCGGTACACAACATAGCATACTGTAGAGCCTACGTCTAAGGCATAGGGGACGACCTTCGTCCTTTCTCTCTGTTCTGCCGTGGTCGAGCTTTAAGTCTTAACTTCATACCTTACATCTCAGGAAAGAACTCCTTCTTTGACTGATCCATCTTGAACACCTTCAAGATCATGTCAAGGTATATGCTCATTTGAAAGTACCATTAAGCGGTTTTTGATCTATCCCTATAGATCTTGATGCTCAATGTTCAAGTAGCTTAATACAGGTTTTCACTTGAAAAACACTTTTCAAACAACCCTATATGCTTTCCAGAAATTCTACATCATTTCTGATCAACAATATGTCAACAACATATACTCATCAAAAACTCTATAGTGCTCCCATTCACTTCTTTGGAAATACAAGTTTCTCATAAACTTTGTATAAACCCAAAATCTTTGATCATCTTATCAAAGAGTATATTCCAACTCCGAGATGCTTACTCCAGTCCATGGAAGGATCATTGGAGCTAGCATACCTTTCAGCATCCTTAGGATCGACAAAACCTTTCGATTGTATCTCATACAACCTTTCCTTACGGAGCTGGTAAGGAAACTCGTTTTGACATCCATCTGCTAGATTTCATAAATGCAGCTAATGCTAACATGATTCCGATGGACTTAAGCATCGCCACGGATGAGAAAATCTCATCGTAGTCAACTTGTGAAAACTCTTTGCCACAAGTCGAGCTTCATAGATGGTGACATTACCGCCCACGTCCGTCTTCTTCTTAAAATCCATTTATCTCAATAGCTTGCCGATCATCGGGCAAGTCCACCAAAGTCCATGCTTTGTTACGATACATGGATCCTATCTCGGATTTCATGGCCTCTAACCATTTGTCGGAATATGGGCCCACCATCGCTTCTCCATAGCTCGAGGTTCATTGTTGTCTAGCAACATGACCTTCAAGACAGGATTACTTGTACCACTCAAGCAAAGACGCATCCTTGTCACCCCACGAGGTGCAAGAGTGACTTGATCCGAAGTTTCATGATCACTATCATAAGCTTCTACTTCAATTGGTGTAGGTGCCACAGGAACAACTTCCGGTGCCCTGCTACACACTAGTTGTAGTGACGGTTCAGTAACCATATCAAGTCTCCACCATCCTCCCACTCAACTCTTCGAGACAAACTTTTCCTCGAGAAAGGACCTGATTCAAGAAACAATCCCTATTGCTTTCGGATCTGAATTAGGAGGTATACCCAACTGTTTTGGGTGTCCTATGAAGATGCATTTTATCCGCTTTGGGTTCGAGCTTATCAACCTGAAACTTTTTCACATAAGCGTCGCAACCCCAAACTTTTAAGAAACGACAACTTAGGTTTCTCCAAACCATAGTTCAAACAGGGTCGTCTCAACAGAATTACGTGGTGCCCTATTAAAGTGAGTGCGGTTGTCTCTAATGCCTAACCCATGAACGATAGTGGTAATTCGATAAGAGACATCATGGTACGCACCATATCTAATAGGGTGCAACTATGATGTTCGGACACACCATCACACTATGGTGTTCCAGGCGGTATTAATTGTGAAACAATTTCCACTATGTCTTAATAGCGTGCCAAAGCTCGTAACTCAGATACTCATCTCTATGATCATATCATAGACATTTTATCCTCTTGTCACGATGATCTTCAACTTCACTCTAAAATTACTTGAACCATTCAATAATTCAGACTTGTGTTTTCATCAAGTAAATACACTCAGTATCTACTCAAATCATTCGTGAAGTAAGAACATAACGATATCCACTGCGTGCCTCAGCACTCATTGGACTGCACACATCAAAATGTATTACTTCCAACAAGTTGCTTTCTTGTTCCATTTTACTGAAAACGAGGCTTTTAGTCATCTTGCCCATGTGGTATGATTTGCATGTCTCAAGTGATTCAAAATCAAGTGAGTCCAAACGGTCCATCTGCATGGAGTTTCATCATGCGTATACACCAATAGACATGGTTCGCATGTCTCAAAATTTTCAAAAACGAGTGAGTCCAAAGATCCATCAACATGGAGCTTCTTCATGCGTTTTATACCAATATGACTTACATGGAAGTGTCACAAGTAAGTGGTACTATCATTACTATCTTATATCTTTTGGCATGAAAATGTGTATCACTACAATCGAGATTCAATAAACCATTCCTTTAGGTGCAAGACCATTGAAGGTATTATTCAAATAAATAGAGTAACCATTATTCTCCTTAAATGAATAACCGTATTGCGATAGACATAATCCAATCATGTCTATGCTCAACGCAAACACCAAATGACAATTATACTGGTTCAATACTAATCTTGATGGTAGAGGGAGCATGCGATGTTTGATCACATCAAACTTGGAAACACTTCAAACACATATCGTCAGCTCACCTTTAGCTAGTCTCCGTTTATTCTGTAGCCTTTTATTTCGAGTTACTAACACTTAGCAACCGAACCGGTATCTAATACCCTGGTGCTACTAGGAGTACTAGTAAAGTACACAATAACTTAATGTATATCCAATATACTTCTATCGACCTTGCCAGCCTTCTCATCTACCAAGTATCTAGGGTAATTCTGCTCCAGTGGCTGTTCCCCTTATTACAGAAGCACTTAGTCTTGGGTTTGGGTTCAACCTTGGGTTTCTTCATTAGAGCAGCAGCTGATTTGCTGTTTCATGAAGTATCCCTTCTTGCCCTTGCCCTTCTTGAAACTAGTGGTTTCTTCAACCATCAACAATTGATGCTCCTTCTAGATTCCTACTTTCGCGGTGTCAAACATCGCGAATATCTCAAGGATCATCATATTTATCCCTGATTAGTTATAGTTCATCACGAAGCTCTAGCAGCTTGGTGGCAATGACTTTGGAGAAACATCACTATCTCTGGAAGATCAACTCCCACTCGATTCAAGTGATTGTTGCACTCAGACAATCTGAGCACAAGCTCAACGATTGAGCTTTTCTCCCTTAGTTTGCAGGCTAAGTAAATCGTCGGAGGTCTTATACCTCTTGACGTGGGCACGAGCCTGAAATCCAAATTTCAGCCCTCGAAACATCTCATAGGTTCCGCGATGTTTCGAAAAACGTCTTTGGTGCCTCAACTCTAAACCGTTTAACTAAACTATCACGTAGTTATCAAAACGTGTATGTCCGATGTTCGCAACATCCACAGACGACGTTAGGGGTTGAGCACACTGAGCGGTGCATTAAGGACATAAGCTTTCTTCTGTCTGCATAATCGCTACTATCAACTTTCAACTATATTTTCTCTAGGAACATATCTAAACAGTGGAACTAAAGCGCGAGCTTACGACATAATTTGCAAAGATCTTTTGACTATGTTCAGGATAATTAAGTTCATCTCATGAACTCCCACTCAGATAGACATCCCTCTAGTCATCTAAGTGATTACATGATCCGAGTCAACTAGGCCGTGTCCGATCATCACGTGAGACGGACTAGTCATCATCGGTGAACATCTTCATGTTGATCGTATCCTCCATACGACTCATGCTCGACCTTTCGGTCTCTTGTGTTCCGAGGCCATGTCTGTACATGCTAGGCTCGTCAAGTTAACCTAAGTGTTTTCGTGTGTAAATCTGGCTTACACCCGTTGTATGTGAACGTAAGAATCTATCACACCCGATCATCACGTGGTGCTTCGAAACGACGAACTTTCACAACGGTGCACAGTTAGGGGGAACACTTTCTTGAAATTTTAATGAGGGATCATCTTATTTACTACCGTCGTTCTAAGCAAATAAGATGCATAAACATGATAAACATCACATGCAATCAAATAGTGACATGATATGGCCAATATCATTTTGCTCCTTTTGATCTCCATCTTCGGGGCTCCATGATCATCATCGTCACCGGCATGACACCATGATCTCCATCATCATGATCTCCATCATCGTGTCTCCATGAAGTTGTCTCGCCAACTTATTACTTCTACTACTATGGCTACCGGTTAGCAATAAAGTAAAGTAATTACATGGCGTTGTTCAATGACATGCATGTCATACAATAAATTAAGACAACTCCTATGGCTCCTGCCGGTTGTCATACTCATCGACATGCAAGTCGTGATTCCTATTACAAGAACATGATCAATCTCATACATCACATATCATTCATCACATTCTTCTTGGCCATATCACATCACATAGCATACCCTGCAAAAACAAGTTAGACGTCCTCTAATTGTTGTTTGCATGTTTTACGTGGCTGCTATGGGTTTCTAGCAAGAACGTTTCTTACCTACATAAAACAACAACGTGATATGCCAATTGCTATTTACCCTTCATAAGGACCCTTTTCATCGAATCCGTTCCGACTAAAGTGGAGAGGCGGCACCGCTAGCCACCTTATGCACCAAGTGCATGTCGATCGGTGGAACCTGTCTCACGTAAGTGTACGTGTAAGGTCGGTCCGGGCGCTTCATCCCACAATACCGTCGAAACAAGATTGGACTAGTAACGGTAAGCATATTGAACATCATCAACGCCCACAACTACTTTGTGTTCTACTCGTGCAAAGAATCTACGCAATAGACCTAGCTCATGATGCCATTGTGGGGAGCGAGCAGAAATTCAAAATTTCCCCACGTGTCACCAAGATCTATCTATGGAGAAACCAGCAACGAGGGAAGGAGAGTGCATCTACATACCCTTGTAGATCGCTAAGCGGAAGCGTTCAAGTGAACGGGTTGATGGAGTCGCACTCGTCGTGATCCAAATCACGGAGATCCTAGTGCCGAGCAGACGACACCTCCGCGTTCAACACACGTACAGCCGGTGGCGTCTCCCATGCCTTGATCCAGCAAGGAGAGAGGGAGAGGTTGAGGAAGACTCCATCCAGCAGCAGCACACGGCGTGGTGGTGGTGGAGGAGCGTGGCAATCCTGCAGGCTTCGCCAAGCACTGCGGGAGAGGAGGAGGTGTCACGGGAGGGAGGAGGCGCTAGTGCTTGGTGCGGCCACCCCTCCCTCCCTCCCTTTATATAGGTGCAAGAGAGGGAGGGTGCAACTTGCCCTTCCTCCAAGGAAGGGGTGCGGCCAGAGGGGGAGGAGTCCATCCTCCCCAAGGCACCCTGAGGTGCCTTCCCCTTTAGGACTCTCCCTTTTCTTATATCTTGGCGCATGGGCCTCTTGGGGCTGGTGCCCTTGGCCCATATAGGCCAAGGCGCACCCTACAGCCCATGTGGCCCCCGGGCAGGTGGACCCACCGGTGGACCCCGGACCCCTTCGGCACTCTGGTACAATACCGATAACGCGAAACTTTTCCGTGACCAAAATAAGACTTCCTATATATAAATCTTTACCTCTGGACCATTCCGAACTCCTCGTGACGTTCGGGATCTCATCCGGACTCGAACAACATTCGGTAACCACATACAAACTTCCTTTATAACCCTAGCGTCATCGAACCTTAAGTGTGTAGACCCTACGGGTTCGGGAATCATCTTGAACATGACCGAGGCGTTCTCCGGTCAATAACCAACAGCGGGATCTGGATACCCATGTTGGCTCCCACATGTTCCACGATGATCTCATCGGATGAACCACGATGTCAAGGACTCAATCAATCCGTATACAATTCCCTTTGTCTAGCGGTATTATACTTGCCCGAGATTCGATCGTCGGTATACCGATACCTTGTTCAATCTCGTTACGGCAAGTCTCGTTACTCGTTCCGTAACACATCATCCCGTGATCAACCCCTTGGTCACATTGTGCACATTATGATGATGTCCTACCGAGTGGGCCCAGAGATACCTCTCCGTTTACGGAGTGACAAATCCGATCTTGATTCGTGCCAACCCAATGACACTTTCGAGATACCGTAGTGCACCTTTATAGCCACCCGATTCACGTTGTGACGTTTGGTACACCCAAAGCATTCTTACGGTATCCGGGAGTTGCACAATCTCATGGTCTAAGGAAATGATACTTGACATTAGAAAAGCTTTAGCATACGAACTACGATCTTTGTGCTAGGCTTAGGATTGGGTCTTGTCCATCACATCATTCTCCTAATGATGTGATCCCGTTATCAATGACATCCAATGTCCATGGTCAGGAAACCGTAACCATCTATTGATCAACGAGCTAGTCAACTAGAGGCTTACTAGGGACATGGTGTTGTCTATGTACCCACACATGTATCTGAGTTTCCTATCAGTACAATTATAGCATGGGTACTAAATGATTATCATGAACAAGGAAATATAATAATAACTATTTTATTATTGCCTCTAGGGCATATTTCCAACATTACTTACTTGGGTGTCTAGGCGATTGCAGCTCAGACCCGCATCCTCGGTGAGGTCCGGACACCTTATTTGTAGTCCGAAGAACAATTTGTACATCTCTTCGAGCGTCATGCCAAAGAAGTGCTGAATAGCTCGCTGTACTTCCGGGTTGAACTCCCACATTTGGACGGGTCGACGTTTGCAAGGCAGGACCCGACGAACTAGCATGACTTGCATTACTGTAACCAGGCCGACGTCTCTCTCGAGGAGATCTCGGATGCGGCTCTGCAATACCGGCACATCGTTTACTGGCCCCCAGTCCAGCCCCTTATTGATCCATGACGCCAGTTGTGGTGGGGGGCCCAAGCGAAAGGCAGGGGCGGCCACCCACTTGGTACCCCGAGGAGCTGTGATATAAAACCACTCCCGTTGCCATAAACTGGACACCTCCGAGAAGGAACCTTTTGGCCATGGAACTTTGGCGCCTTTGCTTATGACGGCGCCCCCGCACTCCGCGTGTCGCCCCTCGATCATCTTCGGCTCCACGTTGAAAGTTTTGAGCCCCAGGACGAAGTGTGGGGTAATGCGGAGGAAGGCTTCACACACGACGATGAACGACGAGATGTGGAGGATGAAATCCGGAGCCAGATCATGGAAATCCAGCCCGTAATAGAACATGAGCCCCCTTACAAAGGGATCTAGAGCAAGGCCTAGCCCTCGGAGGAAGTGAGAGATGAATACAATGCTCTCGTCGGGCTTGGGAGTGGGAGTGACATGCCCTCGAGCAGGCAACCTGTGCGAGATTTCGCCGGTCAAGTACCTGGCCTCTCTTAGCTTCTTGATGTCTTCCTCTATGACAGAGGAAGGCATACACCGACCTTGAAGGTTGGATCCAGACATGGTTGAAGGTCCGAAGCGCCTGACCTGAGCCTTGGGTGTTGGAACTCGAGGTGGGGGAAGGATTCGACTGAGCACAAGAAGAGAAAGGACAGGCCTTGGCCTCATTATAAAGGGGATGAATATCAAGCGTCCTCCGCATGGCCATTTGGGACTTGCCTAAAATCGAGGAGTCATACCAATGGGCACGATCGGGTTACCCACATCCGTATTGATGAGAATCCCGCAATAAGGGGGACACGATCTCTGCTTCGACAAGACGTGCCAATAAAATCGCCTCGGAGAACGTGCAGTGGCAGGCTGATTAAAAAAGACGGTCCATTATGGCTAGACCACGGCCATACGTCACATTATGAAAAACGGTCGGCATATTGATTTGTGGAAATATTATTCTCTCTGCGGTGGTATGTGGAATTTGTTTTGCAGAGCCGGACACTATCCTTGTGTTCAAAATCTTCTATGGAGTATTCGGAAGATGAACCCGCCTTGCAATGCCGAAGACAATCTGCGCCCCGGACTCATCGTCATTGAAGCCTGGTTCAGGGGCTACTGAGGGAGTCCAGGATTAGGGGGTCTCCGGACAGCCGGACTATATCCTTTGGCCGGACTGTTAGACTATGAAGATACAAGATTGAAGACTTCGTCCCGTGTCCGGATAGGACTCTCCTTGGCGTGGAAGGCAAGCTTGGCGATATAGATATGTAGATCTCCTCCCTTGTAACCGACTCTGTGTAACCCTAGCCCCCTCCGGTGTCTATATAAACCGGAGGGTTTTAGTCCGTAGGACAACAATCATACAATAGGCTAGCTTCTAGGGTTTAGCCTCTACGATCTCGTGGTAGATCAACTCTTGTAATACTCATATCATCAAGATCAATCAAGCAGGAAGTAGGGTATTACCTCCATCGAGAGGGCCCGAAACTGGGTAAACATCGTGTCCCCCGCCTCCTGTTACCATCCGCCTTAGACGCACAGTTCGGGACCCCTTACCCGAGATCCGCCTGTTTTGACATCGACACTGATTAATACAATTCTAGCATGAATAATAAACATTTATCATGAAATAAGGAAATAAATAATAACTTTATTATTGCCTCTAGGGCATATTTCCTTCAATCTCCCACTTGCACTAGAGTCAATAATCTAGTTCACATCGCCATGTGATTTAACACCAATAGTTCACATCACCATATGATTAACACCCATAGTTCACATCGTCATGTGACCAACACCCAAAGGGTTTACTAGAGTCAATAATCTAGTTCACATCGCTATGTGATTAACACCCAAAGAGTACTAAGGTGTGATCATGTTTTGCTTGTGAGAGAAGTTTAGTCTACGGGTCTGCCACATTCAGATCCGTATGTATTTTGCAAATTTCTATGTCAACAATGCTCTGCACGGAGCTACTCTAGCTAATTGCTCCCACTTTCAATATGTATCTAGATTGAGACTTAGAGTCATCTGCATCAGTGTCAAAACTTGCATCGACGTAACCCTTTACGACGAACCTTTTGTCACCTCCATAATCGAGAAACATATCCTTATTCCACTAAGGATAATTTTGACCGTTGTCCAGTGATCTACTCCTAGATCACTATTGTACTCCCTTGCCAAACTCAGTGTAGGGTATACAATAGGTCCGGTACACAACATGGCATACTTTATAGAACCTATGGCTGAGGCATAGGGAATGACTTTCACTCTATCTCTATCTTCTGCCGTGGTCGGGCTTTGAGTCTTACTCAACTTCACATCTTGTAACACAGGCAAGAACTCTTTCTTCGACTGTTCCATTTTGAACTACTTCAAAATCTTGTCAAGGTATGTACTCATTGAAAAAACTTATCAAGCGTCTTGATCTATCTCTATAGATGCTCAATATGTAAGCAGCTTTACCGAGGTCTTTCTCTGAAAAAACTCCTTTCAAATACTCCTTTATGCTTTCCAGAAAATTCTATATTATTACTGATCAACAATATGTCATTCACATATATTTATCAGAAATACTGTAGTGCTCCCACTCACTTTCTTGTAAATACATGCTTCTCCAAAAGTCTGTATAAAACCATATGCTTTGATCACACTATCAAAACGTTTATTCCAACTCCGAGAGGCTTTCACCAGTCCATAAATGGATCGCTGGAGCTTGCACACTTTGTTAGCTCCCTTTGGATCGACAAAAACCTTCCGGTTGCATCATATACAACTCTTCTTCTAGAAATCCATTCAGGAATGCAGTTTTGGCATCCATTTGCCAAATTTCATAATCATAAAATGCGGCAATTTCTAACATGATTCGGACAGACTTAAGCATCGCTACGGGTGAGAAGGTCTCATCGTAGTCAATCCCATGAACTTTGTCAAAACCCTTTTCGACAAGTCTAGATTTGTAGATAGTAACAGTACTATCAGCGTCCATCTTCCTCTTGAAGATCCATTTATTTTCTATGGCTTGCCGATCATCGGGCAAGTCAACCAAAGTCCATATTTTGTTCTCATACATGAATCCCATCTCAGATTTCATGGCCTCAAACCATTTCCCGGAATCTGGGCTCATCATCGCTTCCTCATAGTTCGTAGGTTCGTCATGGTCAAGTAACATGACCTCCAGAACAGGATTACCGAACCACTCTGGTGCGGACCCTACTCTGGCTGACGTACGAGGTTCGGTAGAAACTTGATCTGAAGTTTCATGATCATCATCATTAACTTCCTCATTAATTCGTGTAGGAGTCACACGAACAGATTTCTGTGATGAACTACTTTCCAATAAGGGAGTAGGTACAGTTACCTCATCAAGTTCTACTTTCGTCCCACTCACTTCTTTCGAGAGAAACTCCTTCTCTAGAAAGGATCCATTCTTAGCAACAAATGTCTTGCCTTCGTATCTGTGATAGAAGGTGTACCCAACTGTCTCCTTTGGGTATCCTATGAAGACACATTTCTCCGATTTGGGTTCGAGCTTATCAGGATGAAACTTTTTCACATAAGCTTTGCAACCCCAAACTTTAAGAAACGACAACTTTGGTTTCTTGCCAAACCACAGTTCATAAGCTCAACGGATTTAGATGGTGCCCTTTCTAACATGAATGCAGCTGTCTCTAATGCATAACCCCAAAATGATAGTGGTAGATTGGTAAGAAACATCATAGATCGCACCATATCTAATAAAGTACGGTTATGACGTCCGGACACACCATTACGCTGTGGTGTTCTAGGTGGCGTGAGTTGCGAAAGTATTCCGCATTTTTTCAAATGAAGACCAAATTCGTAACTCAAATATTCTCCTCCACGATCCGATCGTAGAAATTTTATTTTCTTGTTACGATGATTTTCCACTTCACTCTGAAATTATATGAACTTTTCAAATGTTTCATACTTTATGCTTCATCATGTAGATATATGAAAGCACAAGTGCTCCCTAGGTGGTTTTGGTAATTAATGTCAACATATCTCTTGTTGGACTAACACTTTTATCTAGTATGTTTCAGATAAGTTCAACAATGGAGTGGCATGGACTAAAGGATGTGGGAACCCCTTCAAGATGCTAAGGACAAAGGATTGGCTCAAGCTTCAAGCCCAAGACTCTTCATTTTATATTTTAGTGATCCAAGATCACATTCAGTCTATAGGAAAAGCCAATACTATCAAGAAGGGATGAGGTGTTGCTTAATGAGTTTCTTGCTCCACAGTGCTTAGTGATATGCTCCAAAATCCTCAACTACTTTCCCACTTCCACACATATATGACCTAAACCTAAAGTCAAATTCGCCCCCCACCGATTCTTTCTATCCGGCGCCACCGAGTTCAAATGTCATAGCCACTGCCACAAACCCTAGGCAAATCGGTTTCATCGATAGGGATCTCGGTCTCACCGAGATGGGATTGTAATCTCTCTGTGTATGTCCATTACCAAATCGGTCTCACCGAGTCTGTGTAATCGGTACTACCGAGATTACAATGCAAACTCTCTGGTTAACTTATTACCAAAATCGGTCCCACCGAGTTTGAGTGTCAGTCCCACCGAGTTTGCTCGACCAACTCTCTGGTTAGCTAATTACCAAAATCGGTCTCACCGAGTTTGTGTGTCGGTCTCACCGAGATTATGTTATGCCTAACCCTAACCATATCGGTCCTACCGAGTTGCATGTCAGTCCCATCGAAAACCCTAACGGTCACTAGGTTTACTAAATCGGTCCGACCGAGTTTGTTGATTTGGTCCCACCGAGTTTGGTAAATTGTGTGTAACGGTTAGATTTTGTGTGGAGGCTATATATACCCCTCCACCTCCTCTTCATTCGTGGAGAGAGCCATCAGAACAAACCTACACTTCCAACTTACCAGTTCTGAGAAAGAACCACCTACTCATGTGTTGAGGCCAAGATATTCCATTCCAACCACATGAATCTTGATCTATAGCCTTTCCCAAGTTGCTTTCCACTCAAATCTTCTTTCCACCAAATCCAAATCCTGTGAGAGAGAGTTGGGTGTTGGGGAGACTATCGTTTGAAGCACAAGAGCAAGGAGTTCATCATCAACACACCATTTATTACTTCTTGGAGAGTGGTGTCTCCTAGATTGGCTAGGTGTCACTTGGGAGCCTCCGACAAGATTGTGGAGTTGAACCAAGGAGTTTGTAAGGGCAAGGAGATCGCCTACTTTGTGAAGATCTACCACTAGTGAGGCAAGTCCTTCGTGGGCGACGGCCATGGTGGGATAGACAATGTTGCTTCTTCGTGGACCCTTCGTGGGTGGAGCCCTCCGTGGACTCGCGCAACTGTTACCCTTCGTGGGTTGAAGTCTCCATCAACGTGGATGTATGATAGCACCACCTATCGGAACCACGACAAAAACATCCATGTCTCCAATTGCGTTTGAATCCTCCAAACCCTTCCCTTTACATTCTTGCAAGTTGCATGCTTTACTTTCCGCTGCTCATATACTCTTTGCATGCTTGCTTGTTATGTATTGTGAATGTTAAACTTGTGCCTAAACTCCACTTAAACATAAAGAAGTTAAAAACTGCAACTTTGGTACTTAGTGTCTAATCCCCCCCCTCTAGACACCTCTTCTCAAGATCCTACAAGTGGTATCAGAGCATTGGTCACCATTGCCTTGGTTTAATCACCATTGGAGGAAGATGGATGAGTCTACTTTGGGGAGTCTTAGACATAGAGTGCCTATTCTTGATGGAGAGTATTTTAATGAGTGGAAAAATGAGATGCTTGTAATTTTCAATCAATATCACTTGAACGAGTACATTGCTAGCCCTTGTGCACCTCATGTTGATCCTATGCATCCTACCCTTGATGAATCAATTGACATGATTAGGAATCTTAGAACTGTTAATCTTATCACTAGAGGCTTGCCTAGAAACTTAATTAGAAACTTACCTATTCTTAAGTGTGCCTACACTATATGGAATTTCTTGAGGAACGCTTTCAAAATTATTCCTTGAAAAATCTAGATGAGATTCTCCATAAGTCTATTGCCTTGAGTAAGATGAATACTAGTGATCTTATGTTTGGTGATCGTCTATTTGAACTTACAGACCTTATGCGTGCCAAAGGAGATGTTGGAATTATTGGTGATATTATTTCTGAAGCTATAAGAATTCATAAGCAAGATCATTGTCAAACTCACTCTAACAAATTACCCTCTCTAGGACTTGATCCACCACATGACGATGTTGAACATGGATACTATGATGAGGATGATGATAGTGACTTCGATCTTGACGATGCGATGAGACATTTTAGTCTTATGGCAAATCTTCGGGGATATATGTCAAGAGGAAAGGAATGGGTTCTTGACAGTGGATGTACCGATCACATGACCGGAGATAAAGACATGTTTCGTGAGCTTGCTGAAAATGATAGTCCTCGAAAGTATGTCACTTTCGGTGACAACTCAAAGGGTAAGGTGGTTGGCCTCGGTAAGGTGGCCATCTCACATGATAGCTCCATTCAGAATGTTATGCTCGTTGAATCTCTTGGCTACAACTTACTTTCAGATATCTAGACTTGCTGATTTGGTTTCAATGTCCTATTTATCAAGTAGATTGCCAAGTGTTTCGTCGAGACAATCATAAAATGGTCTTTACCGGTATACGTAGAGGTGATCTTTACATTGTTGATTTCTCTAAAAAGGCACAACCTAAAACTTGCTTCATTGCTAAATCTTCAAAAGGTTGGTTATGGCATAAACGACTAGGTCATGTTGGCATGCGAAACCTTGACAAGCTCATTAAAGGAAATCATATCCTTGGAGTTAACAATGTCATATTTGATAAGGATAGACTTTGCAGTGCTTGTCAGGCAGGTAAACAGGTTGGAGGAAGGCATCCCGTGAAGAACATCATGACCACAAGGAGGCCACTCGAGCTACTTCATATGGATCTCTTTGGTCCCAACGCTTACAAAAGTCTCGGTGGAAATTCTTTTGGTCTAGTTATAGTTGATGATTTTTCAAGATTTACGTGGGTATTCTTTCTCGATGATAAATCGCAGGTCCAAAAGATCTTCAAAAACTTCGCTAGGAAGGCCCAAAATCAGTTTGAAGTGAAGATCAAGAAAGTTCACAGCGACAACGGAACGGAGTTCAAGAACGCAAATGTGGACACCTTTCTTCATGAAGAAGGAATTTCACACGAGTTCTAGGCTACGTACACACCTCAATAAAATGGAGTTGTTGAGAGGAAGAACCAGACGCTCATCAAAATGGCGAGAATGATGCTTGATGAGTACAAGACGCCGAAGCACTTTTGGGCAGAAGCGGTTGAGACAGCTTGTCATGCAACAAATCGCTTGTATCTTCACAAGCTACTCAGCAAGACGGCATACGAGATCCTCACCGGTAACAAACCCCAAGTTGGATACTTTCGAGTATTCAGCTCAAAGTGCTACATTCTTGATAAGCATCGTCGTTCAAAATTTGCTCCTAAGTCACATGAAGGTTTCCTACTAGGTTATGGCTCAAACTCTCACACTTACCGTGTCTACAACAATTTCACCCAAAAGGTTGAAGAGACGGTAGATGTGAAGTTTGATGAATCTAACGGCTTGCAAGTAGAGCAATTGCCAATTGATGTAGGAGACAAAGATCCTTCGGAAGCAATCCAAGACTTGTCTATTGGCAAGGTCCGTCCAACGGAGGTGAAGGAGAGTACCTCGCTGTCCAAGTGGAAGCTTCTACTTCACGACAAGGTGAACCAAGAGTTGATACGGAAGCATCCACAAGTGGAACACACCAAGGTGAAGAAAACGAGGAAGAACATCACGAACGTCAACAACCTCCTTCTCCACCACGACAAGAAAACAACAACACCAACAATGAAGAAGATCCAGAAGAAGAAGAAGAAGAACAAGATGAAGAAGATGTTCAACCAAAACCCAAGCAAAATCTTTCATGAGTTCGAGCAAGAATTGCTAAAGACCATCTCGTAGAGCAAATCTACAATGATATTCAAACCGGGAGAATCACTTGCTCTAAAACTCGTTTAGCTAACTTTTGCGAAAACTATTCTTTCATCTCTAGCATTGAACCTATGAAGGTCGAAGAAGCATTGGAAGATCCGGATTGGATAAATGCTATGCATGAAGAGCTACACAACTTTGAGAGAAACCAAGTTTGGACATTGGTTGAGAAGCCCGACAACAACCACAACATCATCGGTACCAAATGGGTGTTTCGCAACAAGCAAGATGAAGAGGGACAAGTAGTTCGCAACAAAGCACGTCTCATCGCCCAAGGCTACACACAAGTCGAAGGTATGGACTATGGTGAGACTTATGCTCCCGTTGCTAGACTGGAGTCCATTCGCATCTTACTTGCCTATGCTAATCACCATGATATCACCTTGTACCAAATGGACATTAAAAGTGCTTTTCTAAATGGTGAAATAGAGGAGGAAGTTTATGTTAAACAACCTCCCGGCTTTATCAATCCTAAGAAACCCAATCATGTTTACAAACTTCACAAAGCCCTTTATGGTCTTAAAAAAGCTCCTAGAGCGTGGTATAAATGCTTGACCAAGTTCCTTATTGAAAAAGGCTTTGAAATTGGGAAAATTGATTCCACACTTTTTACTAAAAGGGTTAATGGAGAACTATTTGTGTGCCAAATCTATGTTGATGATATCATATTTGGTTCAACTAACCCTCATTTTAGTGAAAAGTTTGGTAAGCTAATGTCGGAGAAGTTTGAGATGTCAATGATGAGTGAACTCAAATTATTTCTTGGGTTGCAAATCAAGCAAACTAAGGAAGGTACTTTTGTTTCTCAAACGAAGTACACTAAGGACTTATTCAAGAAGTTCAATATGCAAGAGTGCAAAGGTATGTCTACACCCATGCCTACTAGTGGACATCTTGATTTGACCAAAGATGGTAAATCAGTTGACCAAAAGGTTTATCGCTCTATGATTGGATCATTGTTATACCTATGTGCTTCACGTCCCGATATTATGCTAAGTGTGTGCATGTGTGCAAGATATCAAGCTGCTCCTAAAGAATGTCATCTTAAGGCCGTAAAAAGGATAGTGAGATACTTAATTCATACACCAAATTTTGGCATTTGGTATCCTAAGAGGGCCTCTTTCGATCTTGTTGGCTACTCCGACTCGGACTATGCCGGCGACAAGGTTGATAGAAAGTCCACTTCGGGTACTTGTCAATTCTTGGTAGATCTCTTGTGTCTTGGTCCTCCAAGAAACAAAACTCGGTATCCTTATCTACCGCTGAAGCGGAGTACATTGCCGCTGGTTCATGTTGTGCTCAATTACTTTGGATGACCCAAACTCTTAAAGATTATGGGATATATGTGAAACATGTTCCATTGCTTTGTGACAATGAAAGTGATATCAAAATTGGTCATAATCCCATACAACATTATCGAACTAAGCATATCAAAGTTCGTCATCATTTCATTCGAGATCATGTTGCTAAGGGTGACATTAATCTTAAGCATGTTCGCACCAAAAAGCAATTAGCGGATATATTCACTAAACCTCTTGATGAGAAAGTGTTTTGCAGGTTGAGAGGAGAATTGAACATCATTGATGCTTCAAACTTGGAGTAGAAAATCCATTGGATACATGCAAGACATGAGCTTATGACTAATCCATGATATTTCTCTTATGATGAAAATCTTATGTCTTGGATATATTTGCATCTTGCATGTTATCTAACCCATGTAGGTACTTGGTTGAAACAAATTCCATGAGATTGTAATCTACTCACATCTTGAGCAATCTCTACATCACCAAGTCTCTACACTATGGTGGTTGAAGACAAGGAAGCACGGAATCATTCGAACATATCCTTTGACAAACTCTATGATTGAGCTTCATGATTGACATTTTTTTGGATACACAAGTGCTACTCCTTGCAAGAACTAACCCATGTAGGTAGATGGACTCAAATTCCAAGTGGTGCTCCCAACTCTTGACGAGCTACATCAACCTTGAGCAACCCACACAAGTTCAACTACATGGTCAACACCACCAACCAAGGTATGTTGTTCCATCTTAGAGAAGCTTTACTCCGAGACATGAGTTAAAGCAACTCGACAAGATGTGAATACATCAAGATGCTTAAACGAAAAATTGTAACCCCATTTTGAGCTTAAACGATGAGTATGACCTATGATCAAGTGATCTCACTTGACTCCTAAGTCAATATACTCTAACATAGGTAACTTTGTCGCCGACCATCTCTAGATGAAGTTCTCTCGTGTTCTTTTCTGTGTTTTTGCATTTGTCTCATGCATATTTGTTTCCCCTTTCAAAAAAAAACTTCATCTAGATTTCTTTCTTTTCTTTTCTGTTTGCTCTGCATTTCCTGCATCCAATTCATTGCATATCATTCAGTAAATTCCTTGCAAATCTTTGTGAGATCTTACTAGTCTAGTGAGCTGAGGTGACAAGTGTTTTCTCTGCGATGAACTCGGTTTCACCGATTTGTTGTTTTCGTTCCAACCGAAGCATACCACTCGGTGCCACCGATTTCACAACAGGAAAAACAGTTTGCCACTTATTCTGTGTTTCTTCTGATCCAGCTCCACTCAATGAATCTTGTCCTCTACAAGCATCACATTTTTATCCAGTGCTTTGTGTTGTGACTCAAGGACCAAACCTATTCACAACAAATTCTAGAAGGCCCTTCTTGGAAATTGATGTCAAAGGGGGAGAGAGAGATCACATTAAAGCTTATCTCTTAGAGAGATCACATCAAAACTCATCACTTCCAAAGGGAGAGAGAGAGAGAAATCTCCAGGGGGAGAGAATACTCAAGGATCCTAGATTCTTGATGTTCAAGAGGAGAGATGCCACATGTCTTCTTGAGGGGAAAGACATGTACATATGTGCATAATTGCATTTGCTCTATTCTTTATATCTTTCAGCCCTGATTTTCTGTTCCCTATCTTCTCCCAGTATCCCATGCTAGATTCAGGGGGAGCAAGACATCTAAGGGAAAGAAATCATTTAAATTCATTGCATATCTTTACTCTTGGGGACATGTCTAATCCAATGTGGTACTCAGTACTCACTCTCTATATGTCATCCCAGTCTTGGTATTCTTGTGGTTTCTTCTGCTTGCTCTGGCTAGTAGATGTACCTGTGTTATCTAACCTTGTTTGTGCAGGTTCATTCCATCCTAAGCCAACTCAGGGCTACAAGGTAAGTATATGCATCACAATCATGTGTATGGGGAATTCTTGCTGATGTACATACTGTTTGCAAGAAGGACTCATGAGCATGAAGGTACATTTCCCATATTCACATCATTTGCTCTGATGCATATAGCCAAGATACATGTAACACATTGCCTTCTCTGTCATGGTTATGCTCTCACATGCTTCTATAATCCATATCCACATGATTGCATACATGTAGGGGGAACCTATGCATTTTACATGTCTTTCCAAAGCTTTCCTCGTTATTCTTTATATCTTTATCTAAAGCTTTGATGTATGTTGTCATCAATTACCAAAAAGGGGGAGATTGAAAGCACAAGTGCACCCTAGGTGGTTTTGGTAATTAATGTCAACATATCTCTTGTTGGACTAACACTTTTATCTAGTATGTTTCAGATAAGTTCAACAATGGAGTGGCATGGACTAAAGGATGTGGGAACCCCTTCAAGATGCTAAGGACAAAGGATTGGCTCAAGCTTCAAGCTCAAGACTCTTCATTTTATATTTTAGTGATCCAAGATCACATTCAGTCTATAGGAAAAGCCAATACTATCAAGAAGGGATGAGGTGTTGCTTAATGAGTTTCTTCCTCCACAGTGCTTAGTGATATGCTCCAAAATCCTCAACTACTTTCCCACTTCCACACATATATGACCTAAACCTAAAGTCAAACTCGGACCCCACCGATTCTTTCTATCCGGCGCCACCGAGTTCAAATGTCATAGCCACTGCCACAAACCCTAGGCAAATCGGTTTCACCGATAGGGATCTCGGTATCACCGAGATGGGATTGTAATCTCTCTGTGTATGTCCATTACCAAATCGGTCTCACCGAGTCTGTGTAATCGGTACTACCGAGATTACAATGCAAACTCTCTGGTTAACTTATTACCAAAATCGGTCCCGCCGAGTTTGAGTAATCGGTCCCACCGAGTTTGCCTGACCAACTCTCTGGTTAGCTAATTACCAAAATCGGTCTCACCGAGTTTGTGTAATCGGTCTCACCGAGATTACGTTATGCCCTAACCCTAACCATATCGGTCCTACCAAGTTGCATGTCAGTCCCACCGAAGACCCTAACGTCACTAGGTTTACTAAATCGGTCCGACCGAGTTTGTTGATTCGGTCCCACCGAGTTTGGTAAATTGTGTGTAACGGTTAGATTTTGTGTGGAGGCTATATATACCCCTCCACCTCCTCTTCATTCGTGGAGAGAGCCATCAGAACAAACCTACACTTCCAACTTACCAGTTCTGAGAAAGAACCACCTACTCATGTGTTGAGGCCAAGATATTCCATTCCAACCACATGAATCTTGATCTCTAGCCTTTCCCAAGTTGCTTTCCACTCAAATCTTCTTTCCACCAAATCCAAATCCTGTGAGAGAGATAGTTGAGTGTTGGGGAGACTATCATTTGAAGCACAAGAGCAAGGAGTTCATCATCAACACACCATTTGTTACTTCTTGGAGAGTGGTGTCTCCTAGATTGGCTAGGTGTCACTTGGGAGCCTCCGACAAGATTGTGGAGTTGAACCAAGGAGTTTGTAAGGGCAAGGAGATCGCCTACTTCGTGAAGATCTACTGCTAGTGAGGCAAGTCCTTCATGGGCGACGACCATGCTGGGATAGACAAGGTTGCTTCTTCGTGGACCCTTCGTGGGTGGAGCCCTCCGTGGACTCGCGCAACTGTTACCCTTCGTGGGTTGAAGTCTCCATCAACGTGGATGTACGATAGCACCACCTATCGGAACCACGACAAAAACATCCATGTCTCCAATTGCGTTTGAATCCTCCAAACCCTTCCCTTTACATTCTTGCAAGTTGCATGCTTTACTTTCTGCTGCTCATATACTCTTTGCATGCTTGCTTGTTATGTATTGTGAATGTTAAACTTGTGCCTAAACTCCACTTAAACCTAAAGAAGTTAAAAACTGCAACTTTGTTACTTAGTGTCTAATCCCCCCCTCTAGACACCTCTTCTCAAGATCCTACAATATACCCATATCTTCTCAAATCATCTGTGAAGGTCAGAAAATAACGATACCTGCCACGAGCCTCAATATTCATCGGATCACATACATCAGTATGTATGGTTTCCAACAAATCTGTTGCTCGTTCCATTGTTCCGAAGAACGGCGTTTTAGTCATCTTGCCCAAGAGGCATGGTTCGCAAGCATCAAGTGATTCGTAATCAGGTGATTCCAAAAGCCCATCAGCATGGAGTTTCTTCATGCGCTTTACACCAATATGACCTAAACGGCAGTGCCACAAATAAGTTGCACTATCATTATTAACTTTGCATCTTTTGGCTTCAATATTATGAATATGTGTATCACTACGATCGAGATCCAACGAACCAATTTCATTCGATGTGTAACCATATAAGGTTTTATTCATGTAAACAGAACAACAATTATTCTCTAACTTAAATGAATAACCGTATTGCAATAAACATGATCAAATCATATTCATGCTCAACGCAAACACCAAATAATACTTATTTAGGTTCAACACTAATCCCAAAAGTATAGGGAGTGTGCGATGATGATCATATCAATCTTGGAACCACTTCCAATACACATCGTCACTTCATCCTTAACTAGTTTCTGTTCATTATGCAACTCCTGTTTTCGAGTTACTACTCTTTAGCAACTGAACCAGTATCAAGTACCGAGGGGTTGCTATAAACACTAGTAAAGTACACATCAATAACATGTATATCAAATATACTTTTGTTCACTTTGCCATCCTTCTTATCCGCCAATTATTTGGGGTAGTTCCGCTTCCAGTGACCAGTCCTTTTTGCAGTAGAAGCACTCAGTATCAGGCTTAGGTCCAAACTTGGGCTTCTTCACTTGAGCAGCAACTTGCTTGCTGTTCTTATTGAAGTTCCCCTTCTTTCCCTTTGCCCTTTTCTTGAAACTAGTGATCTTATTAACCATCAACACTTGATGCTCTTTTCTTGATTTCTACCTTCGCCGATCTCAGCATCGCGAAGAGCTCGGGAATTACTTTCGTCATCCCTTGCATATTATAGTTCATCACGAAGTTCTATTAACTTGGTGATAGTGACTAGAGAACTTCGTAAATTACTATCTTATCTGGAAGATTAACTCCCACTTGATTCAAGTAATTGTAGTACTCAGACAATCTGAGCACATGCTCACTGGTTGAGCTATTCTCCTCCATCTTATTGGCAAAGTACTGTCAGAGGTCTCATACCTCTCGACATGGGCACGAGTATGAAATACCAATTTCAACTCTTGGAACATCTTATATGCTCCGTGGCGTTCAAAACATTTTTGAAGTCCCAGTTCTAAGCCGTAAAGCATGATGCACTAAACTATCAAGTAGTCATCATGCCGAGCTTTTGTCAAAAACGTTCATAACGTCTGCATCTGCTCCTGCAATAGTTCAGTCACCTAGCGGTGCATCAAGGACATAATACTTCTGTGCAACAATGAGGTTAATCCTCAGATCACGGACCAAGTCCACATCATTGCTACTAACATCTTTCAACTTAGTTTTTCTCTAGGAACATATCAGAATAAACAGGGGAGCTAAACACGAGCTATTGATCTACAACATAGATATGCTAATACTACCAGGACTAAGTTCATGATAAATTAAAATTCAATTAATCATATTATTTAAGAACTCCCACTTAGATAGACATCTCTCTAATCATCAAAGTGATCACATGATCCATATCAACTAAACCATGTCCGATCATCACGTGAGATGGAGTAGTTTCAATGGTGAACATCACTATGTTGATCATATCTACTATATGATTCACGCTCGACCTTTCGGTCTCAGTGTTCCGAGGCCATATCTGCATATGGTAGGCTCGTCAAGTTTAACCCGAGTATTCTGCATGTGCAAAACTGGCTTGCACCCGTTGTAGATGAACGTAGAGCTTATCACACCCGATCATCACGTGGTGTCTCGGCACGATGAACTTTGGCAACGGTGCATACTCAGGGAGAACACTTATACCTTGATAATTTAGTGAGAGATCATCTTATAATGCTACCGTCAATCAAAGAAAGATAAGATGCATAAAAGATAAACAACACATGCAATCAATATAAGTGCTTGTGATCTCCATCTCCGAAGCACCGTCATGATCACCATCGTCACCGGCGCGACACCTTGATCTCCATCGTAGCATCGTTGTCATCTCGCCAACTTATGCTTCTACGACTATCGCTACCGCTTAGTGATAAAGTAAAGCATTACAGGGCGTTTGCATTGCATACAATAAAGTGACAACCATATGGCTCCTGCCAGTTGCCAATAACTCGGTTACAAAACATGATCATCTCATACAATAAAATATAGCATCATGCCTTGACCATATCACATCACAACATGCCCTGCAAAAACAAGTTAGACGTCCTCTACTTTGTTGTTGCAAGTTTTACGTGGCTGCTACGGGCTGAGCAAGAACAGTTCCTACCTACGCATAAAGACCACACCGATAGTTTGTCAAGTTGGTGCTGTTTTAACCTTCTCAAGGACCGGGCGTAGCCATACTCGGTTCAACTAAAGTTGGAGAAACTGACACCCGCTAGTCACCTGTGTGCATAGCACGGTGGTAAAACCAGTCTCGCGTAAGCGTACGCGTAATGTCGGTCCGGGCCGCTTCATCCAACAATACCGCCCAACCAAAGTATGACATCTTTGGTAAGCAAGATGACTTGTATCGCCCACAACTCACTTGTGTTCTACTCGTGCATATAACATCTACGCATAAAACTTGGCTCGGATGCCACTGTTGGGGAACGTAGTAATTTCAAAAAAAATCCTATGCACACGCAAGATCATGGTGATGCATAGCAAAGAGAGGGGAGAGTGTGTCCACGTACCCTCGTAGACCGAAAGCGGAAGCGTTAGCACAACACGGTTGATGTAGTCGTACGTCTTCATGATCCGACAAATCAAGTACCGAACACACGACACCTCCGAGTTCAGCACACGTTCAGCTCGATGACGTCCCTCGAACTCCGATCCAGCCGAGCTTTGAGGGAGAGTTCCGTTAGCACGACGGCGTGGTGATGATGATGATGTTCTACCGACGCAGGGCTTCGCCTAAGCACCGCTATGATATTATCAAGGTGGATTATGGTGGAGGGGGGCACCGCACACGGCTAAGAGATCAAGAGATCAATTGTTGTGTCTATGGGTTGCCCCTCCTCCATATATAAAGGGGGGAGGAGGAGAGGGCCGGCCAAGGGGGTGGCGCGCCCTAGGAGGGGGAAACCCTTCTCCGAGTAGGTTTGCCTCTCCCTTTCCTAGTCCAAGAAGGAGGGGGAAGGAAAGAGTGGGAGAGGGGAAAGGCAAGGGGGTTGCCCCCCTCCCCTTCCTTGTCCTATTCGGACTCAAGGGGAGGGTGGGCGACTCTTTCCCTGGCTGGCCCCTCTCTCTCTCCACTAGGGCCCAACAAGGCCCATTAGTTCCCGGGGGTTCGGTAACCCCGGTACTCCGATAAATGCCCGAAACCTTCCGGAACCTTTCCGGTGTCCAAACATAGTCGTCCAATATATCGATCTTTACGTCTTGACCATTTCGAGACTCCTCGTCATGTCCGTGATCACATACGGGTCTCCGAACAACCTTCGGTACATCAAAAACTCATAAACTCATAACATAACCGTCATCGAAACTTTAAGCGTGCGGACCCTATGGGTTCAAGAACTATGTAGACATGACCGAGACACGACTCCGGTCAATAACCAATAGCGGAACTTGGATGCTCATATTGGCTCCCACATATTCTACGAAGATCTTTATCGGTCAGACCGCATAACAACATACGTTGTTCCCTTTGTCATCGGTATGTTACTTGCCCGAGATTTGATCGTCGGTATCTCAATACCTAGTTCAATCTCGTTATCGGAAGTCTCTTTACTCGTTCCATAATACATCATCCCGCAACTAACTCAGTAGTTGCAATGCTTGCAAGGCTTATAGTGATGTGCATTACTGAGTGGGCCCAGAGATACCTCTCCGACAATCGGAGTGACAAATCCTAATCTCGAAATACGCCAACCCAACAAGTACCTTTGGAGACACCTGTAGAGCACCTTCATAATCACCTAGTTACGTTGTGACGTTTGGTAGCACACAAAGTGTTCCTCCGATAAATGGGAGTTGCATAATCTCATAGTCATAGGAACATGTATAAGTCATGAAGAAAGCAATAGCAGAATACTAAACGATCGTGTGCTAAGCTAATGGAATGGGTCAAGTCAATCACATCATTCTCCTAATGATGTGATCCCGTTAATCAAATGACAACTCATGTCAATGGCTAGGAAACATAACCATCTTTGATCAACGAGCTAGTCAAGTAGAGGCATACTAGTAACACTTTGTTTGTCTATGTATTCACACAAGTATTATGTTTCTGGTTAATACAATTCTAGCATGAATAATAAACATTTATCATGAAATGAGGAAATAAATAATAACTTTATTATTGCCTCCAGGGCATATTTCCTTCAGCCGGAACCCATAATCCGACATTTGGCGTGCCAGGTAGGGGTGCGCTGAGTTTCCTCTCCGTCGATCCCTGCTCCGTCGTCCCACCAGTTCCATGGCCGACGCTCGCCGAGCTCGCGCTGAGTGCCGGGCTGCCCTTGCTGCCCGCTTCGTCTAGACGGCTCCTGTCGGCGGGCCTCCCCGTCGTTCGCCATCACCTGCTGCCAACGCCGCCACCGGTCCGGCAGCACCCGAGCAGCAAGCCTCGTTGCTGCATCCCTCCATGCGGCGGGACGGCTGCACCGCTACCCCGTCGCTGACTCCGGCCGGCTCGTCATCTTACGCTCGCCGCGAACCCGTGGACGCGCAGGCCGCGCTGCTCACTGCACGCGAGCTCCTGCGCTACCGCCCCGTCGACGACCTCTACGAGGAGTGGCTGGACCGCATCGCCGAGCTCGTCAGTGCTACTGGGGGCTCTCCTGTGTTGTGTCTCTCGCTGCCTCGTCCGCCCCCTGCCGCGGGCAACGTTGCCCACGGAGCACCTCCGCCACCACCACGTCAAGACATCGCCCTCGCACCAAGATGTGCGGCCCCACGGCGCGATCCCCCGTGCAGGGTGCCCGCACATGAAGAAGGAAGTTGTCGTGAGGTCCCTCGGCCACGGCAGGACGCTCCTGTACTTCCGGCACCACCGCATCAGGACCGTGCACCGCCCGCGGCGGCTGTGCGCGGATACCAAGACTAGGCTCCACCTCCACAGCGAGCTCCAGTGGCTACAGCAGGCTGCCGTGCCTTCACCCCCAAGCTGCACAGTGTCATCTGGCCCGGGAAGTTCAAGACCGACCTGCCTCCACGTTACGATGGCACGCCCGACCCCGTGGAGTTCCTGCAACTCTACGAGCTGAGCATCGAGGCGGCCAACGACGACGAGAAGGTCATGGCGAACTGGTTCCCCATGGCCCTTAAAGACGGCGCGTGCTCGTGGCTCCTGAATCTTCCCGTGGGATCGATCTCCTCCTGGGGCTAGATGCGCGAGCGTTTCATCGCCAACTTCCAGGGCACTCGCGACCGCCCGTCGGTCGCGGGCGACCTGCGGCGCATCAAGTAGCAACCCGTAGAAACCCTGCAGGAGTACATCCAGCGCTTCAACAGCATCCGCCTCAAGATCCCCAACGTGACGGACGAGGCCATCATCTCCGTGTTCTCTGACGGTGTCCGCGATGTCAAGATGAAGGAGGAGCTCGCCATCCATGAAGACCTGTGCACAACCCTAGAGCTGTTCAACCTAGCGACCAAGTGTGCTAGAGCCGAGGAAGGGCGTCTCTCCCTCGTCAAGCTCCCTGCAGCAGACCCAGAAGACAAGAAGGCCAAGGTCAAGGACGTGAAGCGCAATGGAGCAGCCATGCTCGTGGCCGAGCCTGAGGTGAAGCGCGACTGCGACCACCCAGAGTCATCTAGGGGCAGCCGCCCATTCTGCGCCTTCCACAACGTGCACAGCCACAACACCATTGATTGCCAGGAGCTCAGGGCCATCCGCGACGGGCGCTTCAGCCGGCGCTTCGACCGGTGCCCCGACCGCAACGACCGAGGTTACAGCCGTGGAGGAGGCCGAACAGGAGGACGCTGGGACGACTGCGGCCCGCGTCAGGAGTGGCGCGACCAGCCTCGTGAGGACCGCTGGCACGACTAGCCTCGCAAGGGTGCTTGGAGGGACCAGCCTCGTGAGGACCACCCTTAGGGCAAGGCTGGCCTTCCACCTCTACCGCCACCACCAAGAAGGAATGATGACCGGGACGAAGGGGCTGGGGGCTTCCAGGAGCCCCGCGCCATCGCTTGCATCTTGGGTGGTGCGCAGGCCCCAGCCTCTCAGCGCCTCTTCAAGCAGTTCACCCGAGAAGTGAACGCGGCTCTCCCCAGGCTCGAAGCTACGCACCCACTCAGGTGGTCCAAGTGTGCTATCACCTTCAGCTCAGCAAACCAGCTCAATTGTGCAGCAACTGCCGGTGCCCTCCTGATGCTTTGCTCACCCGTCATAAGCAACGTTCAAGTTACCAAGACCCTCATCGACGGTGGCGCAGGACTCAATGTCCTGTCCGTCGAGATGTTTGATAGTCTCCAAGTGCCATACGATCAGCTACAGCCAACCATGCCCTTCTCAGGAGTGACTGACGGTTCCACCACCTCGATAGGGCAGATCCGCCTTCCGGTCACTTTCGGCCAATGCGACAACTACCTCACTGAGCTCATCGACTTCGATGTCGCCCACATTCGTCTTCCCTACAACACCATCCTCGGTTACCCAGCTTTGGCCAAGTTCATGGCGGTGACTCACCACGGCTACAACATCCTCAAGATGCCCGGAAGAGGCGGCGTCATCATGGTTGCCTTCGAAAAAAAGGATGTGGCGTGCTCTCTCGAGCGCGCTTATCAGGCAGCGGCGGCTGAGGACCCAAACATCGAAGGCATCATTTACCCTCTTGAGGCAGTCCCCAAGAAGAAGAAGCAGCTGCTGCGCCTAGGGCCTCAGGAGAGCGGTGTCGCCCCCTCAGGACCTGCGCCCATGGATGGGGTGCCTCCCTTCCTCACATAGGAAGGCGCGCCCGGCGCCCTCCTCAGGCTGGGCTCGGGGTCTCTCTCTTGCAGGGCCTCAGACCTAGCCAACGTAACGAGGGAGGCGCTTGGGCACCATGTGGAGGCGTGCTTCGCCGCACGTTTCCCTCAAGCGGGCACGAGGCGTGAGGCACCTAGTGCTCAGGAGTTCATCACCAGGACGACCCAGGAGCTTCAAACGCCAAGAGCCATGCGCGGCAACCGCCGCCCACTACCCGGTGGAGCTCCCCATCCAGGCGATGATGGTGAGCTGCGCGTTTGCATCAACTACCTCGGGCTCAACAGGGCCGCATCTCAGGAGCGTTACTGGCCGTCACGTTCCGATCAGTGTGAGGACCCCCCTCACAACTATGTTCGCATGCCTTACGGCCTGCCGACCACGGCTGTCACCTACCAACGGCTCATGTAGGGTGCCCTGGCGGCTCGCGAGGCCAGGTGCCAGGCGGTCCTGGGGGAGGAGGATCTAGAGCCTCCAGGATCTCCCGGGAATCAGCCACCGGACGACACCTAAGGAGCAACTTCATCAGGACATGTCTTCAGCTGCCTCGTCATCTTTTTAGCAACTATGCCAGGTGACCCTTTCCAGTTTGTTCAGCTGGGAGCGCCCCGCGGGCTGCATTATTCCCAAGCCCGTGTGACATGTATCTTTTTGCGTCTTTAGCTTACCTTGTCGGGGGCGCCCCTCGGGCTGCATCACCCCCAAGCCGCCCGGGTCCGCCCAAGTGGCACGTATCCGCCTTGCATTTATCTGAACTAGCATTGCCCTTCTCTAGTAACTGCTTTAAAATTATCATCTGCCTGACCGGCACTTCGATGTCATGAACGTTGTACGCCCTTGCGAGCCTGCCCACACCCATCTCATGATTAAGGACAGGCACGACGTCTATGCTCGGGTCCGTCCCCGCAGCGTCGCTAAATCCAAGTGGCTGAGCTCTGGCTCGCGGGCTAGCCCCGTGTACGTCACCTCCCATGGTCCTTGGTGTTTTGTCCTCGCATGAGCTAAGTGCGAATAGGTGAGTAAGGGCGCACAACACGGTGCCTCGTCTCCACGGGAGCCGCGCGCCGGTTGTCTTTCTTTAGGATGTCCGCATGAGAAGACTAGACACGACGTCTGTGCTCGGGTCCGTCCCTGCAGCGTTGATAAACCCAATGGCTGAGATCTATCTGGTGGGCCGGCCCCGTTCATGTCACCTCCTGGAGTCGTTGGTGTCTGGCCTTCTCATGTGGCAACCTCGAGGGATTCACTCGGCGAAGGTCGCCTAACCATCTCGCAGGATCACCTCAAGCACCCTCAATCAAGACCAGGCGCAACCCGCCTTGAGGTAGGGCCTCGTGAGTCCCACGCTGGCTCACGAGTGCCCAGATACACCTCGTCTAGCACTGCCGTGCAAGCCACGTGTCAAGGCGGGTCTGTACACGCCCCAGAGGCTCTCCGCAGTAGGGAGTTCCCTCCCACGTGCCAGTGGATGCACCATGCTCCGCGCTGGCAGTTGACACGGTCAAGGAGCGGCTATGCCCATGCAAGTACGGCAGCGCCATGCTCCGCGCTGGTGATAAACAACTGGGGGTGGTCTCGCGACCGCTTTGACCTCAGGGAGCCACCAGGCTCAGTGCCTAGCCTCACCACGCTGCTTTCCCCTCGGGAGAGTAGCGCGAGGGGGCCGGGCATGGGGGCTGCGCTCAGGTCACGCCTGGCATACGCCCCGCCAGGTCCCCCGACCTGGTCGTCGCGCAACCCTCCCGAGCAAAAGCCCGACGAGGACAGGTATGAGGTCTGTTCGTACGTCAAGGGGGACCCTTGGGCATCGCAACCCAAGGGCCTAACTGGCCACGTAGCCCCTCACCCCTTGGTTTTGTCCTGGTGATCCGGACGAGCCAGCGGTGGCTGAGGTACGTGCGAGGCCGGGCCCTGCCGACGCAGAACGCTAAGGCCTGCTCTTGCATTTCTTTCCCAAGGTTGTTTGAGCGTCAAGGGGGACCCTTGGGCATCACGACCCAAGGGCCTAACTGGCCACATAGCCCCTCACCCCTTGGTCTCGTCCTGGTGATCCGGACAAGCCCGCGGCGGCTGAGGTACGCGCGGGGCCGGGGCCTGCCGACGCAGAACGATAAAGCCTGGCTTCGAATTTCCTTCCCAGAAGTTGTTTGCACATCAAGGAGGACTCCTGAGCATCGCGACTCAGGAGCCTAACTGGCCATGTAGCCCCTCACCCCCTAGTCTCGTCCTGGCAATCTGATCGAGTCAGCGGTGGCTGAGGTATGCGCGGGGCCGGGCTCTGCCGACGTAGAGCGATAAAGAAAATAGGAAGGAAATTGTGAAAATCTAGCAATTATTACAAGACATGTTGTTCTTCAAACACCAAACAGAAGTTTTAACGCCTCCACGAGGCACGTCTCATGTCACAGGAAAATTAGCGGGAAGGTATAAGCGAGAAGGAGCACTGGTCTTCACTAGCAAGCCCCTCCTTCAGCCTTGGGCGCTGTCGTCAGGAAGCACCTTTTCGCCGGCAGCAACACCGTCGGCCGCGTCGTTGGCCCTGGTCGCAGGATCGGCGGGGCCATTGGTTGAAGGTGCAGGCTCAATGGCGAGGAACTTGGTCAGTAGGGCTTCCACCTGGCCCTCCACGGCTATGGCGGCAGCCGCGCAACGCTCCTCCTCCATGGGCTCCAGCAGCCCGCCGAGGTCGGCATTGGGGTCGCGAAGGTAGAGATGGCTGAAAACGCGCGTCAAGGCCGACGAGGAAAGCACGCGCGCTTCCCCCTCCACCATGGGGCCGATCCCATTGGCGACACCCTCGAGCGCCACAACAAGAGAAGGAAGCAGCTAGGCGGGGCCTTCATCTTCTGTCACCAGCGGCTTCTCCAGGACCTTCTCGTAGAATGCCCTCAACGCCCCGTGGGACCTCTCTTCAAGGGACTTGAAGGCCGCATGATCTCGGCAAGGACCTTCGCCTTGGCTTCCAGCTGGGCGCTCTCTGCCTCCACCGTCTTCTCCAGCTCCTCCAAGCGGCCTCGCTCCACGGCCTGCGCCCTCGCCAACTGCTCCAACTCAGCGTCACGACCGTTGACGGCGTCTTCCCGGGCCTTCATCTTCTCCTCTGCCGCCTTGCGGTTGTGGGCCTCGGCCGCACGCTTGTTGCGCCTGGTCTCCAGCTCGGCCTCCATTAATCGACAGTGCTCCCTGGCGGCTTCCGCATCCTCCTGCGCTGCTCGTGAGCGGCTGTGGCTTGGGCGGCGGCCCGCTTGTCCTCCTCATATGCCGCCACGGCCTGGCTCAGCACCGCCCTAACAGACGCGTCAGAGTGCAGCCAGTCCGAGATCAACTCCAAGTGCCCTGCCACCAGGCGACGGTCGGCCCCCTGGAGGTCACCTTGAAGCCGCGTCAGCACGGAAAGAGCTTCCTCCAGGGCGTCGGGCGAAGCAGAAGGGCCGTGAATTAGCGGCATGACCAGAGGAGGAGGCTGCGGCGTGATCAAGACCTGCGGGCCGACAATGGCGGGGGGAGAGACAGGGGGCTTCTTGGCCTTGGCAGCGTCCGCGGGTGAACCGGAGATGGGTGCCTCCGAAGCCAGCTTGGCCAAGGAAGCCACCTCCTCCTGAGGGTGGTCCGCTAGGACTCACGAGGACGACCGAGCGGGGGAAGTGGGGGCGCCCCCTCCACCTCTCTGCATCGGAGGGGGTGCGGTCAGGCCGGGCTACTGAGCTCGCGAAGATGTGGCTGCCCCCTCTCTCTTCTTCTTCGCCAACGACGTCGACCTGACAGCACAAGAAGAAAATATCAGGAAGCAACAATGGAAACAGGAGCACAAACAAATTCAGGCCAAGGTACTTACTGGTCGACGGCGGCGTAATTCCGTGGCCTCTTCAAGACCGCGGAGCACAGGGGCCCCACAAACTGTGGCGTTGGTGCGTGAGTCCCCGGAGCAGATGAGGCCATGGCGGCTGCCCCAGCGGCAGCGCCAGGCGGCGTCTGAGCTGGAGCGTCGCCTCGGGAGATCATCGCCGACCTGCTCTTCGTCGGGACCCCAGCTGGCGACCTTTTCGAGGGGGTGACCTTGGACCTCGTGGTGGCCCCAGCAGAGGGTGAGGCCTCCCTCATCGGGTGGCCGTCGACGTCGTCATCATTGGGCAAGGTGTGAAGGAGATCGGCCTTGCGCGGAGGGGAGGTCTCCCCGGTCTCCTCCGGGGTTGCTTCTGAGTCTTCCTCCTCCCCGCCAGAGTCATCGGAGGACAGCACCATAGGAGCCGTCGTCATCGGGGCCTCAGAGGGCGCCGGTGGCACGAGCCCGCGCCCGTCGAAGACAGGCCAGGCGGTGGCAACCTTCCCCCTGTCTGGGCGGCGATACAAGGGGACAAGGGTGTCCGGCTGATACCCCTGGTCGTCCCCAACCAGGAGCCGGAGAGCCGCAGTTAGGTCTTCCACCGACAAGGCATCCGGGCGCAGGCGAAGATTGTCCTCCTCGTCTCCGAGCTCCCACAAGGGACGTGAGCGCGCCTGGAGTGGGGCCACGCGCTTCGCCAAGAATTCCTTGATGATCATGGCCCCCGTCAGCCTCGCCGCCTTTGGGTCGTCCGGCTTCAGGTCGGCAGTCATCTTCTCCAACACCTTCTCCGCACGCGAATTGGTGAGCATAGCGCGGAGCCACCCATCGTGAGGTATGGGCATCTTCGTCGGCAGCACCAGCCGGGCATGAGAGCACTTGGCGTCCATCAGGACCCACTTGCTCCTGAAGCCCTCGGCCTTCTTCCCGGCCTTCGAGATCGCGTTGGCCTTGTTGGCCGCAACGAAGTTAGCGCACCCCGAGAAAATGCCGCCTTTAAGCCAGAGGAAGAAGAAGTGGCGCAACAACGCCACGGAAGGCATCACCCCAACATACGCCTCGTAGTAGAAGGCAAATATTGACAGGAGGAGGACGGAGTTGGGATGAAGATGGAGAGCATGCAACTTATAGTGGCTGAGGACGGCGTAGAAGAAATTGGAGAAAGGGGGAACCAGCCCCGCGACAACACCGCTCATAAAGAAGGGGTAGAAGGTACTGCTTGGAGCTTTAGGCTCAGCGGAGCCAGCCCAGAGCGTGGTCTTCCCCTTCTCATTGCTGGCCTCCGCCGTCATCAGGAGCACGGTGGCGAGGTTCTTCTTCGAAGCACTAGGCGTGCTCAGGGCTGGCTCGTACCAGGCCAGCAGAGAAGCGGATTTCGCCTTGCTGGGCGCCATCAGCTGCGGGCTCGAAGGGAAGCTGGTGCGGATCTGAAGTCCTTGGGAGAGAGAGGCGAGAAAGGGGATCTGGAGCAAGACGAAGGCAAGCAATGAAGGCACTGCAGCACACACCTTCCTTTTGTCAGGGGCAGTTGCCAAGGCAGCATGGGGAAGCGAAGACGCCCACGTCCAATCGATCGCCACACGTCAATCAAGGCCACAGGCTGTTAGGGCCCACGGTGCTCTGCACTTGCCCTTTGGCTTCGCCTCGAACCAAGTCCAAGCGCGCCTTGGGCCCGGGGGCTACTGTCGGCGTCCTGGGAACGGGGGTCCCCAAACTTGCCTGCTTGCGGCCCAGGGCGTGCCTCGTCCAGCGGCCTAGTACGGCCCATCTTCATCAGCAAACACTCAAGACCCTCGGAGGGGCCAAGCCTCGCGAGGCGGACGCCACAAGACCTCCTTAGAGGTAGCCTCGCTAGGCTGGCTCACGAGGAGCGGAGATATCAATGTAAGGAGCACCTCACAAGGAGCACGTGACGCGAGCAGTGACGGCCAAGGCCAGGCGGGCACCAGGCAGGCGCCAGCGGGCGCAGCGTATTCGTTTCCTCTTTGGTGTTAAAGGGGCAGGCATAGGCGAGGAGTCTCGAGGCGTCAAGCAAAGGTTTCCATATCGGTGCAACAAGACCAAGACTAGCAGGACGGCAGGACGGAGGGCATCGTGGAGCCCAGGATGGCGTCACCACCAGAGCCTTTGGCAGGCAAAGTCTATTTTTGTCAGGATAGCTTGTACTAGTTGTCCCCCTTCAAACTTGGCCGTTGTGGGATCCCTTCCCACCTAATGTTTGGGAAGAGGACCAGGGCCTCTACAAATAGGACTAGCCACATCCATAGCAAGAGGAGAGATCCGAACCTTGTCCAGGTAGCCAAGCACAAGAACACCTCTCCTCCCGAGGCTGTTCTTCCGTTGTACTTGTTCATCCCAGCCTACAAGGCAATCCACCACACCACACTGGAGTAGGGTATTACACCACAATGGTGGCCCGAACCAGTATAAACCCTTGTGTCCTGTGTTCTCCGAGTTCGACGAGCTAGGCCATGGATCGTTGAGCGAGCGAGCTAGAGGGAGAGAGAGATCTTCATGCGCACCATAGTGTTCGAACCTCAAGGGTTTGCCGGAACCCGTAATCCGACATATACTAACTTATCTCACGAGTTCTTGTTGATTTTTGTGTGGATGAAGCTTTTGAGATTTAGGAAAACCGTGATATGAGAGGAATTAAGGAGACACAAAAGCTCAAGCTTGGGGATGACCAAGGCATCCCAAGTTAATATTCCAAGAAGTCTCAAGCATCTAAGCTTGGGGATGCCCCGGTAGGCATCCCATCTTTCTTCTTCAACAATTATCGGTTAGTATCGGTTGAACCTAAGTTTTTGCTTCTTCACATGATGTGTGCTATTCTTGGAATGTCATTTTATTTTGTTTTTGCTTGCTGTTTTAATAAAATACTTAGATCTGAAAGTTTTTTAATAAGAGAGAGTCCTGAAATAGCTACCTATTTACTTAAATACTCGCATGATCTTCACTTAAATCTTTTTGGATTAGTTTGTCATTTACTCTTGTGCTTCACTTAAATCCTATGAGTAAATTGTTGAAAAAAATTTGAATGGCATGAAGTTGAAATCATATCATGCCTAGTGGTAGCTTCACATTGGGTTTAGAAAGTGAAATCTTTTGAGGCTTGACAATCACAATATTGGTCATACAAGCAATTCACGAATAATTAGTATAAGGAAGACAAATTTCACATGCAAATACACTATCATGGAAATCTTTTGTGATTGTGAGCCCCCATCAAAATATTATATGCCAAAATTGTGGACGTTGGACAAGGAAGACAACCTAATGATTTATGTTTGCTCATATTCACATAGAAGTTATATTATCGTAGATCCTTTAACATGTGGTGCTTGCCCCCCCCATCTTTGCTAGCCAAAAATTCCGCACCAAGTAGAGATACTACTTGTGCATCCAAAAACCCTTAAACCCAAATCTTATTTTCAAGAGTCCACCATACCTACCTAAGGATTGAGAAAGATCCTTCAAGTAAGTTTTCATCGGTGCAATAAGTCAATAAAAATTGCTTCTAAAAGTGTAAGATCATTTAGTGTAAGAGAAAATTGAGTATTGTACGAACTTATGATGGCAAAGCAATAAAAGCGACGGATTGCATAATAAAGGTTGCTATCATAAGGGGCAATATAACGTGACGTTCTTTTGCACTAAGGGATTGAGCATACAAACAAATAAGCACATGGCAACCTCTGCTTCCCACTGCGAAGGGCCTATCTTTTACTTTCCAGTATTTACTTTTATGGAAGAGTCAATGTTTTTCTCTCTATTCCTTTTTATTTTTCTCCTTTGGCAAGCATCATGTGGTGAGGAAAGATCTAGGCACATATGTCTAGTTGAATATGGGTAGCATGAGTTATTATCGTTGACATCACCCTTGAGGTGAATACGTTGGGAGGCAAAACAATAAGCCCCTATCTTTCTATGTGTACGATTGAAACGTTTTGCTCGTGTGTATGCAGTGAGTGTTAGCAATCATACAAGATTATATGATGGTTGAGTATGTGGAGCTCTCACTTAGACTCCGCTGAATAAGTTGAATTGCAATAGCTTGGTCACTAAGAACATAGGTTGTTGGGTTTCAAGAGAATTCATTGTTTGAACTTTAACATGTGAATTGGTTGCCATTATAACACGAGAAGTTTTATGAGAAATAATTGCTATTATGATGCTAGAAAAAGTGATTGAAATTATCATTGATCAAACTCATGCACTTTGCTAGCATTCACACTTCATAAATTATTTCTTTTATCATTTACCTACTCAAGGACGAGTAGGAATTAAGCTTGGGGATGCTGATACGTCTCCAACGTATCTATAATTTATGAAGTATTCATGTTGTTATTTTATCATTCTTGGATGTTTTATCATCATTTTATAGCAACTTTATATCATTTTTTGGGACTAACCTATTGACCCAGTGCCCAGTGCGCAGTGCCAGTTGCTGTTTTTTGCTTGTTTTTTACATCGCAGGAAATCAATATCAAACGGAGTCCAAACGCAACGAAACTCCACAGAGATTTTTTATGGACTAGAAAGAACCCATTGGGCCAGAGCAGCCCCTGGGGGGAGTCCCGAGGGGGGCACAACCCACCAGGGCGTGCCAGGGCCCCGAGGCGCGCCCAGGTGGGTTGTGCCCACCTCCGTGGCCTCCCGCACCCCCTCTTTGCACTATAAATTCCCAAATATTCCGAAACCCTTTGGGGTAGACCTAGATCAGAAGTTTCGCCACCGCAAGGCTCTGTAGCCACCGAAAACCAATCTAGACCCTGTTCCGGCACCCTGCCAGAGGGGGGAATCATCTCCGGTGGCCATCTTCATCATCCCGGTGGCCACCACGATGAGGAGGGAGTAGTCCACCCTCGGGGCTGAGGGTTTGTACTAGTAGCTATGTGTTTGATCTCTCTCTCTCTCTCTCTCTCTCTCTCTCTCGTGATCTATATCATGGGCTTTGTTAATATAGTCGGATCATATGATGTTTCTCCCCTCTATACTCTTGTTATGATGAATTGAATCTTTACCCTTTAAAGTTTTGTCTTGTCGGATTGAATATTCAGATATGAGAACACATGATATATGTCTTGCAATATGAATACTTGAGGTGACAATGAGGTATCCTATTAATTCACTTGATATGTGTTATGTCATTCAACTCGTAGATTTCTGCGGTGATATTGGGGTAATCTATGCATAGGGGTTGATGCACGTTTTTATTATCTTTTCTCCAACGGAAACTTTGGGGGTCTCCTTATAGTTCTTTGTGTGGATTGAGTATTATGAATATGAATTTGCTTTGGTGTTATTCTAGTACGAACTCTAGGATAGATCGAACGGAAAAAATAGCTTTGCGTTATTTTAGTACGAACTCTTGAATAGATCGAATGGAAAGAATAGCTTTGAGATGGTTTCGTGCCCTACAAACAATTCCTATCTTTTGTTCTCCGCTAATAGGAACTCGGGAGTGATTCTTTAGCGCACTTTGATGGATAATCATATGATCCAACTATGTTAGCAATGTTGAGAGGTTGCACGAGTGAAAGTACGGACCCTAGGCCTTGTTTTTAAGCATTGCAATACCGTTTTTGTGTCCGTTTACTATTTGCTACCTTGCTGTTTTTATTTATTCTGATTATAAAAATATATTTCTACCATAAATGTTACACTTGTATCACCATCTTTTCGCCGAACTAGTGCACCTATACAATTTTCCATTGTATTGGGTGTGTTGGGGACACAAGAGATTTCTTGTATTTGGTTGCAGGGTTGTTTGAGAGAGACCATCTTCATCCCACACCTCCCACGGATTGATAAACCTTAGGTCATCCACTTGAGGGAAAATTGCTGCTGTCCTACAAAACTCTGCGCTTGGAGGCCCAAAACGAGTCTATAAGAATAAAGTTGCGTAGTAGACATCACACACCTGCATGACATTCTTTGGGCCGTCCATGACGGAAAAAATCATGGTAGAAGCAAGGGCGAGGAAGATTTCGGGGAGTTCCCGGTTACGGTGGGTGGACGGGCCGAGCGATGCACTGTGGTTTGCGCGTTTCTCTCTTGTACGCGCGTGTGTGCGAGGCGTTGGGCTCTAACTGAACCCGAGCGATCGCACTAGCTACGTTACTGAACTCGAGCGATCGACCCCTTGGCTGTTAACTGAACCCGAGTGATTCATTCGTTCCTGTCTGAACCCGAGTGATTCCTTCGCTGCTGCTGCTAACTGAACCCGAGCAATCGATCACTGTTGCTGCTTTACTGAAGCCGATTGAGCCCCCGTGCGAGATGTAGCCAGCCGGTGTTGGGTTGCCTCTTGATGAACAGTGACCATTGCTATCGTGCGCACCGTACTAAGAACTAGTCGAGACGTGGTGAGCCGAGCCGGTTGGTTGACTGTGGATAAACAGTTCCCGTGGGGGTTGGATGAACAGGACCCCGTGGTAGTAGCTAGGGCGCCGTTGCCGCTGGATGAACATGACCCCGAGGAGGCCGCCACACCCGAGCCGGTTGGGGTAGATGAACAGGACTCCGTGGAGGGCTGGTTGAATAGTAACCGGTGGAGGCTGGATGAATTGTAGCCCGTGGATGAACAATAGCTGGTGGAGGCAGGAGGAAGACGTGGTGGATGAACAGTAGCAGGTGGAGGCTGGAGGAAGTAGACGGTGGATGAACAGTTGATGGAGTCCTTGTTTAAGGGGTCCTCGGGCAGCCGGCCTGTTATGTTTGGGCCAGACTAATGGGCCACTATGGGGCCATACGGGAGTACAGACCCATGACCGGATAGGAGATCTTCGGAGACGTGGTGTGCCCTCCAAGTCAGGATTAGCACGATTTTTCTTTCATTGGAACCGATGGCTTGTAACCCTAACCCTACCGGTGTCTATATAAACCAGAGGGTTTAGGGGCCTTAGGGAGAGCGACGTTCATCACCTCATCACCTTAGGGTTTAGCTCGCTTGATCTCGAGGTAGATCTACTCTGTAACCATACCATACATCAAATACAATCAAGTAGGGCGTAGGGTTTTACCTCTTCGAGAGGGCCCGAACCTGGGTAAATACCGTGTTCATCGTCCCTTGTTACCCATAGATCCTAGATCCATAGCTCGGGTCACCCTACCAGAGATCCGCCGGTTTTGACACCGACATTGGTGCTTTGATTGAGAGTTCTGCTGTTGGGTCACCAAAAGGATCAATGGCTCACCTAATCGGAGAAGGAGTTAGCTCCGGAGACCTCTTTGTCCCCGGCCAACTCTTCACGTTCGGCAGCATCGTGCTGCACGCCAACCCAACCGATCACCTAGACCGGATCGACAGCTTCGCGCCTGAGCACCGAATTTGATTTCGCAATCTGGAGTACATTGTGGACGCTCGCGGTGATCTGGTTTTCGTCGGATTCGCTAGACCTGCTCCTGAACCCTTCCTCGATCCAATCTACGGATCGAACCCCATCCTACGGCCAGCCTCGTGCTCGGACGTCTCCGCCTCGAACGGAGGCCAGGAATCCCTCTCAGCCGTGCCCGCAATATTCGCCGGAGACTCGTCTTCAGGCCACAAGGCGGAAGCAAAGTTCGGACATCAAGAGTCGCTTTCGACCGAGCTTTCTCCTTGCAACACGCCTATGACCTTGAGCCCCAGCGACGGGTCGACGTTCGGTGGCCAGAAGGAATATCCGAAGACCAGGCCTTTCCCTCGGTTTCTCACGACTATCCGGCCCCCAGCCTTGAGGTTAACTCGACCCTCGAAGAGCGGGATCCGGATCTGGCCCTGATCATTCCTTGCCCCGCCACCTAAGCCGGCCCTCGGCGGCCGCTGCATACAAGTCTGATGAATCCAGACAATGGCTATTCGAAGGACCCGCCTTCGGTTTGCGTTCAGCAGTCCTTTGAGGCACACCCCGGTGAATTTTGCGTCCCACCCACCACACACCTCATGGCCACTGTCGAGGATCTAACCGATATGTTGGACTGCACTTTGGAAAAGGCCTACTCCATGGACGAGGATAGCGGAGCAATTGCCAACACCGATGCCGCACCCCCCGCCACCGGCCGCTGGACGGCCATGTCCACTTACGACATTTATATGGTGGACACTCCGAAGGATGACGACACCCCTAATAGGGATGGAGGCAAGCTCGGCGAGGAGCCGCACAGGCGCCACAGACAACATGGTCGCTCCAAGGCACGCTGAAGCCATGCAAGCAATACAGACACCAGAGAGAACAATACTCCAGACAACGCGGACAACCTCGAGGACCACGACGCTGACGAGAAAGCTCAAGCTGATCACAAGGAGGAAGACCCGCTCAACCTACAAGACCTCGGTGACTCCAAAGACAACAACTACCTTCCCCCTCCGAAGAGGAGGTAAGTTTGGGCAAAGAGAATTTCATCATCCCTGAAGACCCCGCTGGATCATGAGCGGTTCAAACGGAAGCTCATCGCCACCGCGCATAGCCTGAGAAAACAGCAACAAAGAATAAAAGCCGAGCAAGACACCCTCAATGAAAGATGGACTAAAGTCCTAGCTGCCAAAGAAGGGTAAGGCTATGAGCGGTAGACCAAAAGCTACCCAATGCGAAAGCTTCTGCCACAATTTGACGATGAGGCCATAGAGCCAACACTTGCATGGCACACTCAAGTGGACCAGCCGGACCGCCCCCTCGAGGACGGGATAGGCTGGCCTATAAAGCCGAACAGCCTCTCGCTCCACCTCGCCGTCCAGGCAAGGAGCCAGTTCGGCCTGCCCATGAGTACAACCTACAACGCGACCTAGATGCCCGCGCAGGTCTGACAAGATCCATGTATGGACCCAAAGACAACCCTCCTGTTCGGCGGGACAATTACCAAGCTTGGCTAGACCGAAACGACAAAGCTCAGGAACAACAGCGAGCCCGGATGACGGATGGTCTCCGGCGCGACGTAGCCCGAGTCAAGGGCGCCGCTCACCCTCTGTGCTTCACAGATAGAGTGATGCAGCACCAATTTCCGGGGGGCTTGAAGCCCATCAACACCGAGCCTTTGATGGGACGACGGATCTGGCCGTATGGATAGAAGACTTCCTACAACACATCCACATGGCAAGAGGCGACGGCCTTCACGCCATCAAATACTTACCATTGAAGCTCAAAGGTCCGGCTTGACACTGGCTAAATAGCCTTCCCGAAGACTCCATATGATGGTGGGAGGAGCTCGAGGACGCTTTTCGAGCCAACTTTCAGGGTACTTACAGCCGACCCCCGGACACCAATGACCTGAGCCACGTAATCCAGCAGCCTGGCGAGTAAGCTCGGCAATTCTAGAACCTGTTTTTGACCAAGAAGAACCAAATCATCGATTGTCTGGATGCTGAAGCTATAGCCGCCTTCAGGCATAGTATTCGGGATGAATGGCTAGCACGGCAACTCGGCCAGGACAAGCCAAAGACAATGGCAGCGCTTACATCCCTCATGACCCGTTTCTGCCGGAGAGGACAACTGGTTGGCTCGTAGAAGCACCAACCCGGAAGCCCCCGACACCCCTGAGGTCCAGGACGGGAATGGAAAGCCACGACGCAACAAGAACAAGCGTCGCCACAACGATGGCGAAACCGACGAGACGACAGTAAATGCCAGATTCCGTAAACCGAAGTCTAGGTCATGAAAAAAGCCTTCCAAAGGCAATCAGGATGGGCCAACTAAGTTGGACGCCATCCTGGACAGGCCCTGCCAGATTCATGGCACCGCCGAGAAACTTGCTAACCACACCAACCATAATTGTTGGGTGATAAAGCAAGTCAGCAAACTCACAACCGAGGACTCGGGCAAAAGCCCACGAAGCGAGGACGGCAATGAGCCCCGCAGGCCGAACAGTGGAGGCCAAAAACCCTTCCCTTCTGAGGTCAAGATGGTGAATATGATCTATGCCACCCACATACCAAGGAAGGAGAGGAAGCACGCGCTGCGGGATTACTACAAAAAGAAAAACCACTTCCGTGATGATACGTGTTTGTCACATTATGTCATGTTTTCTGTCATGCATGTACATCCATGATGATTTTATGGCAGAATCAAGATAGTCATACATGTGCCGTCGTAGAAGTATTCCATGACAATACCAAAATTATCATCAAGTGTCCACTTCCATGACGACAAATGGCGCGTCATGGAAGTGTTTTCATCAAGGGTAACCGACATGTGGCATCCACCGTAACGGATCGCCGTTAAGCTATCGGGTTCCGCTTTGGATCCGATAACCCGTTAATAGCCCCGACAAATGGGGATTTTCCACGTGTAAAATTCTCATTCGCCTGAGGATCCACGTGTCGACTCAGCGTCAACACAGATGTCATCCACTCATTGTACGGGAGGCGCCTATGATACGTTGGCACGTGGCAAGGCCCAACAGTGGCGCATTTAGGTGAAAGAGGAGGGCCCAGTCAAAATTAGTAGGCTGGCCCATATAGGGCCTACTTGTGTCTGGTTCATTTAAGCCCACGACCAATACAAGATGTGCCAATTTGGCCCGTCAGCAACCTGTTAACTATTGACACCATTGTAGTCCATCGTCAGTTCGAGCCCGTTAACAGCCCGCTATATATTTGGGCTCAATATCAACCTGATGTGGTTTCGGCCTGTTAACGACCCATTCAAGGGATGGGCCAATTTTCAGGATGTGCGTATTTTGGCCTTTTAGCGACCCATTTAAGTGTTGGCCTAATTTCCAGCCCGGTGTGTCTTTCATCCTGTTAACGACCCATAAATGAGTTGGGCCATTTGCCATCGGACCTGAGTTTTGGCCTCTTAACGGCCCATGCTCTTCATGGTCCAATACCAGCCCGGTTTCTCTTTCGGCCCACCAAAGGCCCACAACACAGTTGGGCCATATACAGTTCGACCTGACTTTCAGCCTCTTAGCGGCCCATGCTCTTCATGGTCCAGTACGAGCCCGTTGTCTCTTTCGGCCTGCTAAAGGCCCACAGTACAGTTGGGCCATATATAGCCTGACCTTAGTATCGACCTATTAACGGCCCGTGAAATTGAATGGGCCCACTTATTGCCCACTTCGATGTCGGCCTATTAACGACCCAGGAGGTAACAGGGCCAAGCATTAACTGTTGCCTCGTTTCAATTATAGCGGCACAATAGAGCTTTCGGCCTGGTAACGACCCATCAACTTAATGGGTCTGCAAAGTTCGAACATGTTTGTAGGCCTAATTAGATAACGTCGATTCTGGCCCAGCTGTAATTTGAGCCCATTACGATGAGCAATTATGAACAGGATCAAAACTGATCAAAGGCCTATGAGAATTTTGGCCCCTGCGAGCCTATTCGGGAAGCCCATTAAGGCAGTGGGCCGCTATCCTTCATATAGGGCCCACGACTGTTCGTGCTAACTAATAATTTTACTGCTTTTTTGGCTTCCTAGCGACCAGTTAGCTGGAATGCGAGGCGCGCTAAGTAAACATATGGCATACAAGGAAAAATGTAGCACATCCAGCATATATTACAGGAAATTACATCCATTGGGCAATCAAAGATTGATGCCAGTGCAAATAAATGACAGAACTTAACGATCTACAACCTCACAATCTGCAACCTCAGCGCGGATGACGCCCATAAGCATGTGAGCAAGTTCTTCCTTTTTTGCTACACCGTCTCTGAAAACATTGATCAGTTGTTGTTGCGCAAGAATGTGCACCACTGATTCCTCCACGATTCCCATCATTGCTTCAGCCATTAATTGGTTCGCAAACATACATTTTTTTCTGTTGGATTCGAGACAAAGGAAACTGAACAAATTCAGATGGCGATTTTGGCAGGCTTGTATTATTGATAGTGGAGAGTGTCTTGATACGTCTCCAACGTATCTATAATTTATGAAGTATTCACGCCATGTTTACAATAGTTTTATATTATTTTGGTATGATTTGATTATAACTAACCTGGACTGACGCTGTTTTCAGCAGAACTACCGTGGTGTTGTTTTTGTGATGAAATAAAAGTTCTCGGAACGTGACGAAAATCAACGAAGAATTATTCTGGAAAATACGAAAAATACTGGAACAAAAATCTACCGGAGGGGAGTCCCGCGGGCCCCACGAGGGTGGGGGCGTGCCCACCCCCTGGGAGTGCCCCTGTGCCTCGTGGACTGCCTGTGGGGCCCCTTGACTTGTTCTCGACACCATCCTCTCCTATAAATACTGAAACCTCCAAAAATTAACCTAGATCAGAAGTTCCGCCCCCGCAAGCCTCTGTAGCCACGAGAAATCAGTCTAGGCCCTCTCTGGCACCCTGCCGGAGGGGGCCATCATCACCGGAGGCCATGGGGAAGGATCTCGGAGGGGCCATCATCGCCATGAAGGCCAAGGACTAGAGGGGGAACCTCTCCCCAATCAGGGGGAGGCCATGGAGGAGGAAGCACAAGGGGGAGAACCTCTCCTCCTCTCTCTCGGTGGCGCCGGAGTGCCATCATAGGGGAATCATCACCGCGGTGATCGTCTTCATCAACATCACCATCATCATCACCATCCTCATCTCTTTTACACGGTCCACTATCTCGCACCCTGCTGTAATCCCTACTTGAACATGGTGCTTTATGCCACATATTATGATCCAATCATGTGTTGCCATCCTATGATGTTTTGAGTAGATATCCTTTGTCTTTGGGTTGATTGATGATCTATATTGGTATGAGTTGTATTTTTTATTTTGGTGCTGTCCTATGGTGCCCTCCGTGTCGCGCAAGCGTGAGGGATTCCCGCTGTAGGGTGTTGCAATATGTTCATGGTTTTCTTATTGTCTGCGTTGCGTGAGTGACTGAAACACAAACACGGATAAGTGGGTCATGGCGTATGGGAATAAAGAGGACTTGATATTTTAATGCTATGGTTGTGTTTTACCTTAATGATCTTTAGTAGTTGCGAATGCTTGCTAGAGTTCCAATCATAAGTGCATATGATCCAAGAAGAGAAAGTATGTTAGCTTATGCCTCTCCCTCATATGAAATTACAATAGTGATTACCGGTCTTGTTATCAATTTCCTAGGACAATTCCGCACACTGATCCATCATTTTTCCACACTCGCTATTTATAATATTTAATATATTCTAACTTTATGATAACAGCACCTACTTTTATGTTTTAGCTCTCCGATATCATACAAAGTTATCCTCTTCATACCCACAACATAGTTTTATTTCTCGTTTCTAGTTGGAAGCAAGCGTTAGATTAACGTGAAAGTCGTGTCGATGGCAGATAGGACTTGAGAGAATATTGATCTTACCTTTAGCTCCTTGTGGGTTCGACACTCCATAGTTATCACTTCCACCTTTGGGAATTGCTATGATGATTCCCTGCACTTGGGGATTATCAAGCTCTTTTCTGGCGCCGTTGCCGCGGAGCAATAGCGTGGGGTTGATATTCTCGTGTGTGCTTGTTTGCTTTCTTCACTAATTAGATTTTGTTTTTCCTTTTTGTTTCTGTTTAGTTGTGGGTGAAACATACAATTTTTTTTGCCTCTTATGCCTAAAAAGTTATTCAATTAGAGAAGTGATTGGAAAGTTATGCACTGAAGAAGTGAGGATCGACCTTGAGCACTTGTGTTCATGCTCATGGAAACAATGTAGAATTTTTCATGGAAGTTTCTCTGTAAATAATAATACCCTTGTATATATCCATTGTATTATAAAAATAATGTGCCAAGCTTTGGTTTTAGGATGATTAGATTGCTTGTTTACGTTGTGCAGTACAAAAGCAGAAACTTTTACGCGCACAAAAATAATTTTCATAAATGACAGGAACGTGATTTTCAGTTGATTCATTTTGCTCTGGATTGGAACACAAATTGCTCAGGTTTTCCTAATTTTGTAGGATTTTGGAGTTATATAAGTATTCGAGAGTACAGATTACTGCAGACTGTCCTGTTTTTGACAGATTCTGTTTTCTATGTGTTGTTTGCTTATTTTGATGAATCCATGGGTAGTATCGGGGGGTATGAACCATGGTGAAGTAGGAATACAGTAGATAAAGTGCTAATATGAAATTGGAATGAGTTTGCAACAATACCTAAAGGTAGTGATTTGCTTTAATATACTAACGGATCTAGCAAATTTTTTGTTAAGTTTTTGTGGATGAACTGTTCGAAGAACGAGGAGTTACCGATGCGAGAAGAATAAAGAGAGGCAAGAGTTCAAGCTTGGGGATGCCCAAGGCACCCCAAGTAAATATTCCAAGGACACTCAAGCATCTAAGATTGGAGATGCACCGGTTGGCATCCCATCTTTCTTCTTCAACAATTATCGGTATACCTCGGTTTTTGTTTTGTCCATATGATTTGTGTCCTTTGTGTTATTCTATTTCTTTAAGAACCATGCTAGTATGAGATAGCCATTCGTCAATTTATGGAATGCTCTTTGTGCTTCACTTAAATCTTTTGAGTATGGTTTTATAGAATGCTTTGTGTGCTTCACTTATATATTTAAGCTTGGATATTGGTTAATCTATATTAATTGTAGAATGCTCCATGAACTTCACTTATATCTTTTGGAGTATGAATAATACTATCATCTAAAGTGGGTTTGGAAGAGTGTCAACTTTAGGAATTAGTGATCCCACTATTTTTGAGGGTGTTGAATCTTAGTGTGATATTTATGAAAGTGGATTTGGATGACTGTCAACTTTAGTTAGTAATGATTCCACTATTTCGTAAGAGGTTCCAATTGATTATTAGAACAAAGTTGCTATCTATGATGACTATTGGGATGACATGTATGCTATAAAGAATAATTTTAACCATGAAACTTGTCATCATGATTTTAGTTTTCAATTGGATTATGCCTCACATGACAGTTATCGTGTTGAGTTTGCTCCCCCTATTCCGAATAAGAAGACTTTTTGCTTATGTGGAGAGTAGTAAAATTTCTATGCTTGTAGATCATGAAAAGAATTCTTTATGTGATAGTTATATTTTTGAACTCATTCATTATGCTACTGAAAATTATTATGAGGGAGGAATACATGCTTGTAGGAGTTGCAGTAATATCAAGTTTCCTCTTTATTTCCTTGAAGTTTTGAAGTTATACTTGTTTTACCTTCCTATGCTAGTTGATTCTTGTTCCCATAAATTTTGTGCTCACAAAATACCTAGGCATAGGAAGTGGGTTAGATTTAAATGTGCTAGTCATATTCTTCATGATGCTCTCTTTATGTTTCAATTCTTATCTTTTATGTGAGCATCATTGAAATCACCATGCGTAGCTAAAAGGCATTAAAGAAAAGCGCTTGTTGGGAAACAACCCAATATTTACCCTTACTGTTTTTGTGTGTTTACATGATTAAGCTACTGCATTAATCATGTTTTATTGCTTTTGTTTCAATAAAGTACCAAGTAAGACCTTTGAGAAGACTTGGGTGAAAGTTAATGTGATCTTGCTGTAAAAACAGAAACTTTGCACTCACGAGATTAGCTGTCATTTTTTTTTCAGAAGAGTGCTTTTGAGTTGATTCTTTTTTCATAAGATTAATAGACAAATTACTCACGTCCACCAATTTATTTCATAATTTTTGGAGTAGCATAAGTATGGTTGCTGTTTAGATCATTACAGACTGTTCTGTTTCTGACAGATTCTGTTTTTATTGCATAGTTTGCTTGTTTTCTAGTTTCTATGGCTTATATTTCTCAATATAAATTGTAGTAATGATATGGTACAGTAGGCATTGTGTGAGAACAATTATGAACCTTGTCTTTGACAGTACCAAAGTGAATGATTTACTCTTTATCATACTAACTTATCTCAAGAAGTTTCGTGAAGTTTTATGTGATTGAAGTTTTCAAGCTTTGGGTGAGATATCGATATGAGGAGAATAAGGAGTGGAAAGACCCTAAGCTTGGGGATGCCCAAGGCACCCCAAGGTAATATTCAAAGAAGACTCAAGCGCCTAAGCTTGGGGATGCCCCGGAAGGCATCCCCTCTTTCGTCCTCAAAACTATCGGTATACCTTACTCGGAGCTATATTTTTATTCGTCACATGATATGTGTTTTGCTTGGAGCGTATTTTCAATTTTACTTGCTGTTTGAATAAAATCATTGGATCTGAAATCTTGAATGAAAAAGATCCTCCCATGGGTAGTTATTTATTTGACTACTCAGTGTTCTTCACTTATATATTTTTGGAGTAGTTTGTCATTTACTCCTTCCGTCCGCAAATAAGTGTACATCTAGGTTTTGTCTTAAGTCAAAGTCTTATTACTTTGACCACCTTTCTAGGAAAGAGTAAAAGCATTTATGGCACCAAATTAGTATCACTAGATTCATTTTGAAATGTACTTTAATAATATATCAATTTGATGTCATATATGTTACTACTATTTTCTATAAAGTTGGTCAAGATCTTAAAACTTTGACTTAGAACAAAAACTAGATGTACACTTATTCGCGGACGGAGGGAGTACTCACGTGCTTCACGTGTATCCTATGTGTAAATGGTTGAATGAATCAAATATCATAAATTTGAATTTATATACATTTCATATGCTTATAACATGGGGAGTAATGACTTCACACATAATAAGTATAGGTAGTATACTTATTGGAAGTTAGCAAACACAGAATTGGTCTGTAACATCCCAATTTTCAATTTGGATGTTTATAATAGATCATTCATATGCATCCATGATTTATGCATTTTTTCCCCATTTGTTTTATTTGATTTTTGATCCAAGGAACTTTGAGCAACTCAAGGACCAAAAGAGAGAGTTGGAAGTTTCCCTAAAAACCAATTTTGAATTTTTTCGAAGTTGGGAGTTTGGATCAAATTTGGTTCACCAAAAAATTCATTTCCATTATATCAAAAGAAACGTTTTTCTAAAGGCTCACCAGAGCAACCGGCCCAGGCAGCCGCTAGCGAGGCCGATCGCTCGACCTGCCCAGCCCCAGCGTGGCCAGAGCGAGCGCCCTCGTGCATAAAAGAGGGGGTCTCTCAGCGCCCCACGCGCGTTTCGCTCGCACGCTCGCTCTTCCTCTCCCTCGTTAACTCTCTCTCTCCCCTGACGCTTGGACCCCACCTTTTCTTCTTCCTCCTCACCAACAGACAACAGAAACGTACGCGTACATTACTCCCGACGCCTCTTTGTTTCAAATTCTTGGAAATCCTAACTTCAGCCAACCTCACGACCAAGGAAGATGTCCTATAAATAGTCACGACTCTCCTCGACCGATCCAGTCAAACATCCCTCACCAAAACCGCCTCTAAACGATGCACTCGGCGTTCCAATCTCGCCTCAGAAGCTGCAGTTCATCGCAAGTTTCCGACGCCGGTGAGCCGTCCCGAGCCTTATCCTTTTCGGGACTCCCATCTATCCCTAGACTCCATTTGACATGGTCTCACACTCCCTCTTCATCTACAGAGGCCACCTCGACCACGTTGTCTTCACCGGAGCACCCGGAGTACGCGAGCTTCATCGCTTGGTTTTGTCGCCGTTCGTCATCGCCGACCTTCACAGACTCCACTACCGGACGAGTCACTCTCCACCGCATCTCATAGACACCTCCGCTGCCACCCACGATCGCCGGAGCCGCCGCCACCAGCATGCCACAGCCGCCCCAGTGTACGTTCGTTTCTCTACAAGCTTCGGTTCGTTTCAGTCTAAAAAAACCTTTTATGTTACAGATCGGGCGCCCTCTCCTAATCTAGCAGCAAACACCCGCCCAACCAACCACAGAGCACCACTTGTCGCCGGCCGAAATTAGTTTTTTTCAGAAAAATTCCTATTTCAGATTTCTGTCAGATTTTTCTTTTAGCGTATCTTTTAATCTATAGATCCTAATTAGTTGATTCTTTTTCCTGCGGTTTCATAAAATTCCCCTCTATCTAGAGAACCAAACGAAAAATAATTTGGAAAATTTTAAAATTTGAATTCAAACAGATCTGAATTCAAACTTCGTTAGGCCGTAACTCGAGTTTCGCCACTTTGTTTTAGGTGATTCTTTTTGCAAATCGAAGCTCGTGACATGTACTTTCTGTTTAAACCAAAACCATTTATTTTTTTTGCTGTAAAAATTACGTTCTATACAGAAACTTTATTTGGTTGTTTTTGAAGTTTTCCAAAGTCCTCTCTTTGTTTTCTTTTTGATTCTTTGCTTGTATGCTTATGTATGTTATTGCTTGCTTACGCTAGATCATCCGGAGTGCGAGGCTTGCTACTACGAATCTTTAGATTTCAACAATCGTCAGCAAGGCAAGTTCACACTTTGATCATAATTTTTGATACCTAGTGTTTACTATGAATTAGTTTAACCCTCAAAGATTGCATGAGTAGGATTGGGAACATGTGGTTATGCTATGTAGTTCATGTGGTAGGAACCTATGACCTTTGATCACCCCGAGAATATTTGTTATATCATATATTGCTTAGCCATGCTCATAGACGGGGATTGGTATGTGTGATCCATGCAAGTTGTGAGAGATAATAATTTTGGGACAACATAATGTGGAAACTTTAATACACTGGAGTAACCAGTGCTTGCTCACGGGGAATCCCGGAGCACCCGTGTGATTACCCTAGGTTCGCCACGTAGGCTCAAAGGGATCATAAGATATTTCATGCCTAGAAACTTCTATGTGCAGCCACAAGCCATTATGGGCTCTGGCATAGTTGAGTAAGTTGTGTGACCTCTTTCCGTGGTAGACTAGCTGATGTAGGGGAAAGTAGGTGTACCGGTCTACCCAGGGTTAAGGGGAAACGCTTCTAAAAGGCTATGTCTCGATCTTCCGATCATGGAGGTGGTCGAGTCTTGTGGGGAAAATTGTGCAAATCTTTGCAGAGTGTACAAACTAATCATGATTAGCCGTGTCCCCGGTTATGGACAACTTGAGTATCTAGAAGTGAATTATTGGTTGATCTCATCACTCTTTTAATGAAATTATTGGGTTACTAATAACTTGGGAATTTTGGGATTGAGTTGGAGGAACCTTCTCAATAATGACCTTTTAATTTAGTAGTAAAAAAAGTTTATTCCTTTGTTGTAGTGTAAAATTAGCTTTATGCAAAATTAAACTTAGAGCCTTCACCAGCTAAATTTGCATATAGAGATAGTTTTTTTCCATTATTATTCTATGGTGTGAAATTGCGAGCATATTCCATGTGCTGACCTACACGGCTGCAACGTCTCATGTTGCAGACTTTTCCAACGAAGATTAAAGGTGTGATTGGTCATTGTTCTACACTCAGTTTGCCGTGGAGTTGGATGGACTCATTTACCTTCAATGCTTCCGCAGTTATTTTTATTGAGATGGCCTTTCGCCATATTATTGTAATAAATACTCTTTTGAGGACCTTGATGTAATAAAGTGTGTGGTTGAACTCTGTTATAATTCCTGGAGTACTGTGTGTGTCAGCATACCGATTCAGGGATGACACTTAAGCACAGAGACTTCGATCCATTTGGGTCAGGTCGCTACAAGATGGTATCCGAGCACACGCTGATTGTAGGACGCGACCACTAGGAAATGGAAAACCATAGGAAGAAAACTCTATTTTACGACTTCCTTATATATCCGTTGGTCTATACTCTTCTCTATTCATTTCTATCTCTTCTCTACTTCAATTAAATAGTTGTTGAATCCCATCACCAAGTTGCTCAGCCCGATGAGACCATGACCTATGAAGACATCATTGACGAAGAAGAAGAAGCTAGAGTTAACTTTGATTTGAGGAGATTTAGTTTAGACCACCACTACCAAGTTTAGTCCAACTAATGATTTGCGGTAGTATGAAGAGATCATATGATTTGCGGTAGTATGAAGAGATCATATCTCTTGTGGATATGATCTTATCTGTAGGTTTTGCTTGTGTGGTGTGATCTGTGTGAATTGCTTGATTTGGAGTTTTCCTGCTATCATAAACATATGGGTAGTGATTTCTCTCTTTAGGCCCTTATTCTATTCTAATTTCTCATCCACTCTAAACCGTACCGGATGCCCGCAAATGATCTGGAGGAAATTAAGAGGCAGATTAAGGAATTATTTGAGAAAGGTTATATTTGACGGAGTTCATTACCTTGGAGAGCCCCAGTGCTTCTAGTTGAGAAGAAGGATGGATCCTTGAGAATGGTTGTAGATTATCATGCGCTGAACGAGGTGACGATCAAGAACAAGTACCCTCTGCCAATGATCAATGATTTGTTTGACCAGATACAAGGAGCAAAAGTTTTCTCCAAGATCGATCTTCGATCAGGATATGACCAGTTGAAGACTCGAGAACAGGATATACCCAAGACAACCTTTACCACGAGATATGGGCTTTATGAGTACACGGTTATGTCTTTTGGTTTGACTAATGCCCCTGCCTATTTTATGAGTATGATTAATAAGGTATTCATGGAGTTCTTGGATAAGTTTGTTGTGGTATTCATTGATGACATACTGATTTACTCGAAGAATGAAGAAGAACACAAGGAACATTTGCGCTTGGTTCTTGAGAAGCTCAGGGAACATCAGTTATATGCAAAGTTCAACAAGTGTGAATTCTGGTTGAAGGAAGTTGGATTTCTTGGACATGCTATATCAGGAAAAGGAATAGCAGTAGACCCCTCAAAGGTTGAAGCCGTCACCGAATGGAAGGCACCCACCTCAGTCGGAGAGATTCACAGTTTCCTTGGACTTGCAGGATATTACCGAAGATTTATTGAGAATTTCTCCAAGATTGTGAAGCCCATGATAGAGTTATTGAAGAAAGACACCAAGTTCAATTGGACCGAGGAATGTGAGGCCAGTTTTCAGGAGTTGAAGAAACGTTTGGTCACAGCCCCAGTGCTAATTCTTCCGAATATACGCAAGGATTTCCAAGTATATTGCGACGCTTCTAGTCAGGGACTTGGAGGTGTTATTATGCAAGAAGGAAGAGTTGTTTCATATGACTCACGTCAGCTTCGACCTCATGAGCGGAATTATTCCACGCATGATTTGGAGTTAGCAGCCGTAGTGCACGCACTCAAGACCTGGAGACATTTTATTATTTGAAATAGGCGTGATGTTTACATGGATCACAAGAGTTTGAAATACATCTTCACGCAGAAGGAGTTGAACCACAGGCAGAGAAGATGGTTGGAGCTCATGAAGGATTATGACATGAAATTGCACTATCACCCAAGAAAGGCCAATGTTGTGGCAGATGCATTGAGCCGTAAGAGCTATGTTAGTACCCTCACAGCAGGAGGATTACCTCAGGAGTTAATTGATGATCTCAGAGATCTTCGATTGGAGATAGTACCACGAGGTTTTGTTGCCGCAATGGAAATTCAATCCACTTTGTTGGGAAAGATCCGAGAAGCCCAGAAGTTAGACACATGTATTGCGGAGATAAAGGGAAGGATGAACCAAGGAAAGGCAGAAGGATTTCGTGAGGATGAACATGGAACCTTATGGTTTGAGCAGCGTATTTACGTGCCAAATGACCCAGAGATCAGGAAATTGATTCTTCAGGAGGCTCATGATTCGCCTTATTCAATACACCCGGGCAACACCAAGATGTATTTGGACTTGAAGGAAAGTTTCTGGTGGACAGGTATGAAGAAGGATATTGCTGAGTATGTCGCAATATGTGATGTATGTCAGAGGGTTAAGGCAGAGCACCAGAAACCAGCAGGATTACTTCAGCTTTTGCCAATACCAGATTGGAAGTGGGACAAGCTTGGCATGGACTTCATTACATGATTACTCAGGACCCGATCAGGCTATGATTCTATTTGGGTAGTGGTTGATCGCTTGACTAAGGTAGCTCACTTCATCCCCGTGAAAACCACATATACAAGTGCTAAGTTCGCCAAGATATACATGACCAGGATCGTACGTCCGCATGGAGTTCCGAGGACCATCGTATCAGATGGAGGAACACAATTTACCTCAAAGTTTTGGCATCAGTTACATGAAACTTTGGGTAGCAGGCTGGAGTTCAGTGTAGCTTTTCATCCACAGACAGATGGGCAGACCGAGAGAGTCAATCAGATTCTGGAGGACATGTTGAGAGCTTGTGCGCTAGATTATGGATCTAGTTGGGACGATAATTTGCCTTACGCGGAGTTCTCATATAACAACAGCTATCAAGCTAGTTTGAAAATGACGCCTTTCGAAGCTTTGTACGGAAGGAGGTGCAGGACACCATTGATGTGGGATGAAGTTGGAGACCGTAAATTATTCGGACCAGATTTAATTAGAGATTCAGAGGAGAAAGTCAAGCTGATCCGCGACAGACACAAGGTAGCCCAATCCAGACAGAAGAGTTATGCCGATACTAAACGCAAGGAGGTAACCTATGAAGTCAGAAATAGAGCATATCTGCGTGTGTCACCACTTCGAGGAGTTAAACGATTTGGAGTCAAAGGAAAGTTAGCACCACGGTTTGTGGGGCCGTACAGAGTTTTAGAATGCATGGGTGAAGTTGCCTACAAGTTGGAATTACCAGAAGCCTTGTCAGGAGTTCATGATGTGTTTCACTTTCCCAGTTGAAGAAGTGCCATGCGGAGATGGCCGATATTCCTTTGAGAGATACAATGCCACTGGATGCCATACAGTTGGATAGTGATCTGACCTATGAGGAGAAGCCCATCAAGATTTTCGAGACTACAAGCAGGGTTACCCGCAGCAAGGTCATCAAGTTTTGTAAGGTTCAGTGGAGTCATCATACTGAGGAAGAAGCCACCTGGGAACGAGAAGAAGACCTCCGACAGGACCACCCACACCTTTTTGCTAGCCAACCCGAATCTCGAGGGCGAGATTCATCTTAAGTGGGGTAGGTTTGTAACATCCCAATTTTCAGTTTGGATGTTTATAATAGATCATTCATATGCATCCATGATTTATGCATTTTTCCCCATCTGTTTTATTTGATTTTTGATCCAAGGAACTTTGAGCAACTCAAGGACCAAAAGAGAGAGTTGGAAGTTTCCCTAAAAACCAATTTTGAATTTTTTTGAAGTTGGGAGTTCGGATCAAATTTGGTTTCACCAAAAAATTCATTTCCATTATATCAAAACTAAAATAAAGAGAGAAGATAAAATGACTTCTTCAAAATCAGAAAAGAAAATATTGTAAATCAAATTTGGAACCAAAATATATTTGTTGAGTTTTACTTGCAATTTATTATATTAGCATAGCAAAAACTTTATTTTTGAAAACTTGCATTTTAGGCCAGATAAAAGTTCACTAGGTCATATATAAGACCATATAACTATGTGAATTTTCTGGGATATTTAGGATAACTTTTATTTGTATTTTTATGCCCTAAATTGCTTCTGTAAAAACAAAACAGAAACAAAAGAAACATTTTTTTAAAGGCCCGCGAGAGCAACCGGCCCAGGCAGCCGCTAGCGAGGCCGATTGCTCGACCTGCCCAGCCCCAGCGTGGCCAGAGGCCAGCGAGCGCCCTCGTGCATAAAAAAAGGGGGTCGCTCAGCGCCCCACGCGCGTTTCGCTCGCACACTCGCTCTTCCTCTCCCTCGTTGACTCTCTCTCTCTCCTTTGACTCTTGGACCCCACCTTTTCTTCTTCCTCCTCACCAACAGACAACAGAAACGTACGCGTACATTACTCCCGACGCCTCTTCGTTTCAAATTCTTGGAAATCCTAACTCCAGCCAACCTCACGACCAAGGAAGATGTCCTATAAATAGTCATGACTCTCCTCGACCGATTGAGTCAAACATCCCTCGCCAAAACAACCTATAGACGACGCACTCGACGTTCCAATCTCGCCTCAGAAGCTGCAGTTCATCGCAAGTTTCCGACGCCGGTGAGCCGTCCCGAGCCTTATCCTTTTAGGTTCCGACTCCCCTCTATCCCTAGACTCCGTTTGACATGGTCTCGCGCTCCCTCTTCATCTACAAGGCCACCTAGACCACGTTGTCTTCACCAGAGCACCCGGAGTATGCGAGCTTCATCGCTTGGTTTTGTCGCCGTTCGTTATCGCCGACCTTCATGGACTCCACCGCCGGACGAGCCACTCTCCACCGCATCTCATAGACACCTCCGCTGCCGCCCACGATCGCCGGAGCCACCGCCACCGACACGCCACAGCCGCCCCAGTGTACGTTCCGTTTCTCTATAAGCTTCAGTTTTTTTCAGTCTAAAAAAACCTTTTATGTTACAGATCAGGCGCCCTCTCAGAGCGCCACTTGTCGCCGGTCGAAATTAGTTTTTTTCAGAAAAATTCCTATTTCAGATTTCTGTCAGATTTTTCCTTTAGCGTATCTTTTAATCTATAGATCCGAATTAGTTGATTCTTTTTCCTACTGTTTCATAAAATTACCCTCTATGTAGAGAACCAAACGAAAAATATTTTGGAAAATTTTAAAATTTGAATTCAAACAGATCTGAATTCAAACTTTGTTAGGCCGTAACTCGAGTTTCGTAACTCCGTTTTAGGTGATTCTTTTTGCAAATCGAAGCTCGTGACGTGTACTTTCTGTTAAAACCAAAACCATTTATTTTTGTTGCTGTAAAAATTACGTTCTGTATAGAAACTTTATTTGGTTGTTTTTGAAGTTTTCCGAAGTCCTCTCTTTGTTTCTTTTTGGTTCTTTGCTTGTATACTTATGTATGTTATTTCTTGCTTACGCTAGATCATCCGGAGTGCGAGGCTTGCTACTACGAATCTTTAGAATTCAACAATCGTCAGCAAGGCAAGTTCACACTTTGATCATAACCTAGTTTTTACTATGCATTAGTTTAACCCTCAAAGATTGCATGAGTAGGATTGGGAACATGTGGTTATGCTATGTAGTTCATGTGGTGGAAACCTATGACCTTTGATCACCCCGAGAATATTCGTTATATCATATATTGCTTAGCCATGCTCGTAGACGGGGATTGGTATGTGTGATCCATGCAAGTTGTGAGAGATAATAATTTTGGGACAACATAAGGTGGCAACTTTAATACACATCTGGGTGGATTGTGGGGCACCTGGAGTAACCAGTGCTTGCCCAAGGGGAATCCCGGAGTACCCGTGTGATTACCCTAGGTCCGCCACCCAGGCTCAAAGGGATCATAAGATATTTCATGCGTAGAAACTTCCGTGTGCAGCCACAAGCCATTATGGGCTTTGGCATAGTTGAGTAAGTTGTGTGACCTCTTTTCGTGGTAGACTAGCTGATGTAGGGGAAAGTAGGTGTACCGGTCTACCCAGGGTTAAGGGGAAACGCTTCTGAAAGGCTATGTCTTGATCTTCCGATCATGGAGGTGGTCGAGTCTTCTGGGGAAAAGTGCTCAAACCTCTGCAGAGTGTACATACTAATCATGATTAGCCGTGTCCCCGGTTATGGACAACTTGAGTATCTAGAAGTGAATTATTGGTTGATCTCATCACTCTTTTAATGAAATTATTGGGTTACTAATAACTTGGAATTTTGGGATTGAGTTGGAGGAACCTTTTCAATAATGGCATTTTAATTTAGTAGTAAAAAAAGTTTATTCCTTTGTTGTAGGGTAAAATTAGCTTTATGCAAAATTAAACTTAGAGCCTCCACCAGCTAAATTTGCATATAGAGATAGTTTTCTTCCACTATTATTCTATGGTGTGAAATCGCCCGCATATTCCATGTGCTGACCTACACGACTGCAACGTCTCATGTTGCAGACTTTTCCGACGAATATTAAAGGTGTGATAGGTCGTTGTTCTACACTCATTTTGCCGTGGAGTTGGATGGACTCATTTACCTTCAATGCTTCCACAGTTATTTTTATTGAGATGGCCTTTGGCCATATTATTGTAATAAATACTCTTTTGAGGACCTTGATGTAATAAAGTGTGTGGTTGAACTCTGTTATAATTCCTCGAGTACTGTGTGTGTCAGCATACCGATCCAGGGATTACACTTAATCACAGAGAGTTCGATCCATTTGGGTCAGGTCGCTACATGGTCACTTGAACAATTCATGAAAGAATATTGAAGGAAGAGAGATTTCACATATAAATATACTATCTTGGACATCTTTTGTAATTGGGACCACTCATTAAAATATGACATGCTAAAAAGTTGATGTTGGACAAGGAAGACAACTTAATGAGTTATGTTTTCCTCTATCCGAAACGTTATATTGTCTTGGATCATCCAAAATGTTGAGCTTGCCTTTCACTCTCATGCTAGCCAAATTCTTTGCACCAAGTAGAAATACTACTTGTGCTCCAAACATCCCTTAAACCAGTTTTGCCACGAGAGTTCACCATACCTACCTATGGATTGAGTAAGATCCTTCAAGTAAGTTGTCATCGGTGCAGGAAATAAAAATTGCTCTCTAAATATGTATGATCTATTAGTGCGAAGAAAATAAGCTTTATACGAACTTGTGATAGGGAAGAAATAAAAGCGATGGACTGCATAATAAAGGTCTTTATCACAAGAGGCAATATAAAGTGACGTTCTTTTGCATTAAGATTTTGTGCATCCAACCATAAAAGCGCATGACAACCTCTGCTTCCCTCTGCGAAGGGCCTATCTTTTACTTTTATCTTCTACCCTTATACAAGAGTCATGGTGATCATCACCTTTCCTTTTACGCTTTTTCCTTTGGCAAGTACTTTGCGTTGGAGCGATATATATATATATATATATATATATATATATATATATATATATATATATATATATATATATATATATATATATATATATATATATATATATATATATATATATATATATATATATGACAAATTTTATCTACAAGCAGTGGTAGTTACCTCCTATCTGTATGCCCTCCACGTGTCCCAAGTCAGTCCGCTGGAAGGATTAGTTAGCGGGCGCTTTAGAATCAATAGGCCTCAACTAATTATTTTTGAATTAAATAATCCGGCAAGTTAGACGCTGGTTCAACCACCTCCTTGATTCTAGGCTAGGTGCATAGAACAAACCGTGTATAGATAAGTATGTGAACTCGTGACATTTAGTATATTTTTTTGCTTGAGACGTTTAGTGTTTGTTGACCACAAGAAGAAAATTTGTTTATTTTAAAGGACAATTTATTGGTCCAAGTGCCTACATACTTCTGGTTATAAATAGGTAGTATGGTGTATATACTGTGAACTTTATAACTTTTGTAGAGTTTGCATAATATAGAAATATAGCTTTTTCAGAAACCATGTGGAGAGTATACTCCATGAAATTTGGAGTGTGGAGTATCAAATATATACTTATTAAATATGGAGTATGGAGTATCAGCATATACCCATTACATATGGACTATGTAGTATTAACATAAAATTGGAGTATGTAGTATTAACATAAAATTGGAGTATGGAGTATTAACATATGTTTACAGAATTTTCTTAGCGTACAAACTCTGACTCGAAAGAAAAGTAGTGTTTAGTATGTAGTATATATATATATGTTTTAAAATATGGACCATACATACGTACTCTTAGTTGTAGTATGGAGTATATTTACAAAACTGTTTTTTGAGATGGATATATTTATAAATATTAGAATGAAGTGTGTGTGTGTGTGTGTGTGTGTGTGTGTGTGTGTGTGTGTGTGTGTGTGTTCCTTCTGAAAAAAGTAACTGGATATACTTTCCTTATAACCAAAATGCTGAGTGTGCATCTGTGTACGTATTTTGAAGTAGTTATCTAAACTTCTTTTTGGGTCTCATGAGAGTATGTCGAATATAAAGCCTTTTCATTTGCAAAAAGAGTGAATATATAGTCTTTGGAAGGAGTATGAAGCTTATATACTTTACTTTAAAAGGAATACCATGAAGAATGTCATCTACACTAGAGTAAATCTAGTTCAGGCATATTTGATATAAAAGTACACGATCTGTAGGTGATGCATAAGCTAGCAAGTATGGGTCCTAGCCACACGCATGAGATTATGCATGCGTGTTGGTACGCCGGCGGTGGCGGCAGCACTAATGCATTGGCATGCCTATAATGGATGACTACTCCGCCCAATCACGTTGGGATATGCAAGAAAATTACGTCGGCTGATCTCTGTTGAGTTCGTTGCCACATCTCGGGGATTTTCCATGAGATGCTAGTGATCTACCACAGCTGCAGCCAAATCCTGATCAGATTTAGAGAGAGAGAAGCAATTACTCCAAGCGACATACAGTACAAGCTAGATTAGTATGTAGGTAGATTTAGAAACTGATTAATTATGTTAGAAAAGTGGTGAGTGGTAGATCAGATCATGGTGGTATTTTATATTTTACCTGAACAAATGGATCTGGCGCGCTCATGTTCCATCAAACGCATGGCCGCCGTCCGCAGCGTCGCCGGGTGACTAATTAAATTTTTTAGCCGGGATTATGCAGTTGTGGTTTCACCTGCACGAAAATAGAGGAGTTTGGTACTGCCAATCGGGCTGGTAAAAATCGCTAGCTCCACAACCCGTTTAGAGAAGCACGCATCTAAAAGAATCTCTACGGCAGGAAAGATGGAGTAACTACCACTACATGGTAGGAAGCATTTTCCCTATATATATATATATATATATATATATATATATATATATATATATATATATATATATATATATATATATATATATATATATATATATATATATATATATATATATATATATCTACTTGGATGTAGGTTTTCATGAGTTATTATTGTTGACATTACCCTTGAGGTAAAAGGTTGGGAGGCAAAACTATAAGCCCCCATTTTTCTCTGTGTCTGATTAATACTTTGAACTCATAAATATCACATGAGTGTTAGCAATTGTGAAAGATTAAATGATAGTTGAGTATGTGGAGTTTGCTGAATCAAAAGCTCTTACATAGACCCTTCCCAAAAATAAGATGAATTGCAATTGTTTGATGACTAAGGGCATGGCTTGTTAGTTTTCAAGAAAGTTTATGATCTATACTTTAATGTGTGAATAGCTTGTTACTTGATCATGAGAAGTTTTCTGAGTTGAGCTACTGTTATGATATATAATGATGATAGAAAAAGTGACTGGAACTATCATTGATCAAACTTAGGCCATGTTTGTTTTGGATTCTAGGAGCAGATTCAGCTTTGCCAGTGAAACCGAATCTGGAATCTGAAACAAACAGCTATTTGGAATCAGCTTTGCCAGTGAAGCCGAATATGGATTTGGACCATTTTTAGTGCAATTGCTTGAAGCACCTCAAAGTGTACTTCGGTGGTGAAGCTGATTCTCAGAATCAGATTCGCCGGTGAAGCGAATCCACATGTGATTAAAATCCAAGCGAAGCTGAAACAAACAGGGCCTTATGCACTAGCTAGTATTCACACTTCATAAATTATTTCTTTTATCGTTTACCTACTCGAGGACGAGCATGAATTAAGCTTGGGGATGCTGATACGTCTCCAACGTATCTATAATTTATGAAGTATCCATGCCATGTTTACAATAGTTTTATATGATTTTGGTATGATTTGATTAGAACTAACTCGGACTGACGCTGTTTTCAGCAGAACTACCGTGGTGTTGTTTTTGTGCAGAAATAAAAGTTCTCCAAACGCAATGAAAATCAACGGAGAATTTTTCTGGAAAATATGAAAAATACTGGAACAAAAATCTACCGGAGGGGAGTCCCGTGGGGCCCATGAGGGTGGGGGGCGCGCCCCTGTGCCTCGTGGACTACCCGTGGGGTCCCCTGACTTGTTTTCAACGCCATCCTCTCTTATAAATACAGAAACCTCCAGAAATTAACCTAGATCGGAAGTTCCGCTGCCGCAAGCCTCTGTAGCCACGAGAAATCAATCTAGGCCCTCTCTGGCACCCTGCCGGAGGGGGCCATAATCATCGGAGGCCATGGGGAAGGATCTCGGAGGGGCCATCATTGCCATGAAGGCCAAGGACCAAAGGGGGAACCCCTCCCCAACCAGAGGGGAGGCCATGGAGGAGGAAGCACAAGGGGGGGGGGGACCTCTCCTCCTCTCTCTTGATGGCGCCGGAGTGCCATTGGGAGGAGAATCATCGCCGCGGTGATCGTCTTCATCAACATCACCATCATCATCACCATCCTCATCTCTTTTACGCGGTCCACTCTCCCGCACCCCGCTGTAATCCCTACTTGAACATGGTGCTTTATGCCACATATTATGATCCAATGATGTGTTGCCATCCTATGATGTTTTGAGTAGATATCCTTTGTCTTTGGGTTGATTGATGATCTAGATTGGTATGAGTTGTATGTTTTATTTTGGTGCTGTCCTATGGTGCCCTCCGTGTCGCGCAAGCGTGAGGGATTCCCACTGTAGGGTGTTGTAATATGTTCATGGTTTGCTTATTGTCTGTGTTGCGTGAGTGACTGAAACACAAACACGGATAAGTGGGTCATGGTGTATGGGAATAAAGAGGACTTGATACTTTAATGCTATGGTTGGGTTTTACCTTAATGATCTTTAGTAGTTGTGGATGCTTGCTAGAGTTCCAATAATAAGTGCATATGATCCAAAAAGAGAAAGTATGTTAGCTTATGCCTCTCCCTCATACGAAATTACAATAGTGATTACCGGTCTTGTTTACAATTGCCTAGGACAATTCCGCACACCGATCCATCATTTTCCACACTCGCTATTTATAATATATTCTAACTTTATGATAACAACGCCTACTTTTATGTTTTAGCTCTCTGATATCATACAAAGTTATCCTCTTCATACCCACAACGTAGTTTTATTTCTCGTTTCTAGTTGGAAGCAAACGTTCGATTATGTCGTGAGAGTCGTGTCGATGGCGAGATGGGACTTGAGAGAATATTGATCTTACCTTTAGCTCCTTGTGGGTTCGACACTCCATACTTATCACTTCCACCTTTGGGAATTGCTACGATGATTCCCTGCACTTGGGTATTATCATGTCTCGACCACTGCATCATAGCATAAATTAGGAGGGGAACCGAACAGATTAATCAAGAGTTATTGCCATATTATCTGGCCTAGATTTATTGGAAAGAAACAATGGGGTTGCCTTGCTGTTTTCACAGTTTGTCTTCTTATCTTCAGCAGACTACACCAAATTAACACACTACCATTGCTATCATTGGCCAGGTTAGATAATAGGAAAGCAACATTGACACAACGAACGTTTGAGCAACCAGACCACACTAGCCTACACCAAATTAACACAATATGGCACAGCTATCATCAGCCAGGTAAGGTAATAGGAAAGAAACATTGACACAATGGATGATTGGGCAACAAGAACATCACTACAATTTAGTAATGTGCATGATATGAGATAGTACACTCATACAACTCAGTATGCAAAACTACGAGTCAGTTTTGCTTTCAAAAATGAACATTGTCGCCTTCAATTATACATTTTGCTACAAGTAAATTTAGATCAGATAAAGGTTGCATTCACGCCGATTAACAAAATACATGCTGATGTAAAATATAGTGATATACAATAGGTACCTACATCAGCATTGGAGCATAGAGAATTCCCGCAAGATACTTTCCTCGAACACGATCCCAGTTTAGAAAGTCTTCTATACTTTAAGCTTATTTTCTAAAAGAGAGATGGGTAATAAACATGTAGAAAATATGATCTGAATGCTATAAAATTTCATGATGTGAGGATAGGCACACGCTTTTTAGAACGGAGTTGACATATTTTTGCTAGACTGGAGCAGACTAGTTCTTTGGCCACTTGAATCTGCTTATTATTAGTAGGAGTTGGGTTTCTGTGTGCTGGAGAAGTATCTATGAACACCGGAGTTGGTTTACTATCTCCCGGCGTTTGGATCTTTTGCAAAGACCTTGTTTCTAACCCTTCGGATTCTAACATGGCCATCTTCCCCTTGTATGCCTTATATAGAAGAATGGTGCTTCAGTTATAAAACATGCTACAACCGAGAGTTGGAATAGGTACCAAGAATAGAAAGACATGACATATTGACATGTATTCCCTCCATACAGAAATAAATGGATGTGTCTAGGCGTATTTCAGTTCTAGATACATCGATTTTTATCCATTTCTGTGACATTTAATCCAGACGGAGGGAGTATGATGTAAGAGCTAGGGATACGACAGGACAACAGAGTAAAAAACCACTAGTTTAATGTAAAACTAGGTATTTGCCCGTGCGTTGCCACGGGATCCAAATTTCCATGTAACGTGATAAGAGGAGCATCCATGGATAAATCTTGAGGTGAATGAGTAAGCAAGGAGATTATGCTTTGGTTACGAATCATAGAACTTCTGGAAACTTTGACTTGAAGGCCAAAGAACATCAGTCAACTATAATTATCTGAATGACATGATGTTTTTTCACGAAATAAGATATCTTTACATTTAAAATTTTACAAGTCCTATCATTCAGCATTAAATGTAAAGAAGAAGTTGGGAGGCAATAATACGAACCATTTACAAAACATGTTTATCTACCTCCTTTTCCATAAACAATCTGTACCCGAAAATTGCATTCCACGTGTCATTGCAAATATACAAGAACAGAAATACCTAGGACAGTTTTTTCCCGAAGTATGACGACAAATAGCCAATAAAGAACATAGAATGGATTGGCTGGTACATATAACATGCTATCACGTTTCAATATTTTATCAATTGAAACCAAATAACAATTTTGGACTTGTGAGGAAGCATGAAAAAAAATGCTAAATGTCACAGTCTAGAAATTCAAGTATTTTTTTTACTGAAGTTGTAAGATATCACAATCTTCAGGATTTGCTTAATTGGGAATAGAATTAAAAAAATCAAAAGATGTGGCAAATCAGAACAGATGAAGTTCAAAAATCACTTCTTTTCATTTGATAAAGTTGTGTGTTATCCATATAAATCCTGAAGATTGAAACATCAGGATGATAACTAATATTGTAGCGACCAGACCCGAATGGATCAAGTCTCTGTGCTCAGTGTCATCCCTGGATCAGTAATGCTGACACCACACAGTACTTCGAAGGATTTATAGCAGAGTAGCAATCACACACTTATTACATCGTTTTCCACAAGGGAACTTATTACAATAATATGGCTTAAGGCCATCTAATAATAACAGCGGAAGGCTTGGAAGATAAGTGAGTCCATCAACTCCATCGGCATCACCGAGTATAGAACCACGACCTAACACCTTACTGTAAATCGAAAAGTCTGCAACATGAAAGTTGCAGCCCGAAAACGGGTCAGCACATGGAATATGCTGGCAATGTAACACATAGAGAGCAATGAAGGAAATAAGCATATACTACATGCATATATGGCTGGTGGTAAAGCTCTACGGTTACATTTTTGCATAAAGCTAATTTTTCCCTACAACAAAGGAATAATTTTGTTTAACTATCATGGTGGTTGTTAAACATTGAGAATGGTTGACAGCATCCTCAATCCCAATTAAAAAGTACTCATAAGAAACCCAAAACATTTATTAGAGGTAACATGTTGAGATTCACATGATATTCAAGTACTAGATACTCAAAACGTCCATAACCGGGGACACGGCTAATCATGATTAGTTTATATACTCTGCAGAGGTTTGCGCACTTTTCCCCACAAGACTCGATGGCCTCCGTTTGGTTCCTCGCACTACATGGTGTTTGAGAAACGGATGACCGAGACATAGTCTTTCAGAAGCGCTAGCACCTTACATGTGGGTAGACCGTACCAACCTACATCCCCTACATCAGCTAGCCTACCCGTAAGAGTTCACACAACTTAGTCGACTACGCCAGAGCCCATAATTGGCTTGTGGCTGCACACGGAAGTTTCAGTTTGAATAATCTTATGATCCCTTAGAGCACAGGTGGCGGTCCGAAGAAATCTGAGCAAGTCTGATAGAAACCAGGTGCCTCAATCCACCCAGATGTGTGTTTAGGTTGCCACCTTAGATAAACCATTAATTAAAAATCTCACATCTGTCATGGATATTCACTCACCCAATCCACGTCTACTAGCATAGCATGGCATAATAAGCAAACGTAGAAGTAACTCCCAAGGTTTCATAAGAAAACAGGTAATAGGTACTACCTCAATCTACTTCCCATCCCACAATTTAATTAGATCCTAAACATGCAAGTGTTTGAGGGTTTGATCTAATGCATAAAAACTGGGTAGTAGAAAAGGTATGATCAAGTGTTACTTGCCTTGCTGATGATCCGCGAGACCTAGAGATTCGAAGTAACAAGCGGCGCACTCCGGGTGATCTAACGCAGACAAACAACAAGCATACAATAAGTACTCATCTAATGCACGGGGAAATCTCGAATAAAAGGATCTAACCAGAGATTTCAACTTAAGAACCCTGGTTACAAAAGAATCAAATCAAATAAAACATCGAAAGTCGAAAGTCGAGAGAGAACGACTCGGTTTTAGCAACCTGAAACTAGGTCAAATTTTACAGTAGCAAAACTTTGTTTAAGTAGGTTAGTCGGAACGGCGGTTTCGTAACGAAACTCCAGGCGCTTGAATCACCTGATTCCGATAAACGAGCGAGAAAATAAACAGATTTAAAAATTTGATCGGAAATCGAATTCGGAAAATAACGGATTAAATCCGATTAAAAGAAAAACGACGAACGGTTAAAAAGATGGACGTTCGTTAACAGAAACTAATCCGACGAACACGTTCATTGAAACGAACGGGTCGGTGAACGTTCACTAAATAATAAAACCAATAAAATAAAAAAAACCATCTAGGGTTTTAAAAAAAACCGAACAACGCGAGAAAAACTGGATCGGGTTTTTGGAAAAAAAACCGGACGGGGGGTGGTGGCGGCTACCTCCGGTGGTCGCCAGTGGGCTCAGGGCTCCGCGGGTCGGCGGGGTGGCGAGGGCGGCGAGGTCGTGAGGTGGGCGGGTCGGGTGTGGCAAGGCCGGCGACGACACAAGCGGCGGCGTTGATTAGAGGGGCGGGCAGGGGGGCTCGGGGTGAGGAGGGGGGGGCGGGGTTATAAGGAGGGGGGTCGGTGCCTTGGGGGGGGGAACAGCGGCGAGGCGTGGCCGAGCAGACTCGGTCGGCGGCGGCGGCGTCAGGCGGGACTCCTCCTCCAGGCGAGGGAGGAGGGAGATGGGCGCGGCAGTTGGTTGGCTGGGCCCTTGGCCCGAGCGGGCGGCGCGCGTTTTTTTCAAACAAAACTAAACAAAATTAAAATAAAACCAAACGAACTCCAAATTAAATAAAATTAATTTTCCCCGACTCCTAAAAATGAGTCGAACAAAATGAACTTTAAAACAGGGCAAAGAGGCATATTTTTAAAATACTCATTTTTTCCCTAAAGCAAATAAACTTTCAAAAATCACAAAATGAACTTTATAAAATCTTCATTTTTCCTAAATGTTGGGAAAGTCATATTATTCCCTCTCTTAATTTTTTTATCGGAAAAACTTATGAAGATAATCAAATAAATCCAAACGATCCTATTTTCAAAATTTGAGAAATCCCAAATATGAAAATAATGAAATCTCCAACTCTCTCCGAGGGTCCTTGAGTTGCGTGAAATTTTCTAGGATCGGAAAATGCAAAAAAAATATGATATGCATGATGACCTAATGTATAACATTCCAAATTGAAAATTTGGGATGTTACAAATATAATACAATGAACCACGGTGTCACGTATATGCATATATCATCACGTCCGATCTCAACCTCCTTAATTCCTCCTTACCCATTTGAAGCACCAAAGAACAGCTTGGAATTTATATCATCTCAGCTAAGTACAAACACGCACCTGATGCCAAACAGAAAGCGCAAACAAGCACATGATGGCTTTAGGTGTCATCGGCATGGTTGAAGGCTTAAGGCATCGTCGATGCCTGGATTAAGATAGACAGTGGCTGCCCTACACGCCATGGAACCTGCTTGCTTTGTTCCTGGGAGCTGAAGACCAAAAGACTGAGACAAAGATAGAAGCTAAGGTCGTGGTGTCGCAGATTGGCGGGGAGTTGCGCGACGAGGAGGTGATCCAGTGGGGACGGGCACGGCGGGGAGCCACGGCTGTCCAAATGTATGCCGCGTTCTCAGAATCTCAATTCCTACGCCCCTTAAGTCTGCCTTTCCATGCTCCTGGACCAGCCATGCCGCGTTGTAACGTCGTCGTCGCCGCCGCCGCCGCCGCGCCGTTCCAGGAGAGAGGACCAAGGAGAGAACTGGTGCAGAGGCGAAACTGGTACATCACCTCCGCGCTCGCCGATGCTACCATGACCGCCACTTGATCTCTCGCGCCCCCGCAGAAGACGAGACGAGATGGCGGACGGAATATGGTTTCTTCGGTGTATTCATTGCGCCGATCTACGCGGTGCTCCTGGAGGTGCTTCACATCATGGCATGGTCTCCAGCTCTCCCATCATCAAAGGAGAAATTACTGGCGTCCAAGGTCGCGGGGTACATGAGAGATTACCATCCATAATTGACGTGAATTGTGATTGATTACCAAAGAAAGAGATTGATTGCCCACACGGAAATTAAGTGTTTTACCAAATATGGATCAGAAGAAAAACTGGTGGAGGGGAGGGGTGAGGGGTAGTGAACGGAGAGGGATGGACAAAAAGTGCGACGACGTAAGACGGGAGACGGAACCTTACGGTTCTTTTAGATAGCAGAGACTGTATGATAGCGGAATACATACAGAAAAACACTAAGGCAACATATGTGTGTATGACTGGGAAATTAAGATGGCATTGCAACAGACCACTAGAACAACACTTCAATGTTAAAAAACATGGTATGGTAGACAGATGAAGTACATACTGATGAATAACAATGCATAAGATATTCAGAAGCATGATGTCCAAACTAAGCAGATGGTATTGCGATAGAGTAGAATGATAGTACTTGAATTTGAAAACATGTTACCATGAATGGAATAGGTACTGAAAAACAGGAAGGCATGACATATATACATGCATGATCATCAGGCTAAGCACATGGCATTGTAACATAGTAGATGCACTCGAGGACATTATATGAATGTTGTACCCATATCACAGGCCAAGTTAGAGTAAGGACCTTGTGGGGTGAATAGGATTCATCATCTTTCTGCAAGTCTTCTGAAGAACTGCCTTTACATGTTCCATAATATTGGGCATCATTGACGTCAAGTTTGTTGGCCGTTACATTGCTCCGTGATGTTCTTGTGGATATATCACCTTGTGCAATTATATCTAACATGCATGGAAGACAACTAGTAGTTAGATATGTGTAATGACTGCCTGTAGGAGATGACATAAATAGTAGGACTGGGCTTAACTAGCAGCAACATGTCTCAAAAACTAAAGGGAGAACACAGATGAAAGCTACAGAATATGTATCGTTTGTACTCGAGATTAACTAGATGGCACACAAAAGTATTAAAGAACAACATAGGTAATACTAGAAGTGGTATAATCACCAGCCTGTGGGATAACATTGGCTAATGGATGATAACTATGGAACAACGTTACCTAAAGAACAAGTCTCTTATCTGAACTATGGAACATGGTTAACTCCTGAACAAGACTCTTAAGAGATTAGCATGAATATACAGTGAAATGTGATAATCTATTTTCCGTGCTTAGATGAATAATAAAGCCATAAATGTTGCACACAAGTAAGATGAGGGTACAACCTATCTGGCCGCCATCCATAGGAGTGAGCATCATGTGCTGACTTGTCGATGGCCCTGCAGTTGTTGTGGCTGTCCATGTCGCGCACACACATTCGATGTAGGTAACTGTTGAGTGGGGACTATACACTACAAAAAAATACACTTTCGTGGTGATACGTGTTTGTCACAGTAGGTCAAGTTTTCTGTCATGCATGTACATCCATAACGATTTTATGACAGAATCAAGATAGTCATACCTAGGGATGGCAATTTTATCCATGGATCCGGATACCCGTGGATATCAGACCCGAATGGGCAAGGGTATGGAGCGCATTTCTGCCCATGGATCCATGGATCTGGATACCCGTGAACAGCCGGATTGGGCATGGGTATAATTTCTGCTCCATGGATATCCAATGGACACCTGTATGACAGGTGGGGTCATATGGCAGTGACACAAGACTAAGCACGCGTCCAACCTCAAGTCGCTCGCAGTCACAGAAGTCAAAGCCCGGCCCATTCCCTAATTCCCCACAACCCCACTAACCTAATAATTATTAAACCTAATCTAATCTCTCTGTCAATCCCCAGTCACCCCGAGTCCACCTCCCTCCTCAGCGTGGCGGCGCTCTGCGCCTCTGCCTCTGCGCCTCATCTCCCTGGCCGTCGTCCCCTGCCGCCCCCCGCCCCCTCCTCTCCCTGGCCGTCCATCCCAGCGCGACCGACCTCTGCGACCAGCATCCCGAGTCGGCACTCCAGCTCCCTCCCCAGTGCGACCGGCCTCGGCGAGACGGCGACCAACATCGGCTAGATGGCGACAGGCCTCGGCGACCAGCACGGCAGCACATCGGCGACCGGCAGACCGCAACATACGCAAGGTCCGTGACCCTCAGCCCACTCCCTCTCTCCTTCCCCAACCGGCGATCGATCTCTTCCTGACCAAGCTGCCGCTGCGTGCTCTGTTTCTCTGAGAAGGAGTAAATCTTCAATGGAAGGGGGCAAGGGAAACCATGGGAAGGGCAGGGGCGGGAGTGTTAGTGTCCCACGGAGAAGCTTGCGTGGTCGGCAACCAGCAGTGGAGGTTCCATGCATTGGCGAGCAACAGGGTGTTGACCACAACACCATCATCACTGAAAACGGTTATTGATACAGTTTTTTCAACTCAGTGCTCTCCTTGCTTGTGATCTATGAGATATTTTATATAAACTAGCATAAACTGTGTTCTGTTGCATTTGAGAAATTACTTTCTTATCAAATTTTGTCGTAAACTAGCTTTATTAATAGTATTTCTTCTAGAACTGTTGGAAGCACCCCAACTGTTCATAATGGTGGTGTGGATGAAATTTTGGGTGCGTTTGAGCAATACTTGTCTTCACAACCTGTTACGCCTTCTCAAGTTCACACTGAATTGGACATGTACTTGGGCGAGCCCCTTATTCGTAGAACAACGGATTTTGACATTGTTAAATGGTGGAAAGTTGGAGGTGCCAAGTACCCTACTTTGCAGAAGATTGCTTGTGATATATTACCCATCCCTGTTACATCTGTGGCATCGGAGTCAGTCTTTAGTACTAGTGGGAGGTTACTTAGTGCACATCGCAGTCGGCTTACACCAAGCATAGCCGAAGCTCTTATGTGTATGCAAGCTTGGTCACGAGCGGACATGTTAGGTAATCTTGTTAATTATCAATTTTTATTCGGCTTCTTTGTGCTATGCATAATTTTTTTTGCTTCATCTTTGCATTAGGTGATATCAACCTCACTTTGCAAGCGGTTCAATCTGTTCTGGAGGATGAAGAAGAAGTGATGGTAACTCCTTGTTCTCATCTCAATTTATTCTGTTGGGTATGGTTTATACGTTTAAATAACAAGTGATGTGTGGGCAGTGCACTATTTATTTTAAGATATATACTTGTGAATGTGTGGTTGATGGTTGGACTTATATTAGATGCCACGTTTCCATCCTTCATGCATGTGCAGTCAAAAGTAACTTGTTTATTAATGCTTTCCTTTTTATTTCAGGATGAAAATGAGCCCATCATTACTGAAGACTAATTTGGAGCCAAGTGTGCTCATGTGGACATGTGGCTGGGTCTCCAATTACTAGTGCACATACTGTTGGAAGTGCATTTTAATTTTCAAATATGTTACGTCCTTTATTTATGTAACTTCGGTTGTGACTAATAAGATCTTAGAACTTTGGTTCAGATGTAATAAGATTTTAAGACCATAATTCTACTATGAAACTGCTTGAGTTGTCAACTTGTCATCGTGTGCTCTACTTCAGTTTTTTTGATAAAATAAGATTTAAGACAAGTTTTTTTACTACCAGACTATTTGTGTTGTCATTATGCGTGTGGACAATGTTTGAACAGTGTAATTGCTGCCTACTTATTCTTATACCTTATGTTGTCATTTGTGATTGAACGATGATGAGTTAATTTGATCTTTGGAAAGGCTTTATGATGATTTTTCTATGCCCATGGAGCTCCATGGGTATTTGGGTATCCAATGGGTTTGGGCATGGGCACAAGTTGTGCCCATGGATTCTTTCGTGGATGGGCAAAAGACTCATACCAGTGCTGTCGTAGAAGTGTTCCATGACATTACCAAAATTATCATCACAGAAGTGTTCACATCCATGACGATAAATGTCGCGTCATGGAAGTGCTTTCGTCAAGGGTGACCGACACGTGGCATCCACCGTAAAGGGTCGCTGTTAAGCTATCGGGTCCGGCTTTGGATCCGATAACCCGCTAACAGCCATGACCAATGCCGATTTTTCATGTGTAAAATTCTCATTGGCCGACGGAACCACGTGTCAGCTCAGCGTCGGCACAGGTGTCACTGATATGTTGACACGTGGACCGGACCAAAAGTGGCCCATACAGATTAAATGGGCCGGCCCAACTAAAGGCCAACATGATTTTGCGGACCATAATGGGCCGGCCCAGCCAAAGGCCCACGAGATTTTGCCGACCATAATGGGTCGGCCCAGCTAAAGGCCCACAAGATTTTGAGGACACTAGTGGGCCGCCCCGTTAACAGGCTGCCATGTTTTGGGCCAAATGTCGACCCATATTTTATCCGATCCATCAACAGCCTGCCACGTTCTGGGCCTAATAAAGGCCCATATGAGATCCGGCCCGTTAAAAGCCTACCATGTTCTGGGCCAAATTACGGCCCAGATCAGATCCGGCCCTTTAAGAGGCTTTGGGCTAAATTATGGCCCATATCAGATTCGGCCCGTCAACTGGACGCTATGCTTTTGGGCCCACTTGCTAAAGGACCATTTAGTAATTCAGCCTGATATTAGTTTCGGCCTGTTAAAGGCCCATTTAACATTTCGGCCTGTTAAAAGCCCGTCATATAGTTGGGCCTAACTACGGCCCGGTTTGCATCCGGCCTGCTCACAACCGATAATCTGATTGGGCAAAACAAGGACCGAGACAATTTTAGCCTGTTAACAGCCCGTGATGTGATTGGCACAATCATAGGCCGGGGTCTATTTCGGCATGCTGTCGGCCCGTGAGCTGTTCGGCACGTTTCAGGCCCAACCTACTTTTCAGCCTCCTAAAAGCCCATTGAGTTTTCTTGCGAAAATAGGGCCGGTGGTTTACTCGGCCTATTAAAGGCCCGAATCTACTAGTGGGCCAGTTTACATTTGGCTGTGTTAATTGACCAAGATGACTGGGCCCATGATGCCGATCATACATAGTGATTTGCATGACGGCCCGATTATGTACCGTAATTTTACGGTTTGGCCGGTTTACTGCGAAGACATGATATATATACAGTAAAATAACTGCAACATCGTGAATAATAAAAAACCTAGACTATACAATAAAGAAATTACGGCGTATTACATCCACTGGGCATCAAAGTTCGCCACTATGATAATAAAGCACAAGCAGACAGCAGATTACATACACTGGGCATCAAAGATCACCACCAGTGCAAATAAACTTGCTGAAAAAATAATATTCAAAACCGACAGCACTTCAATGGAGTTCAAGAAAGGTTAGCCCTACTCGGGAGCTGCAGCGCAAGCAGCTGAGCAAGCTGATGAGACTGCGCTTGTTTGACACTTATATCCTCCTCACTCTGAAAGATAAACAAGCAGACATATGACAGGTTTTGCATATATAAGTACTAGTCCTGACAATTCATCACATTTCTTACTGACGAATAAAGTGACATAGTTTAAAATAGCATTAACACAATATGGTACTCTTCAGGTTAAGACATGGCAGGAAATGACATTGTGAAGGAGTTGGCAGCTTCATGACACCACTGTATTACAGATCAAGAACTCATAAGTATGAATGGTTAGTGTGCTGTCAACTTATTCTATTTCAGATTGGCAAATAAAGAGACGGTTTAAATAATAGTAGAATGATATGACATTGTGCTGTAGTGGGTAGGTTCACCACACCACTGGATTACTGATCAAGAACAGAAGCATACATGTATTGCAAAAGAAGATTACATGCTCTGTGTAGTTTAATTTACATGGTATGATGAAGGAACTTGGTTGTACAACTGAAAACTTAAATTGAGGAGGACAAACTTTTGTTTATGAACTACATAATAAACTTTAAACATGCAATTTGATGCAAACACAAAAAAAAAACAGCTGTTGCAGTCATGCCTAACCAAATATACACAACAAAGTTTGAAGGCTTGAGAAGGAAAAACTTACATTATCGGTGAAGAGAGGCTCTATAAAGCCCTTGTCCATGCTGATGGGGGGGGGGCAATTCAAGAAGTTTACCACATAATCTTCTTCATAAGCGTTGCCTTTATTCTACATTTTGTTAAGAGTAAATATAGATGTGATAATATAAGAAAAAATGGAGAATATTTAAGATAAGATGAAGAGTGATGCTACATAACCAAGTAGCTATAAATGTATGTACAGCGATACAGGCAAAAGGTACAGCCAAGAGCAATGCAGAGCTAAATTTCTTCAGTACCATCGGTGTTATCCATCCTTATGGTAAGAGTAAATATAGATCTGATGTGTAGAAAATGGAGGCCAAAGGAAAGTAAGCTGTAGAGTGATGGTACATCAACAACTAGCTGTCAATATAAGTACACTAATAAAGGACACCAGGTACTTACAAGAACAATGCAGAGCTAAAAAATTTCATTGGCATTGGATATATTCTACACTAATGTAACCATTCATACAGATCAGATAATTTGGAGCGAACAATTGATAAGCAAGCTATCATGAATAATGCTGTCACATAATGAACCAGGTATGAATGCAAGTACAGTGATACAGGACAACAGGCACTGGTGCGCATCGGTGCTATACAAATGGTTTTTAACCCCTTTCCACGACGACATTTGGAACCGTCGCCTAGTGAGTGTGGGCGATAGGGGGGGTCCTTCCCACACGACCCAGAAACCATCGGGGATATGCCCTCCTGGCACACACGCTCGGCAAAATGAGGTCATGTGCGACCAGCGAGTGCTCAAATACAGAAATATGTATAGTAGAGCTAAAAAAATACAATTATACAGGCGAAATTGTTTCCGGTCGCAAGTACATCCCACACAGTTAGTCCCCGCTGAACGTTTCCGTTCGTATGTACATCCCACACAGTCGCTCCAAGGAAAACGTTTCTGTTCACAGGTACATCACACACAATTTTTCCCGTTAAATCATTTGCGTTATTGAATGTATCACACACGGTCCATAGAAGAAACTGTGTGGCAAAGGCTGTCCATCACACATAGTTTTTATGTGGTAAATTTTTGCGCAAGGTGGCCTAACACAAACAGTTTTCAAGAGAAAGTCGTGTGTGATTGTTCATTGATCCAACACGGTTTATTCCTAGAGACTGCGTGCGTTGCCTGAGGTCATCGCCCACGGTGTTTTTTCAATAACCGTTTGCAATAGAAAAACCCAATTAGCAGGCTAATTTACCATTAGCAGGATAATTGCCCTATTATTAATAATCCATTTATTAATCTAATTGACATTCATATTAAGCACATAATATATTTCATTTCCATATTAAGGAAGCAGAATTTCATAATTGAAATACATCAGAGTACAACATCATATAGCTTCAGCACTCAGCTATCCCATTACACAACTGCACCAGCACCAAGTTTCACATGCAACATGTAGAATATTTCGAAATTAGCATCATAGAAGGTATATAGACAGATGCATCTCATCTGGAAAACTGCTGAAGCGGAAGGCGAATATCGAGCCTTCATTCATGTTGAATGTCTTTGCAACTTTAGGCCAGTGCCTGTGGATGATTGACCGTCCGTCCTTTGTCCTCTTCAGGAACACTTCAATATTGAACCGTGGGTGTTGTATGAAAACCTTCCTCGCCTCCTGACCATAGAGGTGGTTTGAGAGGTAATCATTAGTGAACTACTTTGAAAAGGCCTGGAAACAAGGATGTGCATAAATATCTTCTCTATATTGGGGCAAAGGAATAAAAAAGGCAAGGTATAATAGTTAGTACCATCTTGTAGTGAACTGATGTCTTCTTCATTGTGCAGACAAAGATCTTGTTGTTTTTTGTCGCTAATTTCTTTATCCTGACAATCTTTCTGAGTTTCTTGATTTGATTGATATACATGGACAACTCATTTCCCCATATGAAAAAAGGTCGAACAGTGGGTCAAAACCTCTGATAGTAGGACCTACATGTGCAAGACCAAATTGTTAAAAAAACTAAATATTAGAATGGTTCCTGCAATTGCACAATAATGTGCTATTAGACAACGGACCATGCACGTGCTAACCTCGATTGTAAACCCCAGTGCTTCCCATTGTTTCCCTGCAACACATATACGGTAGTTAGTCATCAGGTTAAGTAAGGGTTCGCATGCTGTTAGTAAAATATGTTGATGAAAAATAAGCACATTGCAGATTCATCAGATTAATTCAAGCCACATGGAAAACCCATTTATCCAAACCAAGCATGATTAAGAACTAGGAAATATAGCACTTGTATATGTTTCTCATGTATTAAGTGCAGCCAAATTCGATTTATTCCTCACATGCACAACAATACAAAATTCCACCCACGGCAATTGGACATCGCATTGCAGAATTGAACCAAGCAGTTAACTAAACACCACAACAAATGAACTAAACATTAACTGAGCACCACATTGCACAATATAACATACTCGTAATAGAAGATCAGACAGTTAACCAAACAGTTAACTACAGCCAATTGTAGCAATTGTATTTGTTTCTCATGTATTTACTATAGCCAAATTCAATTTATTCCTCACATGGTATACAATAACATAATGCACCCACAACTATTGAACATTGCATTGTAAAATTGGACCAAACATTTAACTAAACACCACAACACAAATGAACCAAACGTTAACTGAGCACCACATTGCACAATGTATAACCAAACGAAGCATACTTGACAACTTGGAAATATAGCAATTGTATTTGTTTCTCATGTATTTTGTAAAGATAAATTTGATTTATTGCTCACATGGAAGACAATACAAAATTGCAGCCTGAAGAATTGAACATCACATTTGCAGAATTGAACCAAACAGTTAACTGAAGACGACAACTAATTAACAAAACAATTAATAAGTGAGCACCACACTGCACGACATATAGAACATATACACTAGAGCAACAGATTGCATGGTAAAATTAGATAGCACAATTCACTAGAATTTGTGAAGGGAAGGCAGGACCAGCATACGCAACAGGTAAACCGAGCATGCTTAACCGGCGTAGCTAGCAAATGGCAAGGTGCTCCTCCAAGATCTGGAGGTCGGCACGAATGGCAGCCATCATGACCTCATCCGCGCGTGCGGCCGCGATTTGCTTCTCCGCTGCCAAATGCTCCTTGAGATCCTAGCTATACTACATGCACCATGGCTTAGGGCGGCGCTTATTTGGTGGAGGGGTCGGTGATTTGGGTGGAAGGTGTCACGCTTGCGCCGACGGTCCGGGCATGTGGGATGTGGAAGGAGGAGGAGGATGGGGGTCGGGTGTGGATTACCTGCCTGGACAGATGAGGCCGAGCAGCGTAAAGGAGGGTCACCAAAGAGGAGGCGATGCTACATGTAAGGAGTGAAGGTTTCAACTTGGAAAGGAAGGCGAAAACAGGGGAAATGTGGCTTTTGGTAAGGGGGAGGGGGCGGGAGGTAGATATTTCTGCGGAAGCCGGAAATTTGGAATTGCTTCTGCGAAAAAAATGGCACACAGAGTGTCATCAGACACGGTCCATTATTCAGAACTGTGTATGATATGTGAACATCACAAACGATTCAGATAGCTTAACCCGTGTGTGATGAGTTTGAATGTCAAAAAATTTGGTTCGAATTTCCATAGGCGTACTATACACCGATGGTGCTCCAGGATATTTTTTGCTGCATCTCACACGGTTGGTGATAGTAAACTGTGTGTGATCTACTTGATTTTTTATCTTCATTTGAATTACATAATGGGGTCACAGCGGCAGTGGACGGTGTTTGAATTGCTAGACCTTTTATCTAGAGTGAACATGCAACTATATGTGTGTCGTAAAAGAATTGGAATTGTTCAGGGTTCGTTTGAACATTTTATACATTAAATTGGTTTTCTAACCATTTCAGGTGCACAATTCAAAATTAAACTACATGCATATGCTTCGGTGCACCAACATGGGTTGTAAAATCATATATGTGTCCATGGGTTTAGGCTTATGTCCCATGCAAGAAATGGGGATGAAATTCGAACATCACGACACCGTGGCTCTCCAGCAAACGTCGACGTACTTGCTTTTGTAATTCTAGTAAATCCAAAATTTGTCCGAAATTCATGAAACTTGGCATGTTATCATGGAGCGGCATCAACATGCCGTGGTAAAATTTTTGTCCCATTTGGGGCAGGTTTGGGTACAAGCTTCTCATAAACCAGAGCTTCTCACAACAAGTGTGATGGTTTCAGTAGGGAACGTTTCACCTTTCTGGACGAAACGATATCCATTGCCTCCTCTCGATTTCAATTTTTTCCTAGTGTCAACATAAAACAATAGGAGTGTTGTGTCAATTTTTGGGATTTTTCGGGGTTCGGTTGGGCATTTATATACATTAACTGAGTTTTCTATGCATTCATGTGCATAATTAAAATTTGAACTACAGGCACATGCTCTAATGCATATAAATTAGTTGAAAATTCAAATCTGTGTCCTTGGTTGCCTTCTTGGGTCCCATGGAATAAACGGGAATGAATGTCAAACACCCTGCCACCGTCACTCGGCCGCAAACATTGAGATACCATGTTTTAAATTCTAGTAAATCCAAAACTCGTCCGAAATTCATGAAACTTGGCATGCTATCATGGAGCAGCATCAACAATCCGTGGTTAACTTTTTGTCCCATTTGGGGCAGGTTTGGGTATATGCTTCTCACAAACCAGAGCTTCTCATAACAAGCATGATGGTTTCGGTAGGGAATGTCCCACCTTTGGGGACGAAACGGTATCCATTGCCTCTTATTGCTTTCAAAAATTTTCTCAAGTCAACATAGAACAACAGGAGTGTTGTGTCAATTTTGTAATTTTTCAGGGTTCGTTTGGACATTTTTATGCGTTAACTGAATTTTCAATGCATTTATGTGCATAATTCAAATTTGAACTACATGCACATGCTCCAGTGCATATAAATTGGTTGAAGAAAAAAAATCTGTGTCCTTGGGTGCATGCTTAGGTCCCATGCAAGAAATGGGAATGAATTTCAAACACAAGGGATCCGTTGATTGCCGGCAAAACATTGAGATGCCTGGTTTTTAATTTCTAGTAAATCCAAAACTCGTCTGAAATTCATGAAACTTGGGATGCTATCATGGAGCGGCATCAACATGCCGTGGTAATTTTTTTGTCCCATTTGGGGCAGGTTTGGGTATATGCTTCTCACAAACCAGAGCTTCTCACAACAAGCATGATGGTTTCGGTAGGGAATGTCCCACCTTTGGGGACGAAATGATATCCATTGCCTCTTATTGCCTTTAAAAAATTTCTCGTGTCAACATAGAACAACAGGAGTGTCGTGTCAATTTTTGTGATTTTTCGGGGTTCGTTTGGACATTTTTATGTATTAACTGTGTTTTAAATGCATTTATGTGCATAATTCAAATTTGAACTACATGCACATGCTCCAGTGCATATAAATTGGTTGAAAAATCAAATATGTGTCCTTGGGTGCATGGTTTGGTCCCATGCAAGAAATGGGAATGAATTTCAAACACCAAGGCACCGTTGATTGCCGGCAAAACGTTCAGATGCCTGGTTTTTAAATTCTGGTAAATCCAAAACTCGTTTGAAATTCATGAAACTTGGCATGCTATCATGGAGTGGTATCAACATGTCGTGGTTAAATTTTTGTCCCATTTGGGGCAGGTTTGGGTATATGCTTCTCACAAACCAGATCTTCTCACCATAATCATGATGGTTTCGGTAGGGAACGTCCCACCTTTGGGGACGAAACGATATCCATTGCCTCTTATTGCTTTCAAAAAATTTCTCGTGTCAACATAGAACAACAGGAGTGTTGATTCAATTTTTGTGATTTTTCGGGGTTCGTTTGGACATTTTTATGCATTAACTGAGTTTTCAATGCATTTATGTGCATAATATAAATTTGAACTACATGCACATGCTCCAGTGCATATAAATTGGTTGAAAAATCAAATATGTGTCCTATGGTGCATTATTAGGTCCCATGCAAGAAATGAGAATGAATTTCAAACACCAGGGCGCCGTTGATTGCCGGCAAAACATTGAGATGCCTGGTTTTTAAATTCTAGTAAATCCAAAACTCGTCTGAAATACATGAAACTTGGCATGTTATCATGGAGCGACATCAACATGCCGTGGTTAAATTTTTGTCCCATTTGGGGCAGGTTTGGGTATATGCTTCTCACAAACGAGAGCTTCTCACAACAATCATGATGGTTTCGGTAGGGAACGTCCCACCTTTGGGGACGAAACAATATCCATTGCCTCTTATTGCTTTCAAATTTTTTCTCGTGTCAACATAGAACAATAGGAGAGTCGTGTCGTTTTTTGTGATTTTTCAGGGTTCATTTGGACATTTTTATGCATTAACCGAGTTTTCGATGCATTTATGTGCATAATTCAAATTTGAACTACATGCACATGCTCCAGTGCATATAAATTGCTTGAAAAATCGAATTTGTGTCCTTGGGTTGATGCTTAGGTCCCATGCAAGAAATGGGAATGAATTTCAAACACCAGGGCACCGTTGATTGCCGACAAAACATTGAGATGCCTGGTTTTTAAATTCTATTAAATCCAAAACTCGTCTGAAATTCATGAAACTTGGCATGCTATCATAGAGCAGCATCAACATGTCGTGATAATTTTTTTGTCCCATTTGGGGCAGGTTTGGGTATATGCTTCTCACAAACCAGAGCTTCTCACAACAAGCATGATGGTTTCGGTAGGGAATGTCCCACCTCTGGGGACGAAACGATATCCATTGCCTCTTATTGCTTTCAAAAAAAATTCTCGTGTCAATATAGAACAACAGGAGTGTTGTGTCCATTTTTGGGATTTTTTGGGGTTCGTTTGGACATTTTTATGCATTAACTGTGTTTTCAATTCATTTATGTGCATAATTCAAATTTGAACTACATGCACATGCTCTAATGCATATAAATTGGTTGAAAAATCAAATCCGTGTCCTTGGGTGCATGCTTAAGTCCCATGCAAGAAATGGGAATGAATGTCAAACACCCCGCCACAGTCACTCGGCCGCAAACATTGAGATACCTGGTTTTTAAATTCTAGTAAAATCCAAAGCTCGTCTGAAATTCATGAAACTTGGCATGCTATCATGGAGCGGCATCAACATGTCGTGGTAATTTTTTTGTCCCATTTGGGGTAGGCTTGGGGATATGCTTCTCACAAACCAGAGCTTCTCACAACAAGCGTGATGGTTTTGGTAGGGAACGTCCCACCTTTGGGGACGAAACGATATCCATTGCCTCTTATTGCTTTCAAATTTTTTCTCATGTCAACATAGAACAACAGCAATGTTGTGTCAATTTTTGGGATTTTTCGGGCTTCGTTTGGACATTTTTATGTATTAATTGAGTTTTCAATGCATTTATGTGCATAATTCAAATTTGAACTACATGCACATGCTCCAGTGCATAAAATTGGTTAAAAAATCAAATCTGTCTCCTTGGGTGCATGCTTAGGTCCCATGCAAGAAATGGGAATGAATTTCAAACACCAGGGCACCATTGATTGCCGGCAAAACGTTGAGTACTTTGTTTTTAAATTCTAGTAAATCCAAAACTCGTATGAAATTCATGGAACTTGGCATGCTATCATGGGATGGCACCCGACATGTTGTGGTATTTTTCGTGTCCATTTTGAGAGAAGGCGCACTCGAATAATGATTGCCAACAAAGGCATTTTGAAAAAATAGCTGCCACTTTAATATCTCAAATGTTTGTATAATTCAAACCGTGTGCGTTTTGTTAACCATTCACGTGACGCCACATGTCTTGGTTTTAATGGTTGTAGGAGGTGTCATGCGGACAGCTGCTTGACCTTGACTGAATGTGAGGTGTGCGAGCGCAGTCCGGTGCGCAGGTTGACCGAGAGGCGTGCAAGCTGTCCTCGAATGCGCAGGCTCACTGGGAAGCGTGCGAGTTGTATGCTGCGCAGGCTCACTGGGAAGCGATCCCTTTGACTTCCATGGCCGCCCGCCTTCCTCTCCGTGCGCGCTCCCCCCTCAGCGGCATGGGATGCCACCTTCGAACGCTACCTCTCAGCGCCACCAGCTGCCGTCCTCCCGCGGCCCGCCCGTCAACCTCGGGATGACATGATGCAAGGTGAGAGCAGGATTTGTGCATCTCTTCAATGCAAACGGTTCTTTTGGATGACCCGTGTGCAACCACTTACAAACAATTTGGTGCGATTTGCATCTGTCATATTGGGTATGTTGCCATTTGTCAAACTGGAAAGATTGACATTTGTTGATCTAGTAACATTGCCATTTGTCAACTTTGTAACACTGCGTTTTGTCAAAATATGAAGCTAAAAATCACTAGCAGTATCTAATTTTTGCAACTAAAATTCAGTAATTAAGCATAGATTTCATTCATAGATTAAGTAGTCGTTCTTAATTTATACAAACAGTTCTACTCAACAGCTGAACCGACCAAACTTTTCCCCAATTGTTGCCAACCACGTACTGAAGTAGCTAGTTCAACTATATTACTAGCTAATTTTAAGTACATTGTACAGTTCCACCACATCTATAGTATGATGAATTGAACAAAATAGCCCCTAAATACTACTACTAATAATACTACGAAGGGGCTTTGTACTACTTCCGGCTGCCTCTCCTCTGCCGAGCGCGCTCAGTAAGAGGCAGAGGAGGAGGAGCCTACCGACGAGCTGGACAACTGCAATATGGTGCCTGCCGAGTTCGTACTGAAATAACACCGAAGCAAATTCAGTTCATAATGCTCAATCCAACATAAAGAACCTCAAAGATTGCCCCGAGATTTCTACCGGAGAAACTAAAGACGAGAACGTGCATCAACCCATATGCATAGATTACCCCGATGTCACATCGGGAATCCACAAGTTGAGTGCCAAAACATATATCAAGTGAATCAATACGATACCCCATTGTCACCACGAGTATTCAATTGCAAGACATATAACAAGTGCTCTCAAATCCGTAAAAGTATTCAATCCGATAACAACGAAATCTCAAAGGGAAAAACTCAATTCATCACAACAAGATAGAGAGGGAAAACACCATATGATCCGACTATATTAACAAAGCTCGCGATACATCAAGATCGTGACATCTCAAGAACACGAGAGAGAGAGAGAGATTAAACACATAGCTACTGGTACAAACCCTCAGCCCCGAGGGTGGACTACTCCCTCCTCATCATGGTGGCCGTTGGGATGATGAAGATGGCCATTGGTGATGATTCCCTCCTCCGGCAGGGTGCCGGAATGGGGTCTAGATTGGTTTTTGGTGGCTACAGAGCCTTGCGGTGGCGGAACTTCTGATCTAGGTCTACCCTGAAGGGTTTTGGAATATTTTGGAATTTATAGGGTGAAGAGGGGGTGCGGGAGGCCACCGAGGTGGGCACAACCCACCTGGGCGCGCCTGGGGGCCTAGGTGCGCCCTGGTGGGTTGTGCCCCCCTCGGGGCACCCCCAGGTGCTGCTCTGGCCCATCCTGGGAGTTCTGGTCCATAAAAATTCTCCAAAAAGTTTCGCGGTGTTTGGACTCCGTTTGATATTGATTTCCTGCGATGTAAAAACATGCAAAAAATAGCAACTGACACTTGGCACTATGTCAATAGGTTAGTCCCAAAAAATGATATAAAATGATTATAAAATGCTTGTAAAACATCCAAGAATGATAATATATAAGCATGGAACAATCAAAAATTACAGATACGTTGGAGACGTATCAGCATCCCTAAGCTTAATTCCTGCTCGTCCTCGAGTAGGTAAATGATAAAAACAGAATTTTTGATGTGGAATGCTACCTAACATGTCATCTCATATTCTTTTCTTTATAGCATGGACATTTGGACTTTTATATGGTTCAAAGTAATAGTCTAGTTTTGACATGAGGACTTTAATACTCAAGCAAACCAACAAGCAACCATGTCTTTCAAAATATCAACGCTAAAACAAGTTATCCCTAGCCCAGCATGCTCAATCATTGATCCATTCAGGAAACACACTCGCATATTAGCTACACCCAATGCTCAAGTACGATCATAGTGCCTCCTAGTTGGTGCTTTATAAGAGAAGATGGAGACTCAAATTAAAAATAAAATTTGCATAAAGTAAAAGAAAGGTCCTTCGCGGAGGGAAGTAGGGATTTGTAGAGGTGCCAGATCTCAAAGCAAAAAATTAAGAGATAAAAACATTTTGATAGGCATACTTTCACTTTCCGTGCTTTTCCCACGGGTGCAAAAAATATGCCTTAATTTTATCTCTTTCAATGCTAGATATATCATAGGCGGTTCCCAAACAGAAAATAAAGTTTATTCCTTTTCCACTATACTTTCACTTTTCATGGCTAACCGTATCCACGGGTGCCCTCCATACCAACACTTTCCAAGGAATTTATTATTTGACAACATAAAGTAAATTCATTTTTCATTTCGGGGCTGGCCATCCCTAATACCTTTGCCTTACTCTTGTGCAATGACAAGTGAATAAACACTCATCGTGAGAATAACACATCTAGCATGGAAAATATCGGCCACCCCTCACCGCCTCGCGAGCGGTACGAGCACACAAAAGAGAAATTTATTTTGAAAATTAGAGATGGCACATACAAATTTGCTTAGAACGGCAAAAGAATACCGCATATAGGTAGATATAGTAGAGTCATGTGGCAAAACTGGTTTAAAGGATTTTGGATGCACAAGTAGTGATCATACTTAGTGCAAAAGTAAGGCTAGCAAAAGATTGAGAAGCGACCAACCAAGAAACGAATAATGTAATAAGCGAGCATTGAGCATAATTAACACCGAATAATGCACCACAAGTAGGATGTAATTTCATTGCATGACTATTGACTTTCGTGATTGCATAGGGAATCACAAACCTTAACACCAATATTCTTACTAAAGCATAATTACTCATTAACATGACTCACATATCACATCATCATATCTCAAAACTATTACAAGGAATCAAGCTTATTTTGTCCAATGATGTTCATGAAAGTTTTTATTATATCCTTCTTGGATATCCATCACTTTGGCAATTTAAGTGAAGCAAGAGAGAATTTCTTCAAAAATACTAAAGCACACCATGCTCAAAAATATATAAGTGAAGCACTAGAGCAATTCCATAGAAAAGAGCTTCGTTGAGGGGATGTGAGTACCGCTTACCTAGCCTCTCTAGCAACTATTTGAGGACTCTATTTTATTTAAAAACTTTCAGTTCTAAGTATTTTATTAAAACAACATGCAAAACAAAACAAAATGACATTCCAAGAATAGCACGCATCACGTGAATAAGCAAAAACTTAGGTTCAACCGATACTGACCGATAACTGTTGATGAAGAAAGGTGGGATGCCTACCGGGGCATCCCGAAGCTTAGATGCTTGATACTTCTTGAAATATTATCTTGGGGTGCCTTGGGCGTCCCCAATCTTGAGCTTTTGTGTCTCCTTAATTCCTTTTATATCACGGTTTCCCTAAATCTTAAAAACTTCATCCACACAAAACTCAACAAGAACTCGTGAGATAAGTTAGTATAAACCAATGCAAAAACTTTCTCATTCTCTACTATAGCAAACCACTAAAATTATTATTCAACATTGCATACTAAATGCCTCTGCATATTTAATACTCCTATCCTCGAATAGAATCATTAAACAAGCAAACATATGCAAACATAACAGCAATCTGCCAAAACAGTATAGTCTGTAAAGAATGCAAGAGTATCAATACTTCCCTAACTCTAAAAAATCTAAAATTTTACCGCATTGTAGAAAATTTATCAGATCTTATTATGCAAAAAGTTTCAACATTCTATCATATTCTGACTTTTCTAACGAATTTTTGCAACAGCGCTTCTGTTTTCAAACAGCAACATGTATACTTGCAAAATAAGCATGGTAAATGCTATCCCTGACATTTTTATTGAAAAGAAAAATGCAAAACATTATTCTAAATAACAGCAAGAAAATACTAACAAAATAAAATGACGCTCCAAGCAAAACACATATCATGTGACAAATAAAAATGGAGCTCCATGTGAGGTTACCGATAATGTTGGAGACGAAAGAGGGGATGCCTTCCGGGGCATCCCCAAGCTTAGTTGCTTGGATCTTCCTTGAATATTACCTTGGGGTGCCTTGGGCATCCCCAAGCTTAGGGTCTTGTCACTCCTTATTCTCCTCATATTGACATCTCACCCAAAACTTGAAAACTTCAATCACACAAAACTTAACGGAACTTCGTGAGATAGGTTAGTATGATAAAGAGCAAACCATTTCACTTTGGCGGCGGGTCGGCGGGTGGCGTCTGGGTCGGCGGGTCGGTGGGTCGGGCGACGGGCAACGCGGCGACGGCAGGCGGCGGCGGCGACCTTTCAAGTGGCGGCGGCGGCTCGGGTTGGCGGCGGCGCGGGATGAGGAGAGAGGGGGGGTCGGCTTATAAAGGAGGGGGGGCTAGTGCCTTGGGGGAGGGGGCACGGCGGGGCGGCGGCGTCTGTTTTTTTTTACAAAACGAAACGTATTAAAAATAAAACCAAACAAACTCCAAATTAAATAAAATTAATTTTCCCCGACTCCTAAAAATGAGTCGAACAAAATGAACGGGGCAAAAATGCATATTTTTAAAATACTCATTTTTTTCCCTAAAAGCAAATAAACTTTCAAAAACCAAAATTTGATTTATTTATTAAATCTTCATTTTTCCTAAATGTTGGGAAAGTCATATTATTCCCTCTCTTAATTTTTTTTATCGGAAAAACTTTTGAAGATAAATAAATAAAATCAAATGATCCTATTTTCAAAATTTGAGAAATCCCAAATATGAAAATAATGAAATCTCCAACTCTCTCCGAGGGTCCTTGAGTTGCGTGAAATTTTCTAGGATCGGAAAATGCAAGAAAATATGATATGCATGATGACCTAATGTATAACATTCCAAATTGAAAATTTGGGATGTTACATTGAAGAAGCAATAGTGCGGCCCTGCCGATGCAGGTCGTGACGTGGTCGATGCCGGCTTGATGAAGCGACCGTGCGGTGATGCCGGTAAGCCCGCTCCGTGTAATCCGTGGGGCGGCGATGTTGGTGATGATTTATCCTTTCCGATGCCGATCTCTTGTTCGGCTTGCCGAGATGATGATCCGAAGGAGTTGAGCTCAGCTCAACAAAGTGACGACGTGTTTAGCGCAGGTCGGCGGCCATGGAGCAATATTGCCGGACTGGTTTGACACCAGCATGGTGTTGAAGATCATATTCAAAAGATTTTAAAGTTAGTGGGGTGTGTTCGGAAACAAAACACAACACCCCATACAAAACTTCCTTCAAAAAGGATGTCCGAAATCCCATTCATGAAAAAGACGAACTCGTGTCGGACTCGTTTTCGCGCAGAAAACAGATCCGAAAAGTCTTGCACTAATCGGAAGGTTCCCGGAGTTTGCACGGTCGGATCGAGCTGAAATTTTGAGGGGTGGTAGATATAGGAATTCCGCAGCCGATCAACGGTTGGATCTTCCAAAGGAAGTCCGAGATAGAAGCTGGACACCACGCCCTAAACTCGTCCGGATCCTCGTCCAGATTCTATGCGGCTCCGGTATATCGGAGGTTGCCAGAGATTCCTCCATCGGAACTCGACGAAATTTTCCAGGGTTGTTGTAGACTCAATTCCGCAAAATTCCACTGAAGCAATCGTTAAAACGACGCTTGAGGAGACGGTGGCGGCGGACACAAGTCCGCTGTCGGAAAAAAACAACTGTCGCGCCGAGGGCAATGTTGACGTTGAGCCCCCGGGCTCCCTGGATGATTCCTCCATGATCTTGATAGAGATAGGGGTTGATGTTGATGAAGGCCCTCATCCGAACATGACGATCGGAGGTAGGGTGCAGTCCTTGGTCGAACCAAGGTGACGGTCGAGCTGGTGACGAATATGCGAAGTCGCAGATTGATCTGGGCGAGCCATCGACCTTTGCGGACACACGGAGGAACTCTCAATGAAAGCACCAATGTCGGTGTCAAAACCGGCGGATCTCGGTTAGGGGTCCCGAACTGTGCATCTAGGCGGATGGTAACAGGAGACAAGGGACACGATGTTTTACCTGTGTTCGGGCCCTCTTGATGGAGGTAAAACCCTACGTCTGCTTGATTAATATTGATGATGTGTGTTACAAGAGTGGATCTACCACGAGATCAAAGAGGCTAAACCCTAGAAGCTAGCCTATGGTATGATTGTTGTATCTCTCTATCGACTAGCCTGGCCTCGGTTTATATAATGCACCAGAGGCCTAGGATAACAAGAGTCCTAACCCGAATCGCCGGTGGGGAGGAGTCCTTGTCTTGATCGCCAAGTCTTGTGGAATCTTCCTTGTATGAGGCAACTGTCCGGACTGGCCCATGAGTATACGGCCATGGGGATCCTCGGCCCAATCCAACTGATCGAGAGACGACGTGGTGAGTACCCCCTAGTCCAGGACACCGTCAACGGCCGTTGGATGGACATCATATGGTCACATGAGCTAGAATCGTTCATATTAACTAAGTTGACAAAGCCCTCCATCCCCGTCAACTTAGTAGGCCCACAAGTCAGCCTCCCACTATGGTGGGTCCGAGCTAGCAGGGGGTATTCATTTTTTGTGCGTAATAAGGAGGCACTTCCTTGCGTGCGAAGATATAGCTGGTGGGTCCGACACTCCGCGGGGAACGTTTTTCGCGAAATCTGAGGCCCTTCGGTGGGTCCGGCTGTCGGTGGAGAAATCATTATTTTGCGGCGTAATAAGGAGGCATTTCCTTGCGTGCGACCGTGGACCAGCTGTCGACCTCTCCATGCACGATCTACGCCGATGGATGTCGTTCGTTGACCACGTCGACCACTCTGCACCGAGCGCATCAAGGTGGTGGGCGGCGAGGCCCAGAGACAGCAACAAGCGGAGATGGGAAGGCGCGGGAGTAGAGTCATGACGGAGAGGTGTCTGAGGTTAAGCGGTTACAGTGCGGTGTGGTTCGGTACTCGATGGAGAAGAACATGAGGTGTGGAGGGAGGAGGATGGCACGGCCAGCGGTGGGGTAGCGCTTCACGAGGAAGCGTGCTAAGCGAGCTGCTTTCATGGCGGGAGGCGAAGCAGGTGGTCCCGGCGGCGCTGGAGGAAGAAGACGAGAGATTGAAGATGGATGCTGGTCGTTGGATGTAAATCCAACGCCTAACGATGTCTGAATCATTTGTTGACTAAGTTGACAACGACTTGCGTTGGCTTCGACCTATTGACCCACATTTCAGCCTCCAAAAATGTGGCACGTATTCAACCCATTTTTTCAGAATTTACAGTCAATTTGATCTTTTTTTCAGAATTACAGTCCATTTGCCGGGCTGGGTGAACAAATAATGTAGCGCCCATGCGGCCCATTTATTTTTTTCCTAAAAAATTACAGGCCATTTCCACTTTCTCGAAATACACGATTTTGTTGGGCTGATTCTAATTATAATGTTGGGTTGGGCGCAGCAATGTTATCAAAAAATAAACAGGGGCTGAGCATTTTGTTATAAATATATTTAAATAGTAAGTGATTTATTATTACATTGGTCCTTAAATCTTACCAAGCTTTTGTACACAATCACCAGGATTTTCGTTGCCAAAAAAATATAGGATTTTATTGTTAAGAAATTATTTTTATAAGTTAATAAGATGTGGGATATTGTTTTCTTACATATGTAAGTATCTGTCAAATATATGATGACAATAACAATAATATATAATAACACATAAAATAATTTGAATATATATAATATAGTTAGAAGGGAAACATAAGTTGGACCAGGCGTTCCTATTCTTATATAGAAAAATAGAACAGACCTCTGCGTTTTCTTCAAAAAAATACATAAATTGGGCTGCCGATGTTTCAGGAAAAATAAAACCTAGGATGAGAGGTCTGTAGGCCGGTCGATACACGACGGCCCTCAAAAAAATACAAACTGGCATGTTGTGGGCCGCGCATGTTAAAAAACAAATCCTAGACGGGTCAGCCCAAAACCCGGCTGATACTTGCTGCCCCAGTGATAATAAATGATACCTGCCAGCTCCCCGACTTCGTTGTGAATTTATCTCAGATAGTAACTACGTTGAAACACCTAAAAAATGTAACTATGTTGACAAACCCGTGGGCCCCAACGTCAGTATAGCATTAGGAGGAAGTATTTTTTCGATGAGGCACTTGCTTGCGTATGGCCATAGAACTAGTGGGTCCTGACTGTCCGCCTCTCCATGTACAGTCCTCTCCAAATTCCTCTCGTTTGTTCAGCATGTTCACAACGGCAGACAGCGGTGCCGCGGCGAGCGCACAAAGGCGCAGGAGGAGATCGGACCACCTAAGGCAGTGCCTTATTTGTAACGAAAGTACTGAACTAGCCCAGTGGCCAAGTGACACTACCCGGCAGCTGTTCCGCCCGGGTTCGATTCCACCTGATGCAGGGAAAATATCTCCAAATTTTTTGCCTCTGCATTATTGACATGTTTGTCCCCATTGTCATCTATGCACACCACGTCCAGCACTTGCCAAAACTTCGTCCCTCATTTTCTCTATTTTTCGCACACTCGACATTGTGTGGGCATTTTCAAAATAGCATATCTTTTTGACTGTGCATCATATGAAGATGTGCTATGCATGAATGTTGATCAGAAAAGAGTACTCCCTAGATTGGTTTTTGAAAATAGCCAATCACCCTAGAATAGCTCTGGACCCTTTGGGTCAAAGTTGTGACACTGTGTACAAATAAATAAAAATAGATTGGTGCTTCTTTCAGAAAAGAGTACTCCCTAGAAAACTGCTAATATAAGCTACTAGTATTTTTTTGAAGTCTAAGCTACTAGTATTTGGTTAGAGGATTTGCTGCCGAGAAAGATCCGTCCACAGTGAGCGCCACACATCCCACTGGTTGGTGGTGGATGCCAATGCTTAGATGGAGCAGGGTTGGTGTCGGTAATTTTTACTTGGCACCTCGCACTCTGCATATATGCCGGTTCCATCCGTACATTTGTGCAGTTCCACCAAAATGCAACTGAATAACCTTGTTTGCACAGATAATGAAAAAGACTGATTACATTATAGTGGCACTAGTTGATAAAACATACACTAATAAATAGAAGAAAATATTGCGATAGTATCATAGTAGGCCATGCTGCGAGGGCGAGATGGGCCCTGCAACGCCTCATACGGTACGCCTCATACTGGAAATCGACCCAAGTATCCCCGATACACCTTCTGCCAGTGATGAACATCAGTGTACATCGGTAGTACAAGGAGGGGCCTTGAGACATTCCAATCTTTATTTTTGTGCAGATCAACTAAATTTAAGCACCCCAGTTTGCAAAAGTGCTTAAACATTAACAATGGTACTAGTTGATGAAACATATACTAATAAAGAGAAGCACTTTCTTTATCTACATTGGAAATGAAATGATAGAGAGGACACTCGCTCTATTTTAACTGTATTATTACTTCATTTTATCAGTGGCACTAGGGTCGAGCAGGTGGCAAACGAGGTGTACCGTGCGTCACAAGGATGGAGGCCAGGGGTGCTTAGTCTGGGATGCTGAAGCTGGCTCTATCTTCCCCCTGATGTTTCTGTGGTAGCATTTGGATTGTAATCCAAACTTGGTCGAGTTGGTGCTGCGTCCCCCTACCTGCCTAGCTTATGTCGCGAACTTGTCTCCTGCTAGTACTCAGTCCGGTCTAGTAGTAGAAGCATAACTGCCCGTTTACACTGAGATGTTGCCAGATAATGGTTCTCTATGGTAGGGTTTCTTTAATGAAATCAGAGGAAACCCCCTCTTTCGATATATATATATATATAAATCTGTGGCACTAGCAGTGCCAAAACATTGCCTCAAATTAATAGTGCCACTAGATTAAGGTGCAAAATAATAACATTACTGCTTTATCATGGCAGTGCCAAAATAGTAGCACAAGAGCAGACTCAACATGCAGGATGTTTGGCAAACGGTCAGACCAAAAAGGAACATACATCGTGATGGGAACCATATCTGCAGTCAGCGCCATCGTGGAAGGGATGACACCAGTCACCAACATGGATGATTCAATTCATGGGACCGTTTGGTGCAGTTCACCTAAAATGAAGCAATGTCCCATGAGCTAGCAACTTCTTCTTCATTTTTTTAAGAAAAGGGCTCCAGCCCCGGTTCCATTTCCCATCAGAAAACGAAACCCACAGAGCTTCTTCTTCATTAGTTGCAATAAAATTGAGCAACATCAAGGTTGGTTGTGAAGCTGTAGAATGTTCAACTATAATTTGGATATCATTTGTGCAGTTCAACTAAGATCAAGCGTGAAATGTATGTCCGTGTTTGCACAAAAAAGGTGGAAAGGAGGGCGACAAACAAGTGATGAAACATACATCAAATGAAAAGAAGCATGTTCCTTATCTGAATAGCAGTCCTACAAGGACAGTAGCAATTCCTAAAGTAGCAGCATTGCTAGATATTAGTGTGGGCTGATACATCCATTTTGTATCATGCTTTTATATCGATATTTATTGCATTATGGGCTATTACTACACATTATGTCGCAATACTTATGCCTATTCTCTCTTATTTTACAAGGTTTACATAAGGAGGGAGAATGCCGGCAGCTGGAATTCTGGGCTGGAAAAGGAGAAAATATTAGAGACCTATTCTACACAAATCCAAAAGTCCTGAAACTCCACGAAAGTTATTTTTGGAAATAATAAAAAATATTGAGCGGAAGAAATACGTCAGGGGGGCCACCACCTGCCCACGAGGGTGGGGGGCGCGCCCTACCCCCCAGGGCGCGCCCCCTGCCTCGTGGGCCCCCTGTTGGCTCTTCGCTGGCCATCTTCTGCTATATGAAGTCTTTCGTCAAGGAAAAAAAATCAAAAGCAACCTTTCGGGATGAGACTCCGCCGCCACGAGGCGGAACCAATCTAGGGCTCCGGCAGAGCTGTTCTGCCGGGGACACTTCCCTCCGGGAGGGGGAAATCATCGCCATCGTCATCACCAACGCTCCTCTCATCGGGAGAGGGCAATCTCCATCAACATCTTCACCAGCACCATCTCCTCTCAAAACCCTAGTTCATCTCTTGTATCTAATTCTTGTCTCCAAGTCCGGGATAGGTACTAGTAGGTTGCTAGTAGTGTTGATTACTCCTTGTAGTTGATGCTAGTTGGTTTATTTGGTGGAAGATCATATGTTCAGATCCTATATGCATATTAATACCCCTCTGATTATGAACATGAATATGCTTTGTGAGTAGTTACGTTTGTTCCCGAGGACATGGGAGAAGTCTTGCTATTAGTAGTCATGTGAATTTGGTATTCGTTCGATATTTTGATGAGATGTATGTTGTCTAGCCTCTAGTGGTGTTATGTGAACATCGACTACATAACACTTCACCATTATTTGGGCCTAAGGAAGGCATTGGGAAGTAATAAGTAGATGATGGGTTGCTAGAGTGACAGAAGCTTAAACCCTTATTTATGCGTTGCTTCATAAGGGGCTGATTTGGATCCATATGTTTCATGCTATGGTTAGGTTTACCTTAATACTTTTGTTGTAGTTGCGGATGCTTGCAATAGAGGTTAATCATAAGTGGGATGCTTGTTCAAGTAAGAACAGCACCCAAGCACCGGTCCACCCACATATCAAATCTATAATACCTAAATAGTTCATCCCCACTAACTCATTTCTCTTGACATGCAAGCTATCCACATCATCCTACATGCCCCACTGATTATCATCCATTCTCCTTTTGCCACGTCATCCGTATTTGCTCTCACCCCACAACCCATGTACTAAATTTCTGGCCGCCTCTCTTGCGAGTCAATTTCCTGCCACTGTGCTGTATCTAGCCACTTCTCACCATAAGGCAGTTCGAATGGGCTGTATTGGGCCACTTCTCATGACGTGTTTTTATTTATCTTTTTGCTCCCCAAAGCGTCATCATCTCCACAAGATCCTCCTCTCATGTTGTTTCCTCCACGACACTTCATATCATCCATTATTTCCCTTCCTTTCGTCTTCTACAATTCCTTTTTATCTGTGAGAAACCATTGATTGCCCTTCCTTTCGTCTTCTACCATTCCTTTTTTATCTATGAGAAACCATTGATGATTTCATTCCGCCCCTTCGTCTCTTATGAGTGGATTAGAGATATAGTGTTATCACTTATTATTACCCCGATGGTTCCTGAGGGAGTTCCGGACTAGGGGGTGTCCGGATAGCCGAACTATCATCATCGGCCGGACTCCAAGACTATGAAGATACAAGATTGAAGACTTCGTCCCGTGTCCGGATGGGACTTTCCTTGGCGTGGAAGGCAAGCTTGGCGTTACGGATATGTAGATCTCCTACCACTACTAGGAAAAGGCCTACTAATGGTGCACCTAATTTGGCCATTAATGGCGCATTAGTGGTGCGCCATTAGTGCCACGCCATTAGTATATTTTACTAATGGCGCACCACTGGTGCGCCATTAGTATCTGGTATACTAATGGCGGACCTCAGATGCGCCATTAATATATACAACAATGCGCCATTAGTATGCCTCGCAGGGGGCCATGTATACCCAAGTGCTTTGGCATACTAATGGCGCACAACAACAAGATCGCCATTAGTAACCCGGCATACTAATGGCGCCTGCTTAATGATCGCCATTAGTATCCTTTGGCATACTAATGGCGCCTTGGTGTGATCGCCATTAGTATGAATATTAGTTTTTTAATTTTTTATTTTCTGTTTTTGCACAGGTTACAAAATGTATAATTGGACAAAATATAGACAGCACACATCAACAACAGATTCATCGAATACAATAGAAGATTAGTCTCTGAATACAATTCATCATATTAATCTCCGAATACAATTCATCATATTAGTCTCCGAATTGAAAAGACCGAACAAAGATAGAACATTATATTACAAGTCTCGAGACCGCGAGTAGCGAGTTTGTCTTCACATTACAAGTCGATATCGATCATCTAAACTACCATCACATAGAAGAGAGCTGCGGTCATCACGATGAGCATCATCAAGATGAAACTCGTCTTCATCCGGTTCCTCCAACGCTCCCTCCCCTCTCCCGCTAGATAGCGGCGTATCTAGATTCGGCCTCGGCCCTAGTTGTGTACCCTTTGTAACTGTTACCGCTGAATCGGTGAACCTGTCTCCGACACTCCTCCCAGTCGTCGTAGACTCTGGGAACCTTACCCTTGTACACGACATACGGCGGCATCGCTATGCACTAGCCAAGCGTAAGCGTTAGTACCAATTCACGAGACAATACATAAGCAATATATAAGTATGCAGCAGAGCGATCGGAAGAGAAAAGAAAGACATTAATAGCATCGATTACATCTAAGTTGAGCGACTCTCGAAACCAAAGAGACATACTACAAGTTCATTAAAGTTTAATTACAACATGAGCCAATCGATGTTTGAGAACTAGACACAAGCATCACTGCTTTTGACTCGACTCAAGGGACGGGGCGTGGATGAAGCCGCCGTCTATCGTGGGAGTCATGAAATAAGGCGTTGTCAGCCTGCATTTGTAGCATTGTGTCGATGACTTTGTTGGACGGTTGATTTCGAGGTAGAACTGCCCGAGTACGAAGGACATCTTGATGGATGATTTCCGCAAACTCCATTTGGATGCGAAAGAATTCTTGTCGATGTCCGCGTCTGGATTGCCGACACGCTTCGCGCCCAATCTTTGAGTTTACTCGGTAGCGAAGTTGATGATGGTCCCGTCGATAGCCGCATGTGATGGATGGCGTAGTAGGCACCCTTCGACCGCCAGGTGCTGCTTGGCGAAAGCGAGCGTCATTGTGGGAGAACACGTGCTTGCCGTGATTTACGAATAGGCCTGGTGAAGGTGCCTCCAGATTTGGCGTGGCCGGGAGAACATCATCAAGAACCTTCTTGACATTTGTGTAGTCTACGTTCGATGACGGTCCGGGTCGAAATCGTGGCCATGGAATATTTGGGGCTTAGGAGGATGAGTGTGCAATGTGTGTCACTGCAGAAAACACGGAATGTTAAAAGAAAGCGATCAAAATCTAAGAATTCATATGTTACGGGCGGTTGAGGGAGGACTTACTCGGGAAAGTAAGGCACGAGGAAGTTATCCTTATCTTGGTTTGCGAATAGCGCCTTGAGGTAAGAACTTCGCGACTTGCGGTCCCAGCGCTGCCCAAGATCTTGGCACGCATGTAGAAGGGGTCGACTATCACGATGTCCGGGGTCTTATCGCGAATGATCCGCATCTCCATACTCAGCGAAAATAGCGAGCGAAGGTGTAGTGCAGCGGATGAAGGTTCAACATAAGCGTGGATGTCATCAAACCGCGGGACGATCGTGACGCCCGATGGAGTTATCCACAAAGCCCTTGCCCTCGGCACCTTGGCCGCGAAAACCGGGTATGCCACATCCTTCTCTCGAGACGCCGCTTCTCCAAAGAAAGAACAACATCATGCAGACTCCGATAGCACCGGTTGCAGCATTGAGCATATTTGTCGGTAGCATCGCCCTACCCGCCACATGCACCCTCCTCGAGATATCCTCGGTGAAGGTGGCCCGTCCCGAGCACGGATCGTACTCGGTGCGGCTGGCCCGCACCGTTGTTAGTCTTTCTTTGCATGCCTTCTTCTTCTCCTGTAATGGGACCGAGTTCTGCTCACAGACCGCCTTCTTGAGTGTGTTGGGGCTGATAATATTTCGCACCTCGCCTATCGAGGCTCGGTGAAGTCGGCAGCCGGGGCGTCTCGAGAGCTGAGCGGCGACGGCGCTGTTGCAACTTGGCTTCTCCGCGGTACCAGCTAGATTGCGCATGTCTTTTGTTGGGCTGGGTTCTTGAGAAGGAGGCCCCATGAAGTCGCCACCGTACCCATGATCGGCAAAGTACTGATCGACGTTGCCAAATGTATCGTCGTTGTCGTTGTTCTGATCCTGTGCCATATGCATGTTTGGATCCAGTGGCATAGGGATGTCCGGCACCGTTGCGGCGGTCTTGCCATGGGGCCGACTTGGCGCCGGCACGACTGGCGGTGTTGTCTTTGGGGTGGTGTCCCCCGCCCCCAAACGAATCTGGCTCTTCGGCAAAAGCAGGGGCCAGCTCAGGCAGGCGCTGAGGGTCATCACGTCATCATCGTCGGCCCCACCGGGTCGAATCGGAGGTAACAACTCGTCGCAGCCTGGCAGCACCCGAACCAGTTGAACCCTAAACAAGTTGGGTGGCATCTAGGTACCGTGGAACAAGGGTTGCCGGTTGAGCGATTTTGCCCTTGGCGACATCGACCAACTCGTTGTTCACGAAGTGCGGGAGAGTGCACAGGAACGTCGGCGGCGCCTGCGAAAACATGTAGGCGTCGAGGATGCCCATCAAAAGGCAAGGAGATGAAGTCCTCGGCGAGAGAAGCAATTAGTTACCGTGATGATGGCGTCGAGCTCGGCTAATGTCGAGGCACCGCCAGCGGCGGGCGTGCAGATTGACGGAGGGCGCTTGCTGTAGAGGTGGCGGCGGCGTACACCCGGGTGCATTAAGCTCCCGTGCCGGCGTCGGAGACACCAATGCCGCCTCCGCCGGAGACACCAATGGCCCCGCCATCGCGTTCAGCGAGTTGCTGGCCGTGAAGCTAGGAATCGGGGGCGGCCCCTGTTGGCCGCCCGCAATCCACGCACTCAACCCCTCGATCAAGGTAGGCATAATGGCGGTGATCATCGCTCCGAGTTGTTGTTGCACTTGCTCTTGGACAATCTCCGAAATCCGCACCACCTGTGCCTTGAGTTCTTGAACCTCGCGCGCCTGGCTTTCCGAGCTGGTCTTTTCTCCTTTCGCCCACCGGTGTTATAGTATGGCGACCATTTTGTCGACAAGCCTTTGCCGCCACCACGACCAGGTGGCGTCGGCCATCGAGCTTATCCTTGTTCTTCATTACATTCAACGCCCTATTTAGAGTGGTGTCCCAAGGGTTGCTCTTAGTCGACCCGCCCTCTGCTGTCGATCGCTGCGGAAGGAATGTGAACCATTTATAAATTTGGCTTCATTAATTAGAATGCAACCATATGGAGCTAATTACGCGGGGTGTATTCCTTACAGAACAAGCTCAAGCGCCCTGGTCTTGGATCCGTGGTAAGCTCCTTTGTTTTGGGTCCTTCTTGTGCGGGCCCGACAAAGTTCCTGGTCTACTTGTCACCGTATTTATCGAAGAGGCGGTAGGCCTTGCTCGGCACAGTCCGCCTCCTCCTTGTCCCATATAGGCCGCCACTCTGTAATCGCTGGCACCGAGTGTGTGTTCCCTAAGTTCAGCTCCGCATTTCTTTTCCCCACTAACTTGATTGGGAGTTTGCGGTGCTCGAGCAATTGATCTTGAAGTCGTTGTAGTCATCTTGGTGATCGAAGGATTTTTCTCCTTGATCTTCTCATAACTCTCACCTTTCTCGATCATTCTCTTCACATTGCTTTTCCAAGTAGACAGGGCCTTGCTCATCTTCGTGAGGGCAGCATTGTTCACTTTATTCCCTTTGAGGCTTGTGTTTTCAAATTCAGCGGGAACCTGTATCGTTCGTGCAGCCGTGAAGAGGAGGTTGCGCAAATTCCCTCGGTCGGGATGCCTCGGGTTCTCGGTGTTGATCGAGGCGGTGCTCGGAGAATGCACCCGAGCTGAAGCGAGTACCCTTGACTATTCGTTCGGGCCGTTGGATTCCGTCGGAGTCCACTTGATAACTTCCTCCTTGAGGTGCAGAGCGCGGTCGGGCGCCGGTCCTTCCGTTGCCTCTTTGCTTGGCTGCCATCTGTGCGTGCGCCACCATCATCAGTGGTGGCATCCTCGGCGGCACCATCAGTGGTGGCATCAGTGGGGTCATCCTCAGCGGTACCAACAGTGGTCTCAGGATCGGTGGGGAAGGCGGCATCCTCATACAAGTGAGGTTGTTCCTCCATCTCCTGGGACAGCTCCCAGAGTGCCTTGCCGCCCGAACCCCCGGCCTCATCGTTGTTGGCCATGTTTCTCTCTAAATAGGAACAAAGTTTGGTCAAAAAGTTGGTTATTGTCAAGGAACAAGATCATGGTCTCATCATTTAGGGTTTGTCGACACCGAGGCATCCTAAAAGCTAAGCTTTTATCATTGAGGGTTTTTCGACGCTGAGGCACCCTAAAAGCCTAAGCTTTCATCATTAGTCACAAGTACCCCGGCCCATGCATTAGTCACAAGTACCCCATATGTCCTATTTTTAGCAAAGTCATGCTAAAATTCACGGAAAATTTCAGCAAGACCTTTGCTGAAAATAGGACATATGGAGTACCCGAATTTGCCGGAACGGAAGTTAATCAACATTCCAGCAAACTCAAGGGCCTCTCGGGTACTGCAAAATCATCACGACACGATTGTGGGAGACAAAACCCACAAACTAGCAAAGTTCTTGGCGTGTTTACTGAAATTGTTTTCTGTAAAAGATGATCATCATCTTTACAAGTCTTTCTCAATGTGATCACAAGTAATTCAGAGGCATCACAAGTAATTCAAAGCATCACAAGGCATTAGTAGTTCAGTACATGAACAAGTTTTACAAAGCACATCAATATGTACTATTTCATTGTGGAGTGATATACAATATGTTACAACAAAGAAACAGCTTAATCCTACAGTGATGCCCTGCCCATTTGTCCCTCCCCAACTAGATACTAGAGTAGCACTATTGATGCCCTCTTCTTGCTGAACTTTATGACATTATATACAACAACTTATCCTAAATGTGGCTAGAACTGCAGATTTACAAATTAAAGGACACAAACTCAAGCAAGCTTCCTGAACAATACCCTGACAGAAAACATAGGAGAAGCAATGAATTTCCATAACCAGTAAGAACAAGGGGATGATTTTGGCAACTTAAGTGCAGCTCTAGCACCCTATGCATGAACTGTATCATGTATCAAACCATCAATTAACTGCCGAAAAACATAAATGTACCATGTGAACATATAATACCTTCACGAGCAAACTCAATGAGTGTGAATCAACAGAGTGTGGCTCACCACAGATTCTGTAGTCAAAAACCTTCAGGACAGAGTGAAAATAGTTACAGTATGCTTGCAAGTAATTTTTATGTAACTAAGGCACAATATGCTTGCAAGTAAATCACAATATGCTTGCAAGTAATTTTTCTGTAACAGTCTTGCCCCTATTTGAAGGACAAGCAAATAGATACAATGGATAACTATGGCACAATCCTCTGACTAATTCATCACTGTAGGCCAGCATGAAACACACTCCTCCAAGAAAAAGCCCAAAATTCCACTATTATTGCATGTAAAAAAGCCTAAAATCCACTAGTATTGCCTCTAAAACAGCCTTAAAAGTCCACTATTATTGACAATCAAAATATGATTTGAACTGTAAGGAGTTAACTGAAAAATGAGTGTTAACTAAAGTTTTCCAGTACAGATCATAACTGAAGTTATTCGGAGAATATAGTCACATCAAATTGATTTGCTTACTTGCTTTCTGCTAAAAATACAGTTGCAGACGTTTGTTACATGCCTATCTGAATTTTGTTTGAGTGCTTGCTTGCTGCTATAATACAGTTGTAGAATTTTGTTCAATGCCTATCTGAATTTGTTGGGTGCTTGCTTGCTGTTAGAAATACAGTTGCAGATCTAGTTCAATGCCTATCTGAATTTTGTTGTATGCTTGCTTGCTGCTAAAAATCCAGTTACTGAAGTTAGTTATATTATCATCTGAATTTTGTTGTGTGCTTGCTTGCTGCTAAAAGTTCAGTTGCAGAATTTGGTTACATGTCTATCTGCATTTTGTTGGTTGCTACTTCTGTCAGATAAGAATAATTGCTCTGCCTCTGATATCTGGGTAGAACATTGCTTTGTTGGTCAATATAGTAGGTATGTATATGCTAAATATAATTGTTGTTTCTGCAAATGACAGGTATGTATAGGCTAAATATAACTCTTGTTTCTGCAAACACATTATCAGGGCACATTATGGCCATTTTCTTACATGATGCTAACTATACCTAACTGAATTTTTTGACAGTAACTAACTGTATTTGCCATATTTGCAGAGTTGTACATGATGAACAAAGAGGGCAGACACGGATATATGCATGGCAGGTGAACATATTTGCAGAGTTGTACATGATGAACAAAGTTTGTTCAACATCAGCAAGTTCTCTCCACTAATGTTTTTTTATGAACTATCTGCTCATATTGAACCTCCGATCCATGCATGCAAAAGTTAGTTAGCTAGCTAGATAAAAAGATGGATGAATGAGAAGCTAGCAACACTACCATGAACTTTGTTTCTCATTGTGAATAATCGACTAATGAAGACCGGCATTGAATTATGATTATTGGTATGATGAAGACACTACAAACAGAACTTCCTTGCACATAGGTGTATTCGCACTATGGGCATACATGTACAAACAGGAAGTGAGATAATCTAAATCTTACGATAAATAATTCTGAATGTTGACAAATAACATGAGCACGACAACCATGTATAGATGTGTGTATGAGTACATCAAAGGCGGATAGGAAGATAATAACCTAGAAATTATTTTTAACAAATCATCACAATCTGAGAGTCAATGACACAAAAAAGATGTCTCCCTCGAATGGGCTCATTTTTCACTGTTGTACCCGGCACAAACATAAGAAAACAGGTAATAAAATCATGGACCAACGAGCTGTACATTGTTGTAATAAGTTACTTCATTTGTCTCGTAAGTTATTATGCAGTGTAAGCTGTATTTTGTTGGTATAAACCTCGGGAGGGTATAATGTAGTTTTGCTTAAATCATTTTTGGGGCAACTCAAGATAAATTTTGTGAGGAAAATGCCCAAATGTAGCACTACTCTGTTCTGTTATGGTATCTTCTTCCTCTTGCAAGGATAGTGACTCTTTCTGTTGGATGAACTACAGTTTTTTTATGTTGTCTTCCTCCAACATCTTATCCCAATTATTGAGCGCTGAATAGATGGGAGGCGATGCACGCATGGTGATTCCCAGGTTCGTGGCATGTTTTCTCTGAGACGCCCAGACCAGAGAGGAGGAAGAATAGAAGGGGGTGGGGGACTCACCTATGTTTGCTGTAGCCGAGGCTGAAGCACCACCAGTCAGAGCCGAGGCGACGTGGCCCTCCTCTCCCGGCGTCGTCCTCGTCCTGGTCGCTCGCCCGGGCGCTCTACTGCAGAGCGAGAGCGACACGAGGGTCAGCTAGATGGAGGCAGGAGGTACAAGAAGGATCCACAGCAGCAGCACCTTCTCCTCCTTGGATGAAAGGGAACTCACCAGGGTGGCGTCGAGGCCGAGGCGGCGTCGGGCGTCGAGGCGGCATCGAGCGTCGGCGCGTCGAGGCGTCGAGGCGGCGTCAGCGTCGAGGCGCGTCTGGGCGGCGTCGGAGGAGGGCAGCGGTGTCGGGAGAGGAAAGGGAAGGGATCGAGGGCGAGGCGAGGAGAGAGAGGGATAGGTTTGGGCGGGAGGAAATATGGATGGGGCGGCACAATACTAATGGCGCACCACCCTCGGCGCGCCATAAGTACATCCATACTAATGGCGCACCTCGCATACAGTGCGCCATTAGTATTTTTTTTATTTCTGCTCGAGCCAACAGGTTATCTTCCACCGACCTAATCACATCAAGTTCCCTCTACTAGCTCGATTGGTCGCAGCCAGTTCTCACACCAGAGGTCTGGGTTCGATTCCAGGCTCCACAATTTTTTATGCATTTAAAATGCTATTTGATACTTATTTGAGTTTAAATATGTTCAAACTTGTTTAAATCATAACAGTAATATTTTTTATAAGACAGTAATAATTTTTTAAAAATATCATCAAACAGTAATGCCGGTGGAGCGGGGAGGTGCGGGGTCAGGCGGCGGTTGAGTAGGGAGGGTGCGGTGGTCGGCGGCGGTTGAGTAGGGGAATCGAGGATCACGGGGTCGTGGCGGCGGTGGACTGGGGTGCTCGGCGAGGGCGGATCTGGCGAGGTGGGATAGCGATCGAGATGGAGGGGATCGAGATCGAGTGTCCATGAAATTTAAAAATATTCATGATAGTTCAAAAAGTGCCCATGAAATACAATCGAGAAATGAAGGCTACGATTTAAATACAATCAATCTTAGTTAGCTATCTGTTCACAATCTTCTTGCCCTTCTTTTTCGCAAATGGAGTTCTTACGTGGAGCAGACGTCCTTTAGGTAGGGTGGTCTGCTTCTTCTTGTGGTGTATGCTGCTACTTCATCATCGTCGTCATGTTCGATCCTCGGGTCGCCCGTACTTGTCGAAGTCTTGCTCATTGGCTACTCCATCCATTCCGATGATCTTCCTTTTGGCTCTCCTCCGACAACACGTTGGGCTTTGACGGGTCGGTAATGAAAAGCATTGGTCAACTTGGGAAGCCAGTACCCATGGCTCATTTTTAGCGGTGGCGTTTGCGCCCATGGGTCTTGGATTTGGCCGGGTACAACCATGGTGGTGAAATACGGTCTTCTTTTAGGGCGCTCTTCGCCCATCGACACGGAACATGGGACCTTCTCTCGGTAGCTCAGCTCCCAGATCTCCTCGATCCTTCCGTAGTATCTGTCCTTGTCATTACGGTGTAGGATTCCATCGTTACCCGGAGTTCGATAACCATTGCTCTTCATGTCCTTGGCCTCGGTGTAGAATGTGTAGCCGTTTATATATCGCGCCTCATAGGTCATCAGTTTGTGCTCGGCATACTGTGACAAAGGCGAATATGAGTTGTTCTTCCGTGGAAGAATCCTCATGTAAAGTGCGACATAAGCTTCGCTTGAACCAACGCGTGAAACATGAGTTGTGCTCTTTGATTATATCTCCGTCCGTCCTCTGTTGGCCTCGGTCATTGTCGTCTTCTTAATAAAGGTTTTGTGCTCTACCACCCAAGGATCGACCACGTCTATGTGTTGTAGCGCGACTAGGTTTGCTCTTTCAAAGTCGTGAGTCGACCCTCTAAGTCGACATGCATTTCATGGCGACCCTCACGGTGACCCCATCCAGCGAGCCTGCTTGAGGTGCTGTTGACGGGCAAACCAATGGGGTTCTCAATGCCTAGATAATTAGTGCGATAGGACATGCACTCTTGGTCAAAAAGCCCCGGCTATACTTCCCTCGGGCGTGACATGTTGCGAACGTATCCTTTGATGACACCATTCATCCTTTCAAGCGGCATCATGCTGTGCAGGAACGTCGGCCCAAGTTGGATGATATCCTCCACTATATGGACCAGCAGATGCACCATAACATCGAAGAATGCGGCGGAAGTACATCTCAAGCTCGCATAGTATCACCACGATCTCTTCCTGTAGCCTTACGAGTTGCCTCCGCCAATCGACTTCCGAGAGATGGCGTCGAAAAAGTTGCATAGGACAAATAGCGTTTCACGGACGTGCGTTTCCATGATCCCACGGTTGCAACCGGAAGTATCTGCGTCATCAAGACGTGTGTCGTGAGACTTCATCCCTTGAACTTCGCTTCACTGGGTCTAGGTATCTGCTTATCTTCCCAGCGTAACCGTAAGGAAGTTTTACTCCTAGGAGGCAGGTGAAAAACTGCTCGATCTCCTCGACTTAGAGTGAAGCACGCGGGAGGTAGTCATTTCCGGTCTTCTTGGCCTTTTGCCTTTGCGACGACTTCATTGTGTCCTGCTTCGCCTCATCATCATCATCATCATCATCATCATCATCATCATTAGCGTGAAGCTCCTGCACGATGCCCATTGATTTCAAGTCTGCCTTGCTTTCGGCCCATCTTTGGTCCTCTCGGCATGTTGAGCAGGGTACCAAGCAGACTCTCGCACACGTTCTTCGTGATATGCATGACATCAAGGCTGTGAGGCACACGGTGGATCTTCGAGACGGCAAGTCGGAAAACAGACCTCGTTTTCCATACCTTCAGCAGCTGGCCCTGGCGCCTTTCTCTTCTTTCCGGCTCTGGCGCCTTTTGCTTCTTTCGGCGGTGGGCAGTCTTTCCAATTTTCAACAGCTTGTCTATTTCCTCGCCGCTCCTCGTACAGGCGTTTTGAGTTCGGTTTCACCATCGAACAGATCCTTCCGTTTCCTCCACGGGTCATCGTCGCGAAGCCACCTTCGATGTCTCATTAACACGGTTTCGAAGACCGGGATCTCTATCTAGCTGGCGTCGTTGTGTCATCCATGCACCTTACGCATCCGGAAAATCCGTGGACTACCTGCCCGCGAGATATCCGTAATCGAGATAGTCGTGCACCGTCGTGAGCGGTGCGGCTCTCATAGGGAAATATTCTTTCTCTGCGGCGTCCCACGTATTGGCTGGCGTTTTCGACGACGTGTCAAGCTCCTCTTCAGCAGCCCGGATCTGATTGATGTTGTTCCCTGGTTGTTTGGCCCTTCAATTAGCATACTCATGTGAATGTACTTCCTCTTCATGCACAACCAAGGGGAAGGTTGTACATCCACACAAACACAGTCCAGGTGCTATGTGTGCTTCTCGGCTACCAAGCGGATTGACTCCATCGGTGCTCGCGCCCGCCACGATGTTCCTTGGATCGTTCCCAAATTCTGGGTCTTCGAAGTTCAACGCTTGCCACAGGCTCGCATCCTTAGGGTGACTCAGCATCTTGTCTTTTTTATCTATCTCCGGATCATTTGCGTCATCTTCTCACTTCTTCTCCTCCCTATCCGCGTGCCACGCAGGAGCTTTGCTACCTTAGGGTCCGCGAAATACCGCTGCGAGAGGAGTGATCGGAAAGTACCACACCACTTTTGAGGAGCTTTCTTCCTCTTCTTGTATCGAGTGGCGCGCGACACCGGACATATGGTAGACTCGCGTGCTCGTCCCGATAAATGATGCAATTGTTCATGCACATGGTATTTCACGTGCGGTAAATCCAGAGGACACGATTTTCTTCGCCTCCTCCCAACTGGTGGGCACTTGTTCCCCTTGGGAAGGCGTTCGTGCGAGAATGACATGTTCTCGTCGAAGCATCGTCGGTCATTTTGTGTTTTACCTTCATCTCGAGCCATGGCGTTACTTTCGGCGGGTATCCTCGGGCCTGCATCCTTCATACAATGGAGTAACGCGTCTAACTCAAGTTGATCCATCTTGGCTTTCTCTCGGCGGCAGCTCTTGCGTTATCCGTGCTTGAGAAGCAGCTCTTGAATATGAGGGTCCTGCACCCAGCCCATCGATGGTCAGCGTAAATGCGCTCCGCGGCATCATCATCGTCATGATCATGCCCGTCGTCGCTCGGCATCTTCCTCATCATCATGTCCTGCATCTTCTACATGATGACTGTATGCAACATCACCGCCGTGATCATCTCACAGGGATTCTTCGTCTTCTCGCCCGCCCGAGCCGCGGTGGTTGTCTTGTTGCCCTTCCTCATTTCTTGCCGGCCCCCATGGGCGACTTGAAGTCATCTTCATCACCTTGCCACCGATAGCCATCCATGAAACCACGCAAGAGCAGGTGGTCCCGCACCTGCCGGAATCCGGGTCCATAATAAGGCTCTTGACTTGCATCTTCAACACGAACATCTTATCTCCATCTCGTTCTTTTGAAGCATCTCGGCCTTCGCGGACCTCAAAAACCTATTCACGATGCCTTCGGTCATCGTGCGGACCATGGTCGCATGAGGTAGAGCAAAAGCGATATTTTAGAACCAAGAAAAAATTTGGCATGACTTTCCTAAAAATAGGACCAAAAGAATGCTTAATGCCAAAATTCTGCGCTAAACGGAAATGAATCAACATTCCGGCAAAATATTGGCAACTATCGCATTTCAAATACGGTACACCTCCAAACACAAACACATATGCAACACCACAAACATATGCAACACCACGAACATACATAGATCTAGCTAGGCCATAAAAAGTGCATGTGCACATTGTTGTAGGGAGAACAACATAAATATAGCTTCCCCCCTTACTTATTGTCGGTGTACTAGAGTAGGGGTACTCTAGTATCCCCAACTCGTGCATGGGCAGTTGCAGCACTCCGTGGCAGGGCCGGCCTGGTGACCGCCAAGGTCCTCCGCGGCTCCTTTGGAGCCATTCAAGAACAAAGTACTCAAGGCCCCGGCAAGAGGAGCTTGCCGGGAAGGCCCTCAAGGCACGAAGGAAACAAGGCCCGGCAAGAGGAGCTTGCCGGGAAGGCTGATGCGACAAGCTCCAGCGCAACAAGGATTCAGCAGCGGCGAGCAACCTCTCTTCATCTCGCTCCAGCTCATCCGTAGCGTGTCACCGTGGGGCTACTCCGAACGCAGCGTGTCAAGGAGCTGTGCAGCCAGCGGGAGCAGCGATAAGCGGCGCTGACAAGCCACCATCGTGGCAAACCGAGGCGCCTTGCGGTCCCTATTGCCTTTGTTGAGGCGACAGGGACGGACATTTATTACTCTTGTCCCTTGCCGTCGAGTTAGGTATAGATCACTGTACCTTTGTACAAGGCGGTGTACCAACTACTGTTTTTCCTATTTTACCCTTGTCTACTTGCCACCTGTGGTGACCCCTTGAACCTATAAAAGGAGGCCCATGTGCAACGTAGAAAGGGTTCGGCTCGTTCGGTTCATTCGGTGATTGAGACCACACTCACTCGAGCTAGGTTTTGTAGCTTCCATTGCTCCCTAGCAAGAACACAAATAATCAGACAAGCAGCAGTAGGAGTATTATCTCTCCGGAGAGCTCCGAAGCTGGGTAAATCTGCTCGTGTGCATCGCCTCGGTCAGCTCTTCGTGCGATCTTCGCCCCCCCACCGAACCGTAAGGGACCTCGTCCCATAGGTGTCCGTGGGTCACGATCAGCTTCCCCGACATCTTTGGCGTGCCAGGTAGGGGCGTCGAGGCTGTGTGAACCTGCTCGGCGTTCACCGAGCGGCATCTTCGTCATCTTCAACATCTTCATCGACAATGCCACGAAGAAGAAGGCGGCGGCGGCAGCAAACCGTCGCGTCAAACCCACCACCACCGGAGCTGGCGAGTGGTGGGGAAGATCTTGGCGGAGGAGCGGGCGTCGTCGAGAGCCCACGACGCTGCCAGGTCCAAGGACAAAGCGGCGCAAAGCCGGCGTCGAAAGCGTCTGCGTCCGTCTCGGGGCGCGGGACCGGCAGTGTCATGATGCTCGCAGCACCATCGCTCGTTGGATCAAGGCCAAGCTGGAGGATTCCGAGGCCCTCGAGACCGCATGCTGCGCCCGACATGTTGGTGCAAGCGAATACGATCGCGGGCGGGATGCTGCTCCTCCTAACGGTTAGAAGTCCGAGCACATCCGTTCCTCGCTCCGTCGCCATTGCCACCCACCACTCCAGCGAAGCCTTGGCGAGAGCTCAATTGCTTCTAGATTACCCTCCAACGGCCGACAAAGGTCGGCGAATGGAAGGCCACCATCCGAGTCTCATCGGCTTTGCCGGCGGCGCCCCGCGGCAACCAAGCGGCGTCGCAGCCGCGGCACGCGGCGACAAAACGCGAGCCGGTGGTAGCGAGACCTGTGAAGTGCAACCACCATGCACTCCCCTTCGAAGGCCAAAATCACCAGCTCCTCGGATCCACCTCGACAGCGACTCCACCGCGTCGCCGGATCCACGAGCTCGCCGTGTCGATGCCAAGTTCTTAAGAGCGACAAGAAGAAGGCGCTTTCGGACTCGCGCCGGCGCCGAAGAAAGCGGCGTCAATCGATTAGCGCGCTGGGCCCACTGTCGATATGCAAGCGCCAGGGGAACCAGGCGACTTGCCGTACGCGGTAGGTTGCCCTGCGTTCACTCGTGAGCTGCGGCAAGTCCGGTGGCCCGACAAGAAAAACTTCAAACCAGATGTGCGGAGAAGTATGATGGCGGGGCGCATCCTCGGAGTTCCTCGGCATCTACACCATTGCGGTGCAAGCTGCAGGGGGACAAGACGACAAGATCCTCGCCAACTACTTCACGCTGGTGCTCAAGCCCAACGTCAGATCTTGGCTCATGCACTTGCCGGACAGTTCCATATCTTCTTGGGCGATCTGTGCCATCAGTTTGTTGGCTCCTTCACGGTGACCACAAGCCTCATGGCCAGGAGAGTGACCTTCACCTGCTTGCCCAGAAGGAAGGAGAGTCCCTGCACAAGTTCATCCAGAGATTCAGTCGTGTGCATTACAACATCCCAGATGTCCACCCTGCCGCGGTGATCAGCGCATTCCATCAGAACGTGCGGAACCGCAGGATGAGGGAGGAGATGGCGATGTGCAAAGTAAAGGACGTCAGCGAGCTCTACGCCCCGGCCGACAAGTGTGCACGTACTGAGGAAGGGAGGAGGCTCCCTGGAGAGAATGTTGAAGCTAGGGATGGCAATTTTATCCATGGATCTGGATACCCATGGATACCCGACCCGGTTGGGCAAGGGTATGGGGCGCATTTCTGCCCATGGGTCCGTGGATATGGATACCCACGAACAGTCGGGTTGGGCACGGTTATAGTTTGTGCTCCATGGATATCCAATGGATACCCGTATTACATGTGGGGCCATATGCCAGTGAGAGTAGAAAGAGAGAATCAATGGGAAATGGCAGGCAATATGCAACTTGTGCCATAAGCTATATACTATAGAATCAACCTCTGGTATGTCACACGTAAGGACTCATCGTATTACTTGTTGCCTACTTATGCATGTAGTTTATGATATCATTTGTGAGTGAATGATGATGAGTTAATTTGATCTTTGGGGAGGCTTCATGCTGACTTTTCTATGCCCATGGAGATCCATGGGTATGTGGGTATCCAGCGGGTTTGGGCATGGGCACAAGTTGTGCCCATGGATAATTTGGTGGATGGGCAGAGGGTAGGAAGATTGGTCATGGGTTGGATTTGGACCAGCTCCACCCGCCCCAAACCCGACCCATTGCCATCCCCAGTTGAAGCAGGATCTGACAGTGAGGAGACCTCCCCGGCAAGGAAGAACCGGCGGTGGAACAACAGAAAGAAGAAGAACAAAGAGGTACTAGTTGTCGAGCAGTCCGGCAACGGAGGTGGCGCCGGCAAGGCTAAGGCTGGTGGCTCCGGCAAGGAGGTTGCCGCTGACACCGACCGCCAAGCTGTGGCGGCCGTCGACAAGGAGGACAGCTCAACAAGCGATCTTGCAAAATTCGCCGCACCAAGGGCCACGACCTCCGAGCTGCAAGAAAGTCGAGCAGCTTGTTGAACTACGAGAAGAGCAATCTGGCGGCGGGACAAGGAGAAGGCCCAGGAAGGTGCGGGGCAGCTAGCAAGAAGAGACCCGGCGGGGAGGGCCTTGTGGCAAGGCCAAGCAGCGGCAAGGAGACAGACCTCCAGCGGCGCGACAAGGACGAAGCGATGATGATGATGAAGATATGGAGGAAGATGAAGGCGATGAGCAGGAGTTTGAGAAGGCAGCAGAGGTTTCTGCGTTGACGGAGGTGCTTCTCGCATACCTCGCACCGCCAACTCAAGCGATGGATCACGAGAGGTTAATGCAGCAGAACCATCCGTGAGTCGCGCAAACCTCGAAGTGGTCCAGCACGCCTATCATCTTCGACATTGAGGACCACCCTGATCGCGTAACTGCGGTCGGGTGTTTGCCGATGTAGGTCTCACCAACTATCCGCAACCTTAAGGTCACCAAGATGTTAGTTGACGGCGGGGCCGGCTTAAACCTGATCATCTCCGCAGTACTCCAGAAGCTTCAAATCCCTGACAGCGAGCTCGAAGAGACTGGTACATTCCAAGGGATCAACCCAGGAAAGAGCAAGTCGAAAGGGAAGATCACGTTGCCAGTAACATTTGGCAGCGAGCTCAACTTCAGAACTGAGAGGGTCACATTTGACGTTGCCGATTTCCCATTGCCCTACAATGGCATACTTGGTCGTCCAGCACTTGCCAAGTTCATGGCAGCCTCTCGTTACGCCTACAACTTACTCAAGATGCCCGGCCCGATAAGCGTCATTTCTGTCCATGGCGACAAGAAGGATGCGCTTATCTGCGCCGACAAGATTTACCGGGATGCAGCAGCTGCGACAGATAGCAAACCACTTGCCGCTGAAGCTCCCGGGGGGAAGAAGAAGACCACCAAGTCCGGTAAGAGCTCTGATGCCCACTCCGGCAAGCGCACCTCTTCGGAGTGCTGCGCTACCGTCGAGGACGCACCATCGAGCTCCACTGGCAAGTGCAAGAAGATGATGGCAGCTCCACCGAAGACCAAGAAGGTGCCCGCCAAGGAGGACGACACTGGTGGTACCTTCTTCATCAGTGCCACTCTAGACCCTAAATAGGAAGGCGAGCTCGTTGCTTTCCTGTGGGCGAATGTCGATGTGTTTGCATGGCAACCATCTGACATCCCCGGCGTTCCCAGGAAAGTAATTGAGCACCACCTAGATGTCTGTCCTCACGCGCGACCCGTCAAGCAAAAAGTCGAGAAGCAGCGGTGGGCGCCAAGAGTTCATTGCGAAGAGATCAAGAAGTTGGAAGCAGCGAGGCCTTGTCGGAGTGCTCCATCCCACTGGTTGGCCAATCCGGTAGTTATGCATAAGGCTAATGGGAAATGGAGACTTTGTATTGACTTCACGGATGTTAATAAAGCTTGTGCCAAATACCCATTTCCATTGCCACGTATCGACCAGATTGTTGACTCCATGGTTGGATGTGATCTGCTTTCATTTCTTGATGCATATTCAGGATACCATCAGATCTTCATGGCAGAAGAGGATGAAGAGAAAACCGCATTCATTACACCATGTGGCACCTCTTTGTTTCATACGGATGCCTTTCGGTTTGAAGAATGCTGGTTCAACGTTTGCAAGAGTGGTCCACGACGCTTTTGAGCCCCAAATGCACAAAAATGTAGAAGCCTACATGGATGACATAGTGGTCAAGAGCAAGGACAAAGCAACTCTGGTTCAAGATTTGGATGAGACCTTTGCAAATCTGCGCAAGATCAACCTCAAGCTCAACCCCGAGAAGTGCGTGTTTGGAGTCCCTTTCGGCAAGCTTCTCGGGTTCTTTGTGTCTCAGCGGGGAATTGAAGCCAATCCCGACAAGATCAAGACCATTGAGCAGATTGAAGCACCAAAGCGCGTCAAGGACGTACGTAGACTTGTCGGTTGCGTGGCTGCTCTCAGCAGGTTTATCTCTAAGTCTGCTGAGCGCGCCCTGCCATTTTTCAAGATTTTGAAAAAGGCAGGTCCAATGAAATGGACTCCCGAAGCGGAGGCTGCGCTACAGGACTTGAAGAGGTACCTGTCCTCCACTCCAATACTTGTCGCACCTAGGCCACAAGAGAAGTTGCTGCTATATATAGCGGCAACCAATCAAGTGGTTAGTGCTGCTTTAGTAGCGGAGAGGGAGGCGGATGATGAGCCGGCAGCCGAGGCAGGTGCATCCAGCGGCAAGCAGGGGGCTTCGCTGTCAAGCTCTGGTCCCGACAAGGACGGATCTGCGCAGGATTGCGAGAAGATTCAGAAAAGGATGGTGCAGCGCCCAGTCTACTTTGTCAGTTCTCTTCTGCAGGGGGCTAGATCAAGGTACTCTGGTGTGCAGAAGTTGCTTTTCGGCCTCCTCATGGCCTCGAGAAAGCTGCGCCATTACTTCCAAGCACATGAGATCACAGTTGTCACTCGCTTTCCGCTGAAGAGGATATTGCAAAACCCAGAAGCAACAGGCAGGATTGTCGAGTGGGCACTGGAACTGTCAAGCTTTGGCCTCAAGTTTGAAAGCACTTCAACTATCCAAAGTAGAGCATTGGCAGAATTCATAGCAGAATGGGCGTAGCATAAGATGAAGAAATTCGAGCGAGCATCCCGTCAAGGAAGCAAGTAAAGAGTGGCTGATGTACTTTGATGGTGCCTTCTCGCTGCAAGGCGCCCGGTGCGGCGTGCTGCTTATAGCACCCACCGGAGAGCACCTCAAGTACATAGTCCAGATGCACTTTCCCAAGGAGCAAGCAACAAACAATACTGCAGAGTATGAAGGTTTGCTTGCCGGCCTCAGGATCGCGGTAGACCTTGGGATCAAGAAGCTCGTTGTCAGGGGGGACTCGCAACTTGTCGTCCGCCAAGTAAACAAAGATTATCAGAGCCCGTTGATGGAAGCCTATGTTGATGAAGTGAGAAAGCTAGAAGAACACTTTGAAGGCCTGCAAATGGAACATGTTCCAAGAGCTCAGAATGATATTGCTGATGGCCTGTCAAAGTGTGCTGCACTCAAGTTACACAATGGAACCAGGGATTTTGTGCTCAAGCTGACTCAACCAACCGTAACACCATCAACTGGGCAGAACAAGAAGAGGAAGTTGGTTTCCGGTGACTACTTTCCGGCAGAGCTCCCTGAAGCCGCCGCCAAGAAGGTCCCCAAAATCAACGCAAATATCGCTGAGGAGCAGTCTGCTCCGACAAACCCCAGGGTTTGTTTCGTTGAAGCAGACGCTCCCGACAAGTTTTGCTCCGGCAAGCTTGTCGGGGATCATCAAGCTCCGGCTGAGCCGCAGGTTCTTGCCGTAGAAGCTGATGTTCCCGCAGCGGCAGATGTGCCTTTAGTCCTTGTTGTCGAGCCGCAAGCTCCAGCATGGGCACAACAGATCGTCCATTTCCTTCAGACAGGAGAACTTCCCGAAGAGCAAGAAGAAGCGGAAAAAGTAGCCCGGCAGTCAAGTATGTACTAGTTTGTTGACAACATCCTGTACAGAAGAAGACTCAACGGTGTGAAATTGAAGTGTATTTGCCGGGAAGATGGACAGAGGCTATTGGCAGAGATACATGGAGGCATATGTGGTCACCACATTGGCGCAAGAGCACTTGCCGGCAAAGCTTTCCGGCAAGGGTTTTTCTGGCCAGAAGCCCTCCAGGATGCAATTGCACAAGTAACCAAGTGTGAAGCGTGCCAGTTCCATTCAAAATAGATACACCAGCCAGCTCAAGCTCTCCAGACGATCCCTTTATCCTGGCCATTTTCGTTCTGGGGGCTCGACATCCTCGGCCCCTTCCCGAGCTGTCGGGGCTTTGAGTACTTATGCGTCGCGATCGACAAGTTCACAAAGTGGCGGAAGTGGAAGCGATGAGGAAGGTGACAGCACGATCGGCGATCAAGTTCTTGGTCAATTGTTTGCCGTTTTGGGATTCCTAACAGGATCATCACCGACAACGGCACACAGTTCCTGAGCCGCACCTTCATGCGATCGCCCAAGATCTTGGCGCCAAGATCTGCTTTGCTTCATTGCTCATCCGAGAAAAGCGGTCAGCGAGAGAGAGCAAACGCTGAAGTGCTGCGGGGACTCAAGACCAGAACTTTTGATAGGCTGCACAAGTGCGGAAGAAACTGGATTGAGGAGCTGCCGGTGGTTCTTTGGTCAATCAGGACGACGCCAAATCGAGCCACTGGCCAGACACCTTTTGCTCTAGTCTATGGAGCAGAGGCAGTTCTCCCCATGGAACTCGTATGCGGGTCACCTCGAGTGCTCGCTTATGATGAGCTTGAGCAAGAGCAGCTGCGACAAGATGACGCGCTGCTCCTTGAGGAGGATCGTCTTCAGGCCGCTGTACGAGCTACTCGTTACCAGCAAGCTTTGCGTCGCTACCATAGCCGCAAAGTTAGTGCCAGAAGCTTCGAGGAAGGCGACCTTGTTCTTCGGCGCGTTCAATCCGCCAAGAATTCCAACAAGTTGACGCCGAAGTGGGAAGGCCCTTATCGGGTGAAACGAGTCACTAGGCCCGGAGCTGTCCACCTTGGGACCGAAGATGGCATTCCGGTGAGCAACTCCTGGAACATCGAGCATCTTCGCAAGTTTTACCCATAGAGGCGCGGTTTGCGAACCCGTTCGGCAACCACCCTTTTATACAAGTCTTGCCGCTGTTGCATGTAATCCTTTGTACAAAGCAGGCGCGAGACCCGTGCATCGATAAAGCTTATGTGTTGCGCACAACTTGTCAATTTCATGCTTTCATAACCTATTTTGCATGTATTATCTGACATTTTGTGCAACATCAACACCCGGTAAGCAATAATGAGCCACTAGGCTCCATAACTTTATTTTCTCTTCTTTCTTCTCAAAAGAAAGGAAGGTTCATCCACCCACAAGTTAACCGGGGGGGAGAAGATAATGGTGTGGGCCACCAAGCATCGCTCGAGGAAGTATTGCCTTGCCGGGAAGCAAACGATAGGAAAGCTAAGTTGCCAAATTCTGAGCAATCAGTTTTTAAATTTTCAAGTTATCTTCCTCGAACGATAGTACTTTGTATGGAAAACCTGTGCGCGGAGGAACCAACTCGTAGCTAGTTTGCGCCCTTACTTTGTTTCGAGTCCGCTCAACAACTTAAGTGAGCTGCAACTAGTTGCGACAAGGTTGTTTGTCGGGCGGCACCGCCAGCTCTTGGCGTTCGCTTTTCGGCGCTTCGCGTCAAGGGTGCCAGCGCCGACAAGTTCCCTAAAAGCGTAGGGCACAAGCGTACAAAGGAAGGAATCGAGTAAAGGAAATAACATTGCATTCGATTGCCTAAGATAGAGTATATTACAAAAATAACTTATCGCAGATCTAATGAATTGTTCTAAACATGGTCTCTGACGACAAAGGAAAGATAAAACTTGGCGGCCTAGTCCACGATGCGCCATCAACCCTCTTCACTCCGCTCACCCTGTCCACAATGGGTGCGACAAGGGCCTTGAGCGCTTCAACATCAGCAGTTGGCGGCAGGGACTTGAGGACGTTGGCGAAGGCGGCGCTGGATTGCGGAAGGCCACCTTCATCAAGACCTTGAAGAGCCCGGCACAGATTTGGCGCGACTCGTCGGCCAGCTGCTTTGGGACCTCCTCCCGGAGCCGCTGGAGAGCCGCCAACACGCTCTTGAAGAACAGGCTGAGCTTGGCGCTGGGTTGGAGATGCTCGTCGGTGGGGTACCGAGATCCACCATCCCAGCTCCATCAGCTCCTTGTCGATGGCGGCGGCTGTATTGACAAGACCCTCGGTCCGAGCATCACGTTCTCTCTCGAGGGTATTGTGGGCGTTAAATGGCGATGCGCCGGCAGCTCCTCGCTGGCCTTGATCTTCTCAACAGGCCCGCTTCCGCTCCTTAAGCGCCGTCCGGCGTCTCCGTCTGGGGTGGACAGCTTCAGCTCAAGATCCGCTTTGACATCCTTGGCGGCGTCGATCTCTTTGATCCTCTCGGCGAGGCGGCCCTACAACTTCGCCAAGAGTGTAGGCGTCCTTCTCGCTTCGTGCTTCAGCGGTGACCTCCTCGCCGCTCTTACGGAGGTGGCCTCCAGCTGCGCCACCCTCGTTTTCAATTCCTTCTTGGCGGCCTCGGGCAGCGGCGGCGTCCTTTGCCTCTGGAGTGCCCGCCAATTGATTGCTCGCGCCGGCAAGATCTTCCTCATAGCTGTCGAGGTTGATCTTCCGCTGCGCCGACTCACCTTCTTCTTGAAGAGCTTCTCGCGGCAAGCCTTTGCTACTCCTCGACCTCGGCCTTCTCCAAGATGAAGGTCGTGCGCTCTTCGGAGAGTTGCTCAGCGCTCTGCTATGTCCGGAGAGTTTCCTTGTTGGCGCGCGGAGCTCTTCAGCGCTTCTCCATGTCAGCTCCGCCCTCGCGACAAGCGCCTCCACAGACTCCAACTTGGCTTGGCGGGCGCGGTAGAGCGACAGCAGCCTCTTTAGCAGCTGCTCTTCCTCAGACTCGCCACTGCTGCTGCTTGGCGCGTCAACTAGCGACAGCCCAGCGGAGGCGAGCAGCTCCTCGTCAAAGGTCTCTCCCTCGACCGGTGCCCTGGAGCTCGACGCCCATGGAAGCTTGATGAAGACACCATCGCCGGCCTTCAGATAGGCGCCGGGCTGGGGCTCTTCGGAGCTCGGTGCTGCATCGGTGGCGGAGGGTCGGCGGTCGGCGTGGCGCTGGCGCTCCTGCAGCCTCGGGGTCGTCGATCGACCACGGACTCCTCCCAGCCTTTGCGCCTTGCAGCCTTGACGGCCTCCTGCCGGGCGGACCCATCGGCGCCGGCCTCCTCCTCCATGTTGGCGGCGTCGTCATTGTTGCCATGGCGTCTTCCTCGCCGGCAACCTCGGTCTCCATCGGCTCTCCGGCAGATGGATCGATGTCGAGAAAGAAAAGAACAAGTCAAGCAAATGTACGAAAAGAAGAACAGAAGAGAAAAGACCCAAGGGAAATTTTCAAGTAAGAAGATTACCGCAATGGGATCTGTAGCGCGGTCTCCACCTTTGGAGGTCGTCGGTGCTGCCCCTTGTCAGACTCCCCTTGTCGGAGGCCTCCCTTGCCGGAGGCGCTCCTTGGCGGAGAATTCTCCTTGGCGTAGTTGAAGCAAGCAGAACCGGGAGTGACTTCCGGGGCCTCCTGATGAGGCTGCTCTGCTCCTACACAAATCAACAAGCCAGAAATCAGTAAAGAAGGAGCACCCAAGCACACCTAACCGTAAGAAATGAATACTTACGCTGGGGGCTGTGCTGGGGGCTGCTCTGATGAAGGGTTGCCGGATCCGGCAAGGGAGTCTCAGACGCACCTCCTGTCGCCACAGGTGAATCGTCTTCGATGACAACCACCGGAGTCTTGGCCCTCTTCGACGCCCTCTGAGCCAGCGTCCTGAAAAAAGGAAAGAGCTCAGAATGAAGCAAGTCAGATACAAGACAAATCAGCAAATTGAAAAATTACAAGTAACAGCGACAAGATCTTACTCTTCCTCTTCTTCCTCGGAGCTGAGGCGGAGAAGTCAAATTCCGCTCGGTGCGGCGAGCTGAGAGGTAGGCTCCCTCGGGCGCTTGGCGGTTGCGGGGGCGTGGCTCGAAGGCCCGCTCCCATTCTTTGTGGCGGCATGGCGCTCCTCCGGCAAGCTGTGCTTGCCACGGTGGAAGCGCGCCGGGCGGCGGCGGCTGTTAGCCCGTCTGCCGCCCGCCACTTCTCGATCTTCGAGAGGCGTCTTCTTAGCGGGGCGCGGGTTCCTCCAGCGGCAAGCTACTTGACGACGGAGGGAAGCGCCCGGCGGTCTCGTTCGGCTCAGCGTCGGGCTCGGCCTGCTCCTCCTCACCGACAAACTCCTCTTGATCGGCAAGGCTTGCCACCTCGGCTGCCTCTGCCTCCTCGACGATGAACCCAAACACGCCCGGCGGCAGCAGCCTGCCGCCTCCTCCAACCTTGTGGCGTCGCGCCATCTCTTGCTCGGTGGTGTCGCGGGTGAGCCACTTCTGCTTTCGTCGGCGCGGATCAACACTTCTTCCAAGTTATCGAAGAAGCTGCCGCACGGCGTCGTCGGCGGGCTCTGCCAAGTTGGAGCGATTCCATGGGAATCGCACAACAACATCATCAGCGGATGCGGTCAAGCGGCAGTTGTTGCATAAGGCACGACTCCCTCGGCAACATGAACCACTCGGGGTGATCGCATCGAGCGAACAGCTCCGCAGCATGGCATCCAGCTCCAAGGCGGTAAAGTTCCGGTTGAGGCCGGACGCAGCCTCATGATGTCTGCCACGTTTTGGAACTCCCAAGCAGGCCTCCCCCTCTCCTGCAAGGGCGCAATGCGGCGGCGAAGGAAGTCCGTGCCAACAGCTCCTACGGTAAGCCCGACATGCCTGAGGCGCAAGATCCGGGTCACGGCAATCTTCAACTTGGCATCCTCCGGCGCCAAGTTGCTCCAATCGTTGCCGCGCACTATGGGAGTTTGGCGCAGGGCAGTGAAAGGCTGTGGGTCCTCCTCTATAATCCAACACCAATCGGCTCTCCACTCTTCCCACTTGCTGCGTAGCTCTCCGTCAAGATATGCTTCTTTCTTGCCGATCCTGGAGATCCATGCAATCCCTCCGGCAAGCGGCTCCCCTCTCTCTACGCGGGGCATGAAGTAATGGCGGAAAAGTGCTACATTTGGGTGGACCCCGACAAAGTACTCGCAGAGGTGTGCGAAAACTGCCATGGTGAGGACGGCGTTGGGGGTGAAATCAAGGAGGCGGAGGCCATATGTGTTCATGATGTCGCAAAAGAATTTGGAAAAGGCGGGCAGAGCCCATGATGGAAGAAAAGCCAAGAAAGGGTACCCGATGGAAACCTTCTCGGAAGTGGCGGCGGAGATCACCCTCGTCGCGGGTGCGCCGCGTCTCCGTCGACGAAGAGGTAATACAGCTCTCGCATCTCCTTCGCCGAGCAGGGGATCGAAGAGGCCAACTCCTTCCTTGGCGCCTCGAGCCGCTGCGCCTCGGCGATTCACCTTTGCCCTTGTCGGCTTCGGAGCCATGGCGGAAGTGGTGGAGAATCCGGCGGTGTTGGTGGCGCCGGTGGCAATGGGGGAGGGGCGGGCGTCGCTCTCTTTGGACTCGAGAAGAAGGGAGGAGGCGGCGGTGGTTTTGATATGACAGCAATGGCAAGTGGGCGTCCTGCCCTGTTTCCCCTTATAAGGGGAGAGGGGCGGCGTTCGATTCCCATTAAAGAAAGCCCCCACGATCTCTCCACGGCGCCACGTCCGATGCGTGCCGTTCGTGGGGGACGTGGTGGGTCGGCGAATAACTGCGCAATCTGGGCTGCGTGCCCGTGCCTTATTTTGGGCCTGGCCCCATGAGCTCGGCGCCGTGTGTGGCCCAGGCCGAGGCTCTGACCGGTGTACTAGAGTAGGGGTACTCTAGTATCCCCAACTCGTGCAGGCAGTTGCAGCACTCCGTGGCGAGGCCAACTGGTGACCTCCAAGGTCCTCCGCGGCTCCTTTGGAGCCATTCAAGAACAAAGTACTCAAGGCCCGGCAAGAGGAGCTTGCGGGAAGGCCACTCAAGGCACGAAGGAAACAAGGCCCGGCAAGAGGAGCTTGCCGGGAAGGCTTGGTGGCGACAAGCTCGGCGCGACAAGATTCAGCAGCGGCAAGATACTTGCAGCGGCGACAACCTCTCTTCATCTCCGCTCCAGCTCATCCGCCACCGTGTCACCGTGGGGCTACTCCGAACCGCAGCGTGTCAAGGAGCTGTGCAGCCAGTGAGGGAAGCAGTGATAGCGGCTGACAAGCCACCATCGTGGCAAGCGGAGGCGCGCAGCGGTCCCTATTGCCTGTTCGAGGCGACAGGGGCGGACATTTATTACTCTTGTCCCTTGCCGTCGAGTTAGGTATAGATCACTTGTACCTTTGTACAAGGCGGTGTACCAACTCTGTTTTTCCTATTTTACCCTTGTCTACTTGCCACTGTGGTGACCCCTTGAACCTATAAAGGAGGCCCATGTGCAGCGTAGAAAGGGTTCTCGTTCGGTTCATTCGACTGATTCGAGACCACACTCACTCAGGCTAGGTTTTGTAGCTTCCATTGCTCCCTAGCAAGAACACAAATAATCAGACAAGCAGCAGTAGGAGTATTATCTCTCCGGAGAGCTCCGAAGCTGGGTAAATCTGCTCGTGTGCATCGCCTCGGTCAGCTCTTCGTGCGATCTTCGCCCCCCCCCCCACCGAACCGTAAGGGACCTCGTCCCATAGGTGTCCGTGGGTCACGATCAGCTTCCCCGACATCTTTGGCGTGCCAGGTACGGGGCGTCGAGGCTGTGTGAACCTACTCCGGCGTTCACACGAGCGGCATCTTCGTCATCTTCAACATCTTCGCCGACAATGCCACGAAGAAGAAGGCTTGGCGGCAGCGAGCCGTCGCGTCAAACCCACCACCACCGGGCTGGCGAGTGGTGGGGAAGATCTTGGCGGAGGAACAGCGTCGTCGAGAGAGCCACACGCCGCCAGGTCCAAGGACAAAGGCGGCGCAAGCCGGCATCCAGCGTGCGCGTCCGTCTCAGGAGGCGCGGGACCGACAGCGTCATGATGCTCGCAGCACCATACGCTCGTTGGATCAAGGCCAAGCTGGAGGATTCCGAGGCCCTCGAGACCCGCATGCACATTGTTGTAGGGAGAACAACATAAATATAGCTTCCCCCCTTACTTATTGTCGGTGTACTAGAGTAGGGGTACTCTAGTATCCCCAACTCGTGCATGGGCAGTTGCAGCACTCCGTGGCAGGGCCGGCCTGGTGACCGCCAAGGTCCTCCGCGGCTCCTTTGGAGCCATTCAAGAACAAAGTACTCAAGGCCCCGGCAAGAGGAGCTTGCCGGGAAGGCCACTCAAGGCACGAAGGAAACAAGGCCCCGGCAAGAGGAGCTTGCCGGGAAGGCTTGGTGAGCGACAAGCTCCCGAGCGACAAGGATTCAGCGGCAAGATACTTGCCGCGGCAGGCAACCTCTCTTCATCTCCGCTCCAGCTCATCCGCCAACGTGTCACCGTGGGGCTACTCCGAACGCAGCGTGTCAAGGAGCTGTGCAGCCAGCGAGGAGCAGCGATAAGCGCGCTGACAAGCCACCATCGTGGCAAATGGAGGCGCACTTGGCGGTCCCTATTGCCTTTGTTGAGGCGGACGGGGCGGACATTTATTACTCTTGTCCCTTGCCGTCGAGTTAGGTATAGATCATTTGTACCTTTGTACAAAGGCGGTGTACCAACTCTGGTTTTCCTATTTTACCCTTGTCTACTTTCCACCTGTGGTGACCCCTTGAACCTATAAAAGGAGGCCCATGTGCAACGTAGAAAGGGTTCAGCTCGTTCGGTTCATTCGACTGATTCGAGACCACACTCACTCAGGCTAGGTTTTGTAGCTCCCATTGCTCCCTAGCAAGAACACAAATAATCAGACAAGCAGCAGTAGGAGTATTATCTCTCCGGAGAGCTCCGAAGCTGGGTAAATCTGCTCGTGTGCATGGCCTCGATCAGCTCTTCGTGCGATCTCCGTCCCCCACCGAACCGTAAGGGACCTCGTCCCATAGGTGTCCGTGGGTCACGATCAGCTTCCCCGACACTTACCTATCAAAACAAGGTAATTAAACCACTTAATTTGAATGAATCTATGGTGGAAATGAGGTGAAAAAGAGGAGGCACCCGAGACAAGGAGGAGGTGGAGAGAATGAAGTGGGGAGAAAGTGAGTGTGGGTAGGAGAGGCTGTCCAAAATATCTTGTTGCTGCCCACTTACTAATGGCGCACCAACTCTAAATGCGCCATTAGTAATCCAGGTTACTAATGGCGCACCTTACGGTGGTGCGCCATTAGTAGTTAACAAAAAACATACTAATGGCGATTGTTTCACAATGCGCCATTACTACTAAACTAGTAATGGCGCGCGGTGGAGCAGTGCGCCATTAATAGTTTTTCAAAAAAGGAATAAAAAATATAATAAAAAACAACATTAGTGGCACACTTTCCGACAGGTGCGCCATTACTAGTTACAACTAGTAATGGCACCTGAGTCTGAATCGCCATTAGTATGTTTGGACAAGTAGCACTAGTTCAAAAAAAAATTTGATACTAATGGCGCATCTTGGGCCAGGTGCGCCATTAGTAGTTTCAACTCTAATGGCATATCAGAAGGTGGTGCGCCATTAGTATATACTAATGGCGCACCGCTTGTCTGGTGCGCCATTAGTGTCAATCCCATCTATAGCCCTTTTTCTAGTAGTGTACCATAGTAACCGACTCTGTGTAACCCTAACCCTATCCGGTGTCTATATAAACCAGAGGTTTTAGTCCGTAGGACGAACGACAATCATACCATAGGCTAGCTTCTAGGGTTTAGCCTCTTTGATCTCGTGGTAGATCCACTCTTGTAACACACATCATCAATATTAATCAAGCGGGGCGTAGGGTTTTACCTCCATCAAGAGGGCCGAACAGGTAAAACATTGTGTCCCTTGTCTCCTGTTACCATCCGCCTAGACGCACAGTTCGGGACCCCCTACCCGAGATCCGTTGGTTTTGACACCGACATTGGTGCTTTCATTGAGAGTTCCTCTGTGTCGTCACCGATAGGCTCGATGGATCCTTTGATCATCAACAACGACGCGGTCCAGGGTGAGACTTTTCTCCCTGGACAGATCTTCGTGTTCGGCGGCTTTGCACTGCGGGCCAATTCGCTTGGCCATCTAGAGCAGATCAAAAGCTATGCCCCTGGCCGTCAGGTCAGATTTGGAACTTTAAACTATACGGCCGATATCCGCGAAGACTTGATCTTCGACGGATTCGAGCCGCAAGCAGCAGCGCCGCCTTGTCTCGATGGGCATGATCTAGCTCTGCGGCGAGCAGTGCCACAGAGGCCGCACGAATCCGCTCGACCCTTAATCCGGGCGGATCCCCGATCGAGGATGAGTGGTTGGGCACGCCTCGAGGGCTTTAATCTCTCGGCGATCGAGCGAACTCCTTCCTGTCGCTGCGAAGACCTCGACTCCAGGGTGCCGGACTCCTCTCCGGACTCTGAACCCTCCGCGCCCCTGCCAATCGAATTCGATTGGGCGCCCGTTATGGAGTTCACGGCCGCGAACATCTTTCAACACTCGCCCTTTGGCGACATCCTGAATCCACTAAAGTCTCTCTCTTTATCCGGAGAGCCCTGGCCGGACTGCGGTCAGGACGGTTGGGATGCGGACAATGAAGAAATTCAAAGCCCACCCACCACCCACTTCATAGCCACTGTCGAAAGCTTACATGACGTGCTCGATTTCGACTCCGAAGACATCGACGGTATGGATGACGATGTAGGAGACAACAATGAACCAGCACCTATAGGACGCTGGACAACCTCATCCCATGATGTATACATGGTGGATACACCTAAAGGAAATGAAGACGAGGAACAACGGGGCGCTATGAAGGATAAATCCCTCAAAAGTCAAAGCGGCAGCGTAAGCGCTGAACAAAGTCCGCCCCAACAAAGACCCAGCCATAGAGCAGGGGCGAACGGTGGACAACGAACAAGCTATCGAGCAATAAATGCGAACAAGACAACTTGGATAAACAATCTGTCCCGGCGAAGACAACGGTCCGGACGACCTCACGCCGGACAAACCATTGGAGCAAGATAACCTCGAGAAAAGGCTCGTTGCCCTGCGTGTAGCCTGAAAAGCGAAGCGGAAGCTCAAAACAGCGGAAGATGCACTCGAGATTAGATGGCGCAAAGTATTCAGCACCATGAGATAAATGCGGCGATAGTCGCCGAACAAAAACTACCAAAAGAAAGCTACTGCCCGAATTGACGAGGAGGCCTTAGAGCCCCACAATCAAAAAGTAAGAAGGCCATCCGGTCGGATGGACGACCGGCGAAAAGAGAGCGGTGAATGGCGCGCACACAAGCCAATATCGATCTGCATAAGGATTCACATCAAGAGGATGGCCCGATTAGGTCCATCTATGGGCCAAGAACGAACTCGTCGAACAATGCTGTCGCCAAAATTCGAAGATCACGGCACACCCAAATAGGGCGCCGCACACCCCTATGTTTCACCGATGAGGTCTTTGGATCATGAATTTCCAGTGGATTCAAACCCGTAAACATAGAGGCATCTGACGGAACAACAGACCACAGTGCGGATCGAGGATTACATCCTCCACATACACATGGCTAGATGAGATGATCTCTCGCCATAAAATACTTACCCTTAAACTCAAAGGGCCAGCTCGGCATTGGCTTAAAAGCCTCCCGAAAATACCATTGGAAGCTGGGAGAGCTCGAGGATGCATTCGGGGAAATTTTCAGGGACTTATGTCCGCCCTCCGGATCTGAGACGATCTAAGTCACATAACTCAATAGCCGGAGAGTCAGCCCGGAAATTTTGGAGCGGGTTCCTCACTAAAAGAACCAAATAGTCTCTTGTCCGGACGCCGAAGCCTTAGCAGCTTTCAAACACAACGTCAAGAGACGAATGGCTCATGAGACACCTCGGCCAAGAAAAGCCAAGAACAATGGCCGCATTAACAAGCCTCATGACCCGCTTTTGCGCGGGAGAGGACAGCTGGCTGGCCAGATGCAGCACCAGCGACCCGAGTACCTCCGAAATCAGGGATGGAAATGGGAAATCACGACGCAGAAAAGATCAGCGCCGGAACAAAGAAAATGGCCCAAATAGTAAGGTGGTCAACGCCGGATTTAAAAGCTCTCGGCCGAACAACAAAACACTGCCCCTAAAGGATGACAGTGACGAGCTGTCCAACCTAAACAAGATTCTGGATACACTGTGTCAAATACATGGTACCTCCGAGAAGCCTGCAAACCATACCCACAGAGATTGTTGGGTCTTCAAACAGTCCGGCAGACTGAACGTCGAACACAAGGGGCTCGACACACCAAGTAAAGAAGATGACGAGCACCACAAGCAGAGCCCCGGAAAACAAAAGAATTTCCCACAAAGGTTAAAACAGTAAACTCACTTCACGTGATCAAAGGGAAAACAGAGCGGCGCCCACTAAAAGGCGCGCCGCACATTGGTTGTCAAAACCAATCACCTTCGACCATCGGACTATTCGAAAATATCCGAACGCAGGATGGACTGCCTTGATATTGGATCCTATAATCGACGGATTCCAGTTTACATGTCCTCATGGACGGCGGCAGTGACATAAACCTGATATATCAGGACACAATCCGCAGGATGGGGATAAACCCAACCAAAATTCGCCGTAGCAACACTTCCTTTAAAGGAGTACTGCCCGGCCCATACACCCTCTGCACGGGCTCCATACTGTTAGAAATTGTGTTTGGTTCATCCGACAACTTCCGTCGCGAAAGGTTACTCTTCCATGTCGCCCCGTTTAAAAGTAGCCATCAAGCGCTATTGGGGCGCGAAGCTTTCGCCCGCTTTAACGCAATACCGCATTATGCATCTCTAACACTTAAAATGCCCGGTCCACGCGGCATCATCTCGTTAAAAGGAAGTATTAAGTGTTACTCGAGCATGGAAGAAGGAGAGACGGCATCGACAGCTCCACAGCTATCCGGCTCCACTAGGCAAAGAACCTGTACTCAGTCATTCAAACCCCGGACACGGCTAGACGAGTCCGGCGCCTACTAGCGGCACACCCCCATACGAGGGGCTAGATGCATGCGCAACAAGAGACAATAGAGCTCAATTTCACTCTTCGAATCGTACTCTGTTCATTTAGTATTAAGTACATCTTTTGCACGATCCTTTTTCTTTCAAACTAAGTTCCTCTCTTTTACAGATGAACAACGTGCTACACCAGTCCAGATCGGCACGCGGAGACACGAGTACGCGTGCAGCAGGGACCCATTGCAAGGATTCTTTTCAGATTAAGACCCTGCGTAAACCTTTTTTCACTGTCTCTTGTTGATTTACATTCCCCCAGTTCCTTAATATAACTGAGGAGGAGGCTGGTGCTTTGGCATTGGCCGCACCAGAATTTTTGCGCGTACCTGGACACAAGGGGCTTAGGGCATTATTTTGCCCATTTTCATAAAGACCGAATACCTTAGGGAGTATTCAGCGTCTCGAGTTAGGCCTTATATGCATCAGCTCCGAATCATGTCTTTGGTCAAATGTTGGGTTGCCCGGCTCCTGTGTTTTGCTGCCTTACGTTCCGTTTTCACGGCTAACGCGGCACCAGGAGAACTACTGCGATTGTGCCCCAGTTCGGCCGGGCGAGCACCTCAGTAGAGAAAGCCGAAAACCGACTGTCATGATATAGCGAGAGACTGGTCAACCACTCGATGACTCACAGGAATGTTTAGAATTCCTCCGCATTAACGAAGGACCGGTTTTTGGTCAGGCACATACGCACCCCGAATTCGGGAGAGTGCGGTGCCCCCAGGGGCTATATAGTAGCCCCACCCTCGAACTCCTATGGCTAAGAGAAAGTGATAAAGCATTATAGTCCGTTTGCCTGGTTTGCTACGCTATCACCTCCTTAACAGGACCAAGACGTTGGATTAAGTGTGAAAAAGCGCTTTTTGCAAACACCCCGCACTATGTGCGTGGGGCTGAAGCCAAGGACTGCCATCTTTCAAAGTTATATACACATATACATAAGCGGCCGCATAGGGAGTAGTTTAATACTTGAACGCACAAGTATAAAAAGCACTTATATTACATTGAAACATTGTTTTCACAAATCATACATGTCATTCAAACATAATATCCTTCGAGCACTGCGTCTCTATTACACGAGCGCCCGGCAGGACTTCTTCAAAGTAGTGCTCGGCAGGTACTCGGCCTCTGTCCGAATCCTGGGATGCAACGTCAGTGGCCTTCATCTCTGCCCAGTATGTCTTGACACGGGCAAGAGCCATCCGCGCTCCCTCAATACATGACGATCGCTTCATCGCGTCGATACGCGGCAGCGCTCCAAGAAACTGCTGCACTAAACCAAAATAGCTCTTTGGCTGGGGTCCGTCCGGCCACAAGTGAGTCAAGACATGCTTCATGGAAAATCCGGACAGTCGATTCAGCTCGGCCCATTCGCCAACCGATCGATCAGCGGAGAGGGCGCTCGGACTATGGAATTGCGACCAATATAGCTCTTCCCTTCAGGCCCCTTCCGCCCCGGAAGTGCTCAACAGGCGTCCTGGCGCGCCGCCAAGTCCAGATAAGCATCCTCGAACTCCACAATTTATCCAAGCGAGCATACTTTGGATCTGTATATTTCCTCCGCAGAGAAAGCGGTTTTCCAGCCGCAATTGCCCGGCCGACTCAGCTCCTCCTTGGCAGCTCTCAAAGCCGATTGGGCCTTCTTGGATTCGGCGACGGCCTTCTTTAGGTCCTCTTGTTCCGCTTTGCGTTCCTTTTCAAGAACCGCGCAGCGTCGGTAGTATTCCTTAACTTTTGGCCATCTCGGCCATCTCCTCTTTCTTCGGCGATGAGCAGCCCGTTCAGCTTCTAGCTCTTCGGCCGCCTTTAAAGCGGCCGCATTACTAATTCTGGCTTGCTCTTTCGCTCGGGCGAGTCCTGCCCGCATCTCTTCCACGGCAGTGGCACCATCTGCATTAAGCATATGATTAGTAAAACATGGGCGTCAAGCTTCCTTACGAGGTGTCCGCATAGAAGTCGTATACCTTGTGACTCGTCAAACCGTTTATTGACCAGCGTGATGTACGCATCCGCCTCATCAAGCTGCCGCTTTAGTTCGGCATATTCATCAGTCCGGCTGGCCTCCGGACGCCCCGCCACCTGTTTAGGAGCGGTGATATGTTAAAACTGAGAATTTGATCCTCGGCACGTCGTCAATTTTGACAACATACCGAGTCTCAGGGGCTACTATCTATACATGGCGCATTTTATATGCACAACTGTCAAAAGGTACATTATTTTTTGCGTACCTCAAACCCCGTCAGTAAGCTTCTGATGGCTTCCTGCAAACCGCTCTCTGCGGATGCAATTCTTTCAATCACCGTACCCATTAGAGCACGGTGATCTTTTGAGATAGCCGCTCGCCCGAGAAGATCCTTCAGCTCCTCCGACCGCACACCACTTGGCGTCGGACCTTCCGGCCCCGCTGAACTTGGGGGAACCCTCTGCGATGACACCTCTGGGTCGTCCGCTTCACATGAGGGTGCGACAGGTGGAGGCGTTTCGCTCTCCATCATCTCCGGAAGAAGATCCCCCGAAGACGAGCTCTGCTGAGAAGGGCTGAGGTCCGAACTACAAGGTACAATTTCGGTTATCTTCATAAATAAATACAGGGATGCTCCTTACTTACAAGACCCCTTCTTTCTACTTACGGCTCGCTGGAGGGCTGATCCCCTTGGGGAAATAATGCGGCTGGGTTACTTCCCAGCGCCGGACTCTCTGCCGAAGATTCCCTTCCTTTCTTTGAGGCCTTGACCTCCGGATCTTCTGAAGCGGTCCTCTTCTCTCCTCAGAAGGTGGGACACTTAATCCCTCCTTCCTTGATAGCCTCCTTCGCAGTGGCAGTTACTCCCCCGCTCCTCCCTTCGCCTTCTTCAAAAGGCGCAACCTTCAACATCTTGGTCAACATGGGATCCGGCGTGGTCTCTGGGAGGGGAGCCGGACACCTTGTTAACTTTGCCTTGGCTATCCACTCCTGTTCAAGAAACGGCTCCTTTAAAGGGCATATATATATATATATGAAATAAATGAATGAACAACTTGTCCTGTTATAGGACTGCTTACTTGAGTATCTGTGCGATTGCAGCTTAGTCATGCGTCCTCGGTCAAGTCCGGACACTTCTCTTGTGATCCGAAGAACAGTTTATACATCTCCACGGGCGTCATGCCCATAAAATTTTGGAGAGCTCGTGGTCCCTCCAGATTGAATTCCCACAGGCGGAGGGGGCGACGTTTGCAGGGCTGAAGGCGCCGGATCACCATAACCTGCGCCACTGCAACCAGATTGATTCCTCTTTCCTGGAGATCTCGAATGCGGCCCTGCAGCAGGGGAACGTCCTTGGACGGCCCCCAGTCGAGCCCCTTGTTGACCCATGATGCCAGCCGCTGTGGTGGGCCTGAGCAGAAGCGGGGCGCCGCCCATTTGGTGCCCCTGGGAGCGGTGATATAAAACCACTCCCGTTGCCACAAACCAAGCTCCTCTTGAAAAGAGCCCTCGGGCCACGGAGCATCAGCACATTTGCTTATAACCGCCCCTCCGCACTCCGCTTGCTGCCCCTTGATCATCTTTGGCTCCACCTTGAAGGTCTTGAGCCACAATCCAAAGTGGGGGGTATTATGGAGGAAGGCCTCACATACGACAATGAATGACGAGATATGGAGGGCGGACTCCGGATTCAAGTCATGGAAATCAAGCCCGTAATAAAACATGAGCCCCCGCACAAAGGGATCCGTCGGGAAGCCTAAACCCCGAAGGAAGTGGGACACGAACACCACGTTCTCACGGGCTCGGGAGTGGGAATGACCTGCCACGGAGCAGGCAGCCTATGCGAGATCTCTCGGTTAGATACCGGCATCTCGCAGCTTTAGCACGTCTTCTTCGTGGACGGAGGAAGACATCCATCGGCCATGCTGGTCGGAGCGGACATCGTCAAAAGTCCGAAGCGCTGAATCTGAAGCTTTGGGTGTTGGAACTCGAAGCGAGGCGAACTCGACAGAGGGTGTAAAAGGAGAGGGCCTTGGTCTCGTTATAAAAGGTTGAATACCAAGAGCCCACCCGTGGTCGACTAGGACTCGCCTTTGATAGAGAAGGCAGGCCAAGGCGCGGTTGGGTTACCCACGTCCGTATTGATGAGAATCCGGAATAAGGGGCACGATCTACGCGTTGATAAGACGTGCCAAGGAAACCGCCTCGCTAAACACGCTGAGGTGGAACAACAAAAAATGATTCATATAAAGGCCTGGCCGTGGTGTGGTGTCACGCCGCGGAATACGTCAGCAGATCTGTGCAAGAATTATTCTCTCTACGGTGTTATGTGGAACTTGTTTTGCAGAGCCGGACACTATCCTGGTGTTCACAATCTTCTATAAATTATTCGGAGGAAGAACCCGCCTTGCAATGCGAAGACAATATGCGCCGGACTCGTCGTCATTGAAGCCTGGTTCAGGGGCTCTTGAGGAGTTCGGACTAGGGGTGTCCGGATAGCGAACTATCATCATCGACCGGACTCCAAGACTATGAAGATACAAGATTGAAGACTTCGTCCCGTGTCCGGATGGGACTTTCCTTGGCGTGGAAGGCAAGCTTGGCGATACGGATATGTAGATCTCCTACCATTGTAACCGACTCTGTGTAACCCTAACCCTATCCGGTGTCTACATAAACCAGAGGGTTTTAGTTCGTAGGACGAACGACAATCATACCATAGGCTAGCTTCTAGGGTTTAGCCTCTTTGATCTCGTGGTAGATCCACTCTTGTAACACACATCATCAATATTAATCAAGCAGGACGTAGGGTTTTACCTCCATCAAGAGGGCCCGAACCTAGGTAAAACATCGTGTCCCTTGTCTCCTGTTACCATCCGCCTAGATGCACAGTTCGGGACCCCCTACCCGAGATCCGCCGGTTTTGACACCGACAGTTCCCTTCATCTTCTCAATCCTCTTCAAATCTTCAAATTAAATAGTTCCTCTTCACATCCTCACCCCGCCTGTACTCATATTCCAGTTCCTGCATCATCTACATCCCTTCATAGCGTGCATACACCCGAGATAGGTCATAGTCTATGGGTTGTCATGTGCGCTTGACGAAACAATGGTGGAATCCATGGCGGAGGACATCCTGTTGTCTTATTATGGGAGATCCTGCAGATGCTAGCAACGCTGCCGGTGAGCCACGACCACTTTATCTTCATACAATTGCTTGACATCATCATCGGTCCCTCCCTCCTTGACGTCTACGTCAACCGGCCCATGCTGCCCATATCATCTCCAGCATCGGCCGCGCAGCAGGGGCCCTCCTCATCTCCGAGACCCAGGTGTTCCATAGGACAACAGGCGCTTCAAGACATGACGGTGTGCAATATCTTCATACTTCATAGGGAATAATAATCCTATGTGATGTGCCACCACTTTGGCCGACGGGTACAACCCAGCCAACACATGCAACAATTTCATCTGCATCATGAGGTCGCTCCTATCTGTAGACACCACCGTTTCTCTCCATCATAGCATCCCACGTGCCTAGGTACAATTCTGCATCTCTCTCATGTTAGCCTAGTATAACTTTTGTTTGTATTCTTATAAAATCCATTGATTGTTTTGTAGAATTAGAACATCTGCCAGATTTCAGTTCATGGCATGTCGTTCCCAACTATGTACATCATGGATTATATATAATACCCGAGTGATACATTATTATTGTTCTCCTACTGCAGGATTCTATCATCTCTCTCATGTACAATTTTGTATCTTTCTAATGTAAATTTAGAACGATTTTCATTGGTATTTTTATAAATTCCTTTGATTATTTACAGAATTAGAACACCCGTAAGATTTTAGTACATGGCATGTTGTTCCCAACTGTGTACGTCATGGATTTGACCTAATATCTGAGTGATACATTGTTGTTGTTCTCCTACTGCGGGTTTCTATTTTTTAATCAAAGGAAATAAGAATCTATTGTTATGAACATACTTACACCATACGAGATTGAAGATAACTTTATATATGGTGCATATGGCTACATCTTGCTAACAATATTGGGTTGAAACGGAACGCATGCCTAATGTTAGATAAATATAAGTAACACCCAATCCCTTCAGATATGTGATAGTAGTATTGCCTATGATCAAATAATGTACTTCCTGGGTCTTAAATAAGGTCTTTTTTGTTTGCTCAATTTGCTGTTACATTACAATTTACAGCTTTGTTCAGTTGAATGTGCTAGCTTGAATGCATCTTGGGCACACATCTGTGTCCTGTTTGCAGTGGAGAATGTCATTCTCATGCATACTTCGCCATCAAGTGTGATGAAAAATAATGGCCGTGTGTGTTTGTGGATTGGAGTTAACTGCTATCATTTTATTTATTTTTGTCTATGCTGAAATAGGAACTGTTGTTCAATTCAAACATGTATGTGTAACTACAATCAAATAATCTTCTCTAAGTCTTGCACTTGGATATTATCTGAAACCTACACCTTCACTTGAGAAATGTAAGCTTTTAATTAAATGCTACACTATGAAATGTTTTATCAAAGTACTACATTAGTTATTTGTAATAAAATACTTCTCCACTATCAGGATACTATTTGATTGTTATGGTGACAATCCTAGCCTAAAAAGTCTGCCTTCACCGAGAAGACCATGTAGGACCCGTTCTGTTTGGTCTGTGGTTTAAATATTCTGTCCCACTTGAGAACAATGTCATTTCTATTTAGGCATGCCATGAGACTCTAAAAATTAACATCAAATCTCATTGTTTCTTTCTTCTATGCACTTACAGTGGGCAGTCAAATTATATTATCTGAATTATCATGGGAAAATTTCATCACATTTCATGTTAATTATACATTCTAATTATGGAAATACTGAGATACCTACTATAGCTAGAGAAACACACAACAAGTCCCGCAGCAACGCGCGGGGTATCATCTAGTTATCAAAGTACCGAACGCGAATCATATGAACGTGATAAAAACTAGCTTGACGATATTCCCATGTGTCCTTGGGAGCGCTTTTCTCTATATAAGAGTTTGTCCAGGCTTGTCCGTTGCTAGAAAAAGGATTGGGCCACCTTGCTGCACTTTATTTACTTTTGTTACTTGTTGCTCGTTACAAATTATCCTATCACCAAACTATCTGTTACCACTTATTTTAGTACTTGCAGAGAATACCTTGCTGAAAACTGATTATCATTTCCTTCTGCTCCTTGTTGGGTTCGACACTCTTACTTATTGAAAGGACTACGATAGATCCTCTATACTTATGGGTCATCAAGACTCTTTTCTGGCGCCGTTGCCGGGGAGTGAAGCGCCTTTGGTAGGTGGAATTTGGTAAGGAAAAATTTATATAGTGTGCTGAAATTTACTGTCACTTGTTACTATGGAAAGTAATCCTCTGAGGGGCTTGTTAGGGTATCTTCACCCCGACCAGAGAAAAAGAGTTGCTCCTCAACCTACTGAACCTACTGAAAATTAAAATGTTCCCTTTGAAGTTCCTTCGGGTATGTTAGAAAAATTGCTAGCTAATCCTTTTGTAGGAGATGGAACAAAGCATCCTGATGAGCACCTAATATATGTGGATGAAGTTTGTGGATTATTTAAGCTTGCAGGTATACCCGATGATGTCATTAAAAAGAAGGTATTTCCTTTATCTTTGAAGGGAGATGCATCGACATGGTATAGGCTATGTGATGATACAGGATCATGGAACTATAAACGATTGAAATTGGAATTTCATCAGAAGTTTTATCCTATGAATCTTGTTCACCGTGATCGCAATTATATATATAATTTTTGGCCTCGCGAAGGAGAAAGCATCGCTCAAGCTTGGGGGAGGCTTAAATCAATGTTATATTCATGCCCCAATAATGAGCTCCCAAGATAAATAATTCTTCAAAGTTTTTATGCTCGGCTTTCTCGTAATAATCAATCCATGCTCGATACTTCTTGTGCTGGCTCTTTATGATGAAGACTATTGAATTCAAATGGAATTTATTGGATATAATTAAACGCAACTCTAAAGATTGGGATCTCGACGAAGGTAAGGAGTCAGGTATGACACCTAAGTTTGATTGTGTTAAATATTTTATGGATACCGATGTTTTTCGTAAATTTAGCACTAAGTATGGACTTGACTCTGAGATAGTAGCTTCTTTCTGTGAATCTTTTGCTACTTATGTTGATCTCCCCAAGGAGAAGTGGTTTAAATATCATCCTCCCATAGAAGTAAAAGTAGCTGCACCTACTAAAGTTGAAGAAAAGACTGTCACTTATAATGATCCTATTGTTCCTACTTCTTATGTTGAGAAACAACCTTTCCCTGTTAGAATAAAGGATCATGCTAAAGCTTCAACTGTGGTTCGTAAAAGCAATATTATAACTTATACACCTCCTGAGCAAGTTAAAGTTGAACCTAATATTGCTATTTTTAAAGATCTCTTGGCTGATAATATTGATGGGCATGTTATTTATTTCTGCGGTGAAACTGCCAGAATTGCTAAACCTTGTGCTAAAGATAAACATAGACCTATGGTAGGCATGCCTGTTATTTCTGTTAAAATAGGAGATCATTGTTATCATGGCTTATGTGATATGGGTGCTAGTGTTTGTGCAATACCTTATGACTTATACAAAGAAATTATGCATGATATTGCACCAGCTGAGATAGAAGATATTGATGTCACAATTAAACTTGCCAATAGAGATACTATTTCACCAATGGGAATTGTTAGAGATGTTGAAGTCTTGTGTGGGAAAACTAAATATCCTGCTGATTTTCTTGTTCTTGGTTCCCCACAAGATAGCTTTTGTCCCATTATATTTGGTAGACCCTTCTTGAACACAGTTAATGCTAGGATAGACTGCGAAAAGAATGTTGTTACTATTGGCTTAGGTGATATGTCTCATGAGTTTAATTTCTCTAAATTTAGTAGACAACACCGTGAATAGGAATTGCCTAGTAAGGATGAAATTATTGGTCTTGCTTCTATTGCCGTACCTCCTAGTGATCCTTTAGAACAATATTTGCTAGACCATGAAAATGATATGTTTATGAATGAAAGAAGGGAAATAGATGAAGTATTCTTTAAACAAGAAACTATCCTGAAACACAATTTTCCTGTTGAAATCTTAGGGGGTCCTCCTCCACCCAAGGGTGATCCCGTGTTTGAGCTTAAACCGTTGCGTGGTACTCTGAAATATGCTTATCTTGATGAAAAGAAGATATATCCTGTTATTATTAGTGCTAACCTTTCAGAGCATGAAGAAGAAAGATGATTGAAAACTCTGAAGAAGCACCGTGCTGCTATTGGATATACTCTTGATGATCTTAAGGGCATTAGTCCCATTCTATGTCAACATAAAATAAATTTGGAAGAAGATGCCAAACCAGTTGTTGATCATCAACGAAGGTTGAATCCTAAGATGAAAGAAGTGGTGAGAAAAGAAATACTAGAGCTCCTTGAGGCAGGTATAATTTATCCGGTTGCTGATAGTCAGTGGGTAAGTCCTGTCCATTGTGTCCCTAAGAAGGGATGTATTACTGTCGTTCCTAATGATAAAGATTAATTGATTCCGCAAAGAATTATTGCAGGTTATAGGATGGTAATTGATTTCCGAAAATTAAATAAAGCTACTAAGAAAGATCATTACCCCTTACCTTTTATCGATCAAATGCTAGAAAGATTACGTAAAATACACATTTTTGCTTTCTAGATGGTTATTCTGGTTTCTCTCAAATACCTGTGTCAGCCCATGATCAATCAAAGACTACTTTTACTTGCCCTTTTGGTACTTTTGCTTACAGACGTATGCCTTTTGGTTTATGTAATGCACTTGCTACCTTTCAAAGATGCATGATGGATATATTCTCTGACTTTTATGAAAAGATTTGTGAGGTTTTCATGGACGATTTCTCCGTCTATGGATCCTCTTTTGATGATTGCTTGAGCAACCTTGATCGAGTTTTGCAGAGATGTGAAGAAACTAATCTTGTCTTGTATAGGGAAAAGTGCCACTTTATGGTTAATGAAGGTATTATTTTGGGGCATAAATTTTTGAAAGAGGTATCGAAGTTGATAAAGCCAAGGTTGATGCTATTGAAAAGATGCCATGTCCCAAGGACATCAAAGGTATAAGGAGTTTCCATGGTCATGCCGATTTTTATAGGAGGTTAGTTAAGGACTTCTCCAAAATTTCTCGGCCTCTGACTAATTTATTACAAAAAGATATACAATTTGTCTTCGATCATGATTGTGTAGAAGCATTTGAAATACTTAAGAAAGCATTGATCTCTGCACCTATTGTTCAGCCACCTATTTGGAATTTATCCTTTGAAATTATGTGTGATGCTAGTGATTATGTTGTAGGTGCAGTTCTAGGGCAAAGAGTTGATAATAAATGAAATGTTATTCATTATGCTAGTAAAACTCTAGACAATGCTCAAAGAAATTATGCTACTACTGAAAAAGAATTCTTAGCAGTTATATTTGCTTGTGATAAGTTCAGGCCTTATATTGTTGATTCTAAAGTAACTATTCACACGGATCATTCTGCTATTAAATATCTTATGGAAAATAAAGATGTTAAACCTAGACTTATTAGATGGGTTCTCTTGCTACAAGAATTTGATTTGCATATTGTTGATAGAAAGGGAGCTGAGAACCCCGTTGCAGACAACTTGTCTAGGTTAGAAAATGTTCTTGATGACCCACTACCTATTGATGATAGCTTTCCTGATGAGCAACTAAATGTTATAAATGCTTCTCGTAGTACTCCTTGGTATGCTGGTTATGCCAATTACATCGTTGCTAAATTTATACCACCTAGTTTCACATACCAGCAAAAGAAAAAGTTTTTCTATGACTTGAGACATTACTTTTGGGATGACCCACATCTTTATAAAGAAGGAGTAGATGGTGTTATTAGACGTTGTGTACCTGAGCATGAACAGGAACAGATCCTACGTAAGTGTCACTCCGAGGCTTATGGAGGACACCACGCTGGAGATAGAACTGCACATAAGGTATTGCAATCCGGTTTCTATTGGCCTACTCTCTTCAAGGATGCCTGTAAGTTTGTCTTATCTTGTGATGAATGTCAAAGAATTGGTAATATTAGTAGACGTCAAGAAATGCCTATGAATTATTCACTTGTTATTGAACCATTTGACGTTTGGGGCTTCGATTATATGGGACCTTTTCCTGCCTCTAATGGTTATACACATATTTTAGTTGCTGTTGATTACGTTAATAAGTGGGTAGAAGCTACTCCAACTAGTAGTGTTGATCATAACACCTCTATTAAAATGCTTAAAGAAGTTATTTTTCCGAGGTTTGGAGTCCCTAGATATTTAATGACTGATGTTGGTTCACATTTTATTCATGGTGCTTTCCGTAAAATGCTTGCTAAGTATGATGTTAATCATAGAATTGCATACACTTATCACCCACAGTCTAGTGGTCAAGTAGAATTGAGTAATAGAGAGCTCAAATTAATTCTGCGAAAGACTGTCAATAGGTCTAGAAAGAATTGGTCCAAGAAACTTGATGATGCATTATGGGCCTATAGAACCGCATATAAAATCCTCTGGGTATGTCTCCGTATAAAATGGTTTATGGAAAAGCATGTCACTTACCTCTCGAACTAGAACATAAGGCTTATTGGGCTATTAAAGAGCTCAATTATGATTTCAAACTTGCTGGCGGGAAGAGGTTATTTGATATTAGCTCACTTGATGAATGGAGAACCCAAGCTTATGAAAATGCCAAGTTGTTTAAAGAAAAAGTTAAAAGATGGCATGACAAAAAGATACAAAAGTGTGAGTTTAATGTAGTTGATTATGTATTGCTATACAACTCTCGTTTAAGATTTTTTGTAGGAAAACTTCTCTCTAAATGGGAAGGCCCCTACGTTATCGTGGAGGTCTATCGTTCCGGTGCCATAAAAATCAACAACTTCGAAGGTACAAATCCGAAGGTGGTGAACGGTCAAAGAATTAAACATTATATCTCAGGTAATCCCATAAATGTTGAAACCAATGTTATTGAAACCGTAACCCCGGAGGAATACATAAAAGACACTTTCCGGAACGTTTCAGACTCCGAAAAGGAATAGTTATGTGGTACGGTAAGTAAACCGACTCCAAAACAGTTTTTAAGGCAATATTCTCCATTTTGGAATATTTAGAAAAATACAAAATAAGAAGCAGTCCGGGAAGGACACGAGGCCTCCACGAGGGTGGAGGGCGCGCCCTACCCTACTGGGCGCGCCCCCTACCTCATGGGCACCTCGTGTACTCTCCGGACTCCGTTTTCTTGCACGTTACGTATTTTGGTCGGTAAAAATTTATTATATATTCTCCCGAAGGTTTTGACTCTTGTATCACGCAAATATCCTCTGTTCTTGTCTCAAGCTGTTGCTGTTGCAGATTAGAGCATGATGTCTTCTCAAGAGTCAGTCGGGGAGAGCCGGGTGTCTCACCCGGCATCGAGACCAAGGACAAACAGCGATGCTGACCAGTTTGGGCCAGCAACCGAGGAAGAGATGGAGGCTGATTTGATGAGGATAGATGCCATGGACGATCAAGAAGTCACTTCTCTCTTCCAAGATGGGTTCACGATGGGGGAACTACAGAGCTCAGCCATTCCAAACTCGGTTATCCCTTCCAATGTTAGATTTCTTTCTTATGAAAATATGAAGAAGAGTGTCACTTGTTCTCCCGCAGCTATGCAACACCCTTGGGTGCAAGGAGCTTTAGCCGTTACAGGAAAGCTTCGTAAGGAGATAATGGATCTCAAGCAGCAACTCAATAAGCTCGAGGAAGAGAATCGTATCCTGAGGGGCATTATCGCCAAGAATATTACATCACCATCCCCGAAGAAGGAGACATAATCACATGGGTATGGGCACTCCCCTTGGCAACTGCCAAGCTTGGGGGATATCGTATCACAATCACATCTCCTATCTTTACCGTTTTTCTTAGTTCGATCCTATTAGTAGTATCTTGATCTAGTGGAATAAAGTTTTTGGTATGATCTAGTTTTGAGTTTTGCTTTATGATCTCTCTATGTAACCGAGTCCGTGAGCTATATAATAAAGATTTGTGTTGAGTTAAAGGCTTGATTATCTTGCTATGATCTTGAGTGACTAAAAGAAAAGAGAAAAAGAATAAAAGGAAACAAAGAGATCATATTGATCTTATCGAGAGTAATGACTTCACATAGAAAGAGTATGATGATTAAAAGTTGTTGGGAGTTGGCAAACATAGCTTTGGTCATCGTTGCAATTAATAGGACGTAATAAGGAAAGAGAGGTTTCACATATAAATATACTATCATAGACATCTTTTATGATTGGGAGCACTCATTATGACATGCTAAAGAGTTGATGTTGGACAAGGAAGACAACGTAATGGGTTATGTTTTCTTATATCTGAGATAAAGTATATTGTCATGGATCATCCAACATGTTGAGCTTGCCCTTCCCCCTCATGCTAGCCAAATTCATTAGCACCAAGTAGAGATACTACTTGTGCTTCCAAAACCCTTAAACCAGTTTTGCCATGAGAGTCCACCATACCTACCTATGCATTGAGTAAGATCCTTCAAGTAAGTTGTCGTCGGTGCAAGCAATAAAAAATGCTCTATAAATATGTATGATTGATTGGTGTGGAGGAAATAAGATTTATACGATCTTGTGATGTGGAAGAAATAAAAGCGACAGACTGCATAATAAAGGTTCATATCACAAGGGGCAATATAAAGTGACGTTCTTTCGCATTAAGATTTTGTGCATCCAACCATAAAAGCGCATGGCAACCTCTGCTTCCCTCTGCGAAGGGCCTATCTTTTATTATTATCTTCTACCTTATACAAGAGTCATGGTGATCTTCACCTTTCCTTTTTACATTTTATCCTTTGGCAAGCACAGGGTGTTGGAAAGATCCTGATAGATACATCTAATTGGATGTAAGTCAGCATGAGTTATTATTGCTGACATTACCCTTGAGGTAAAAGGTTGGGAGGCGAAACTATAAGCCCCTATCTTTCTCTGTGTCCGATTAAAACTCCGTAACCACAAGTATTGCGTGAGTGTTAGCAATTATGAAAGACTAAATGATAGTTGAGTATGTGGACTTGCTAGAAAGCTCTGACATAGAATCTTTCTGATGTTATGATAAATTGCAATTGCTTCAATGACTGAGATTATAGTTTGTTAGTTCTCAATAAAGTTTCTGATTCATACTTTGCATTGTGAATGTATTATTACTTGAGCATAAGAAATCATATGACAATATCCATATATGTTGCTGTTATAAGAACAATCATGACGCCCTCATGTCCGTATTTTATTTTATCGACACCTCTACCTCTAAACATGTGGACATATTTATCGCTATCGGCTTCCGCTTGAGGACAAGCGAGGTCTAAGCTTGGGGGAGTTGATATGTCCATTTTGCATCATGCTTTTATATCGATATTTATTGCATTATGGGATGTTACTACGCATTATGTCACAATACTTATGCCTATTCTCTCTTATTTTACAAGGTTTACATAAGGAGGGAGAATGCCGACAGCTGGAATTCTGGGCTGGAAAAGGAGCAAATATTAGAGACCTATTCTGCACAACTCCAAAAGTCCTAAAACTCCACGAAAGTTATTTTTGGAAATAATAAAAAATATTGAGCGGAAGAAATACGTCAGGGGGGCCACCACCTGCCCACGAGGGTGGGGGGCGCGCCCTACCCCCAGGGAGTGCCCCCTGCCTCGTGGGCCCCCTGTTGGCTCTTCGGTGGCCATCTTCTACTATATGAAGTCTTTCGTCAAGGAAAAAATCAGAAGCAACCTTACGGGACGAGACTCCGCCGCCACGAGGCGGAACCTTGGCAGAACCAATCTAGGGCCCCGGCAGAGCTGTTCTGCCGGGGGCACTTCCCTCCGGGAGGGGGAAATCATCGCCATCGTCATCACCAACGCTCCTCTCATCGGGAGAGGGCAATCTCCATCAACATCTTCACCAGCACCATCTCCTCTCAAAACCCTAGTTCATCTCTTGTATCCATTTCTTGTCTGCAAGTCCGGGATTGGTACTAGTAGGTTGCTAGTAGTGTTGATTACTCCTTGTAGTTGATGCTAGTTGGTTTATTTGGTGGAAGATCATATGTTCAGATTCTATATGCATATTAATACCCCTCTGATTATGAACATGAATATGCTTTGTGAGTAGTCACGTTTGTTCCTAAGGACATGGGAGAAGTCTTGCTATTAGTAGTCATGTGAATTTGGTATTCATTCGATATTTCAATGAGATGTATGTTGTCTAGCCTCTAGTGGTGTTATGTGAACGTCGACCACATAACACTTCACCATTATTTTGGCCTAGAGGAAGGCATTGGGAAGTAATAAGTAGATGATGGGTTGCTAGAGTGATAGAAGCTTAAACCCTAGTTTATGCGTTGCTTCGTAAGGGGCTGATTTGGATCCATATGTTTCATGCTATGGTTAGGTTTACCTTAATACTTTTGTTGTAGTTGCGGATGCTTGCAATAGAGGTTAATCATTAGTGGGATGCTTGTTCAAGTAAGAACAGCACCCAAGCACCGTCCACCCACATATCAAATTATCAAAGTACCGAACGCGAATCATATGAACGTGATGAAAACAAGCTTGACGATATTCCCATGTGTCCTCGGGAGCGCTTTTCTCTATATAAGAGTTTGTCCATGCTTGTCCTTTGCTACAAAAAGGATTGGGCCACCTTGCTGCACTTTATTTACTTTTGTTAATTGTTGCTCGTTACAAATTATCCTATCACAAAACTATCGGTTACCACTTATTTCAGTACTTGCAGAGAATACCTTGCTGAAAACCGCTTATCATTTCCTTCTGCTCCTCGTTGGGTTCGACACTCTTAGTTATCAAAAGGACTACGATAGATCCCCTAAACTTGTGGGTCATCATGGGCATTAGGATTAACTATGACAACCATTAAATATGACATTACTTTAATGGTGCCATTGCTTCATTTTAACAACAACATTACATTACAGTTGTTATAGAGTCGGTATTTGGGCACGGGAGAGTGGGCGGACCAGGACAGTTGCATTTCTAACAAAAAGAAGCAACTTATCTTAATGGGAAATTTAGCAGGACATGAAAAAAAGTGCCATTGATTCATATTACTGGAGGCATTACATTGAAAACAACATTGGTTTAACGTGTCCTTACTTTTAACAGTGCGACTGCTACATTTTACCAGTGGCATTACATAAGAGTGGATCGGGGCAACAAACATCAGAATTGGATATCTGGGTTGTGATGTCTACTACACAACCTTCTCCTTGTAGACGTTGTTGGGCCTCCAAGTACAGAGGTTTGTAGGACAGTAGCAAATTTCCCTCAAGTGGATGACCTAAGGTTTATCAATCCGTGGGAGGCGTAGGATGAACATGGTCTCTCTCAAGCAACCCTGCAACCAAATAACAAAGAGTCTCTTGTGTCCCCAACACACCCAATACAATGCTAAATTGTATATGTGCACTAGTTCGGCGAAGAGATGGTGATACAAGTGCAATATGGATGGTAGATATAGGTTTTTGTAATCTGAAAATATAAAAACAAGGTAACTAATGGTAAAAGTGAGCGTAAACGGTATTACAATGCTAGGAAACAAGGCCTAGGGTTCATACTTCCACTAGTGCAAGTTCTCTCAACAATAATAACATAATTGGATCATATAACTATCCCTCAACATGCAACAAAGAGTCACTCCAAAGTCACTAATAGCGGAGAACAAACGAAGAGATTATGGTAGGGTACGAAACCACCTCAAAGTTATTCTTTCCAATCAATCCGTTGGGCTACTCATATAGATGTCATAAACAGCCCTAGAGTTCGTACTAGAATAACACCTTAAGACACATATCAACCAAAACCCTAATGTCACCTAGATACTCCAATGTCACCTCAAGTATCCGTGGGTATGATTATATGATATGCATCACACAATCTCAGATTCATCTATTCAACCAACACACAGAACCTCAAAGAGTGCCCCAAAGTTTCTACCGGAGAATCAAGACGAAAACTTGTGCCAACCCCTATGCATAGGTTCATGGGCGGAACCCGCAAGTTGATCACCAAAACATACATCAAGTGAATCACGTGATATCCCATTGTCACCACAGATACGCACGACAAGACATACATTAAGTGTTCTCAAGTCATTAAAGACTCAATCCGATAAGATAACTTCAAAGGGAAAACTCAATTCATTACAAGAGAGTAGAGGGGGAGAAGCAACATAAGATCCAACTATAATAGCAAAGCTCGCGATACATCAAGATCCTGCCAAATCAAGAACATGAGAGAGAGAGAGAGAGAGAGAGAGAGAGAGAGATCAAACACATAGCTACTGGTACATACCCTCAGCCCCGAGGGTGAACTACTCCCTCCTCGTCAGGGAGAGTGCCGGGATGATGAAGATAGCCATCGGTGAGGGATCCCCCCTCCGGCAGGGTGCCGAAACAGGGTCCCAATTGTTTTCTGGTGGCTATAGATGCTTGCGGCGGCGGAACTCCCGATCTATTCTCTTCCCCGAAGTTTTTAGGGTATATGGGTATATATAGGTGAAAGAAGTATGTCAGGGGAGCCACAAGGGGCCCACGAGGGTAGAGGGCGCGCCCTAGGGGGTGGGCGCGCCCCCTACCTCGTGGCTCCCTCGTTTCTTTCCTGACGTGCACTCAAAGTCTATCGGGTAGCTTTCCTTCCAAAATAACTTCTCTAGAAGGTTTCATTGCGTTTCGACTCTGTTTGATATTCCTTTTCTTCGAAACACTGAAACAAGGGAAAAAACATGAACTGACACTGGGCTCTGGGTCAATAGGTTAGTCCCAAAAATAATATAAAAGTGCATAGTAAAGCCCATAAAACATCCAAGATGGATAATATAATAGCATGGAACAATCAAAAATTATATATACATTGGAGACGTATCAGCATCCCCAAGCTTAATTACTGCTCGTCCTCGAGTAGGTAAATGATAAAAACAAAAATTTTGATGTGGAATGCTACTTGGCATAATTTCAATGTAATTATTCTTAATTGTGGTATGAATATTCAGATTCGAAAGATTCAAGATAAAAGTTCATATTGACATAAAAATAATAATACTTCAAGCATACTGTAACATCCCAAATTTTCAGTTTGGAATGTTATACATGGATCATTCATGCATATCATAATTTATTGCATTTTGATTCGCGATCCTAGAAATCCTAAGCAACTCAAGGACCTTCGGAGAGAGTTGGGGATTTCCTGGGTTTCATATTTTATTTTTATCAAATATTGAAACGAGGATTTTGATTCTAATTATTTTTCTCTCCGAAAATATTTCCTATTAAAATATATGAGAGGAGATAATATGACTTCTCCAAAATAATTGAAATATTGGATGGAAAATATTAAAATCAATTAATTGATTTTATTCGGATTTTATTGCTATTTTATTTGCATTAGAAAAATTGCATATTTTTCAAAATTGCATTTTAGGGCCAAAAACTGTTCATCTCGTTCTAAATATTTTATTTATATGGTGAAATTTTGTTTTGGCATTTTTTGAATTTTATTTTATTTTCTAGGATTTATTTTTGGTTTGGCGGAATTAATTTTTTTAAAAAAATAAAAAGTTCAGCGCCCGACTGGGCCGAAGCCCAGCTGAGCCGGCCCGCTTCCCCCGCGTCGCCATCTCCCTCCAGGAGATCGACGCCGCCGCCGCCTCGACCCGGAGTCCGGCCGGGACTCCGCCTCCCCGCCGCCTTCGCTACAAAAAAAAGACACATCCGTGACATTTTGGGCCGAACGAATTTTTTTTCTATCATACATATGACACTTCTATGACGATAATTGTGACAAAACCCGGTATAATCATAGATATGGTGGGCTCCTAGTTCTATGACAAAAAATCATGACAGAAAATGGGCTTTTCGTCCTGGGCGGGCCGGAGACGCAGCTGCATGACATTCTTTGGGCCGTCCATGTGACGCCCCAAGACCGGAGTTTCAGTTGCCTTCCAGGGTTTCCGAGTTTTGCCTTGTGATTTGTTTTGTGTTGTGCATTCTTCATGTCATCTCTTGCATTGCATCTTGTCATCATGCCATCTTATGTTGCATCTTGGTCATATCAAGTATAGCCGTGCTTGCCATGTTGCATTTGTCATTCATGTTGTTTCCATGAGCATCTTGTGCGTACCCTTGTCACCTCTTCAAACCTTTGCTCCTTCCCTTCTCCTTCCTTTCCTTTTCTTCCATTCTTGCAGTGCCATTTTGCCTCCACCAAAAATGCTCATCTTTTCCCCAAAATTCTAACACCATGTACCTAGCCTCTCTGCCAAACTTCATCCCAATCGGAATAGTTTTGGTTAGGGTTTAAAATGGTTCAAGTTCGAATTTAATTCAAACTTGAATTATTTTACTTCCTTTATAAATCTCCAAACTATTTTTATTAAATAGTGAGCATGCTCAGGATCATGAGAATATTTTTATATTTCTCTAGCTCCTCTTCTTTTCCCCCTGCTCTTTCCTTTTTGTATTTCTGCCTGAAGAAATGGAAAAGAAAAGAAAGCAGCAGCAGCAGTACAACCCAGCAGCAGCCACCTACCTGGGCCTCGGCCTCCCAGGCTGGCCCAGCTAGCCCCGCGCGCCAGCAGGCCCATTTGCTCCCGCGCAGGCCCACCTAGCTCACCTAACCCTAACCCGAAAACCCCCTGCCCGATCCCCTCGCTCTCTCCCTCTCGTCCCCGCACACCGCCGCCACTCCCTCTCGATCTCTCCCTCTCCCTCGCTTGTGTCGCCTCCCGCAGAGAGGAGAGAGGAGCGGGACTGCTCCTTCCTCTCCTCCGCGTGCGCCCCTGCTCAAGCACCTCCGCCGGATCCAGCAGGCCGCCGCCCGGTTCCCTCGCACCCCCGCCGGATCTCTCTCCTCCATGGTGTCGCCTCCCCAAGCTCCTTTCTCCGCCTCGTCCTCGACGTCGGCCCCACAACCGAGCGCTGCCTCTCGGCACAGCTCCTTTCCCGTGCTCCCGAGCCGCCGCCGCATGGATGGCCGAGCCCTCGCCGAGCTCCTTCAGCCCAGAGCACCCGAGGCCCTGCCTTCTCCGCGCCGTCCGGAACCCCCGCGACCACCTCGCCATCCCGCGGTCGCGTTCGGTGCCGCCTCTGCCTCCTCACCATGTCTGCCTCGACCTCGTCTCGCAAGGTGAAGACACGGCGCGCCAAGTTCCCTGCCGCTGCTATCCTCGTGTGGCTTCCTGACTTCGTCACAGCACGCATACCGCCTCTGCCTGGCGCCGTTGACGTCCAGTCCATGGACACAACAACCGTGGGTGCCAAGTTCCTCTGCCGGAGTTGTCAAGTGCACGAGGACCCCGATCCCGAGAACGACTACTACACCGGAACGCCAAGTACATGGATACGCCAAGTTCCGCTTCGAACGTGTACGACTACCCCCGGTGATGCGACAAGTACCCGACACGTGTACCTCTACCGTCGTCTCCGGAAACGCCAAGCACCCCTACCCCCTACGCACGAAGACGCCAAGTCCGTTCCGGAATTCATCAAGTACCGCTACCGATGACTCGAACGCCTCCGAACCATGTACGACGACCGTCGCTGAAGACCCGTGTAACGGAACCGTCAAGTTCGACTACCTTCGTGTGTACAATTACTTCGATGACGAGATGTACCACTACCATCGAACGTGAACAACGACTTCCCCCTTCGCCGTGTACGACTACTTCCCTCGGCGATCATCGCGAGAACGACTACTTCCTCTACTTCCCTCGACGACCGTGAACGTCTACTTCCCTCTCTGAAACTCGACCCGTCCGATTGCTCGCGCCGAGGTATAACCCGTGATGACCGGCCGTGATCGAATCATCCTTGCGATGTCCCTCTTTGCCATGCCATCGTTCCGTGGGAACCCGTAACCGGGAACACCCCACCATCTTGCATGACTCGCTTCCGTCACGTTTTCCTTTGTGCCGGTATCTCGTTGAGCTATCGGAACCGATATGTTGCCGTGGCACCATTTTCGGATTCGTTGCCGTGGCACCCCTTTCTTCCACCACGGTGACATAATGCTTCATATCATGCTCATGATAACGTTTTCATAATATTGCATGAAACTTGCACTTGTCATCCGCATCATGATAACAACAAATAAAATGTTTAATATTGTTGTTTGCATTTAATTTGCTAATATGCCATGCTAAAATGATTTATTTCATAACTAAATAACCGTAACTCGGATTTAAATAAATTATATATGTAAATGGGGTGGAAAAAATGCCTAGTTTAACATGGTATACTTGCTTTGCATGTTTAACATCATTAAAATTGTGTTTAGGGCAGATCTGTACCGAATCCATAATTTGCATATGGGGATTTTCCGGAATTGTTGTTCGTTGTTCCGGCCTCATTTAAACTTGCCTAGATAGGTAGTTTCATTATGCTTCACCTCTTGCCATGTTAATCAACATTTAATATTGTTGGGTACATAAACAAGAGAGATCTAAATAATTGTTGTGAAGTTCCGTCAATATGCAACTCGTTGCATATTGAGCTCCACTTAATTTGTAGGATTGTTTGTGCATATTGCCATGCCATGCTTTTTAAACCGGTCATGCATCATACTTGGTTGTGCATCATGCCATGTTTATGTGATGGTTGTTTACTATGTTGTTTGTTTGTTTCCGGTTTGCTTTTCTCGTTAGCTTCGGTTCCGTTCCGGAGTTGTGAGGATCCATTCGACTTCGTCCGTTTGTCTTCTTCATGGACTCGTTCTTCTTCCTTGCGGGATTTCAGGCAAGATGACCATACCCTCGAAATCACTTCTATCTTTGCTTGCTAGATGCTCGCTCTTTTGCTATGCCTATGCTACGATGCCTACCACTTGCTTATCATGCCACCCACATTGCCATGTCAAGCCTCTAACCACCCTTTCCTAGCAAACCGTTGTTTGGCTATGTTACCGCTTTGCTCAGCCCCTCTTATAGCGTTGTTAGTTGCAGGTGAAGATGAAGTTTGTTCCTTGTTGGAACATGGAGATGTTGTTCCTTGTTGGAACATGTTTACTTGTTGGGATATCACAATATGTCTTATTTAATTAATGCATCTATATACTTGGTAAAGGGTGGAAGGCTCGGCCTTATGCCCGGTGTTTTGTTCCACTTGCCGCCCTAGTTTCCGTCATATCGGTGTTATGTTCCCGGATTTTTGCGTCCCTAACGCGGTCGGGTGATTTATGGGACCCCCTTGACAGTTCGCTTTGAATAAGACTTTTCCAGCAAGGCCCAACATTGGTTTTACATTTGCCTCTAGCCTTTTCCCTTGGGAGTCGCGCATCCCGAGGGTCATCTTTATTACCCCCGGCCAATGCTTGTCTAAGTGTTGGTCCAAACTAGAGCCACTTGCGGTGCCTCCCGAGGCAACTTGGGGTATCGTCGGTTGCCGTCGTAGTGTTCATCGGTCGTGGCTCGAGACGAGATACTGTGGCTACTATCGTGGTGTCGGCACGCCGGGAGGTCTTCTGGACTTGTCTTATTGCTGTGAAATGTCTTGTAGCCGGATTCGAGACTGATCGGGCTTCCCGGGAGAAGGTCTATTCTTCGTTGATCGCGAGAGCTTATCATGGGCTAAGTTGGGACACCCTGCAGGGTTTTGAACTTTCAAAGCCGTGCCCGCGGTTATGTGGCAGATGGGAATTTGTTAATGTCCGTTGTAGAAAACCGAAGTTGATCTTAATTAAAATACACCAACCGTGTGCGTAACCGTGAGTGTCTCTTTTCGGGTTGATCGAGAGGAGAACACGGTTTCGGGTTATGCCCGACGTAAGTAGGAGTTCAGGATCACTTCTTGATCATAGTTGTTCGACCGTGCTTTTGCCTTCTCTTCTCGCTCTCTTTTGCGTATGTTAGCCACCATATATGCTAGTCGCTTGCTGCAGCTCCACCTCACTACCCGTCCTACCTTTAAGCTTAAATAGTCTTGATCTCGCGGGTGTGAGATTGCTGAGTCCCGTGACTCACAGATACTTCAAAACCAGTTTGCGGTGCCGATGAGACCGTGCAGGCGATGGACCCGAGCTCAAGGAGGAGCTCAAGAAGATCTTGTTCCTTGTGTTGTTTCGTTTCAGTTGATCAGTAGTGGAGCCAGTTGGGACGATCGGGATCTGTGTAGCATTTGGGGTAGTCTTCTTTTATTTTGGTTCCGTAGTCGGACCTTGATTGTATCTGTATGATGTAATGTTTTACTCATGTATTGTGTGAAGTGGCGATTGTAAGCCAACTATGTATCTCTTTTCCCTTATGTATTACATGGGTTGTGTGAAGATTACCTCACTTGCGACATTGCTTTCAATGCGGTTATGCCTCTAAGTCGTGCTTCGACACGTGGGAGATATAGCCGCATCGAGGCGTTCAAGTTGGTAATCGAGCCTTCCCGACTTAGGAGCCCCTACTTGATTGTTTGTTGACGTTGTTGAGTCTAGAATGGAAAATGTTTTGAGTCTTAGGATTATATATATCGGAGAGTAGGATTCTTTTTACTCCTCAGTACCTTCGTCGCTCTGGTGAGGTCTCCTGACGTAGAGTTTTGACTCTTCTCTCCTCAAATTTCACTAAAAAATTTTTTTAGGATCACGTGGGTATCTTGGAATCGTTCCGATGGTTTTGTGACGAGAACATTGTTCTTGGTGCCTCCTGACATTTTGGGGTTGTGGCAGTGTCCCGGGGAGTTGAGCTCCGAGGTGTTGTCGTCACAATTTTATCGTTGCGATTCTGGAATACCGAGTTTTGCCGACATCGAAATCTCTTTTGTGCAGTTGTTGGTGAGATAACCCGATAGCCCAAGATTGTGGCGAAGGGAGTATCGCCATGACTTGTATAACGGATGTTTTTCAAGGTCGAGGTACACGATTTCGAGGATTTCTTGGTTATGTGTTGACGGATGGATACAATTGGATCTAGGTATTGTTAGTTTGGGTGATATATTTTGTGTCCCCTGTATCCCCAACACCAGATTGCATAACCAGAAAGTTTCGGGAGTTTATAGGTGGGAATTCTAGTAGCTTACAGGATATTCTTTCCGACGGATGTATGATTTGAGATTGGGGTTCAACGTCTAGTGGTCCGCCCATTCACGGTCGATTTACAGTGGTCGCGAGACGTCTTAAAGAATCCTTGGCTATGCTGATTCGGGGACGTCTTGTTTGTCATTCGTGACGTCCGCTATACGTCGTGTCCGTGTGGGCCCCACCACGAACACTTTGGGCGAAATTCTCTATCATGTGTTTGTTCCGGCTCATTCTTGAAGCCAAATCCTGTGTTTGTTTTATTTGTGGTATTCGAGTTGCTTCAATGTCAAGTGTTGATTCCATACCTTTCCTAAATGGTGTTCTCATATTGCTATGTGAATACTAATCCTTTTTGATCACTGAGCTTGTCATGTTAATTCTTTTCCCAACCGGCGTGCTTCTCTTCAAGTAAATCCGATCATTCCAACATTCGCAAGATCAATTCTAAGCTTTTTCTCAACGGTGTTCGTTTCATCCGACCCAAGTTGTTTTGATTTCCCGCCCTCCCACCCTTTTTCTTCAAGGACTCAGATTTCTTAATCAAGTATCCATTTTTTTTGAGTGAAGTCTCTTCGTTCTTTTCTTTCAATGTTCTTATCCGGTGTTTTCCCATGAAGATGCTCAACAGTTTCAAGTTCATCATTCATCATTCTCGTATTCTTTTCCGGTGGATTTAACTCAAGCTTTCAGTGTTGATCTTATTATTTTCATCATTTCAAATGCTTTCTCATGTCGGTGCATCTCTTAATCATCCATTTCTCGCTATTCAATTGTTAGGAGTGTTGAAGATATCTCGAAGATTCTAGTTTCCATTCTCAATTCACTCAAGTTCTTTTGAGGATGCTATCTCATTCAAGCCATTTAATTCTACCGGTGCAATATCTAGTTCAAACAATTGTTCAACGGTGGTTCTTTTGAGTGGGCCCTAACCCACAGGTTTTTCCCAGGATCTTACCTGACTCTTTTATTTTCCTGGAGCTATTCTCAAATGCTTTGCAAAGTTTGACGTAAGAATGAATTATCATCAGTCTTGGTTTTCTCCAAGATCTTCCAAATTATTTTCATTGTTGGTTCAACCTTCCTAATTTTCATTCCGGAGTGCTTCAATAATTCATGGTGATGTTCTCGAAGTCAGTCTCGAATTTTGAAGACCGAAGAAGAGTTTCTCTTTAATCTCGCTTCTTTCTCTTCAAGATTCATGGTTCTAGTTTGATGCCATCGTCTCATAATTGTTTTTGATTGTGGGAATTCTTCTCACCCATCCGGAGCATTTCATGAGTTGTTTCCATTTTTTTCCTCCGAAGGCCATCATGTCATAATTCTTCATTCTCAGCGTGTAGCTATCATTCTCCAAACCTTACCGGTGCATCATGCTAGTATTCTCTAATCAGCTCGTGATCTATTCGTTCTCATGTATCTAAATTTTTGTCAAGCATCCTTATTCGTTTTACAATTCTTCCCGGTGAATTGTAACTTTGCTACGTTCATTCTCAATTATTATGGTGGTTTGTTCAAGTTTTCACTTCTTTTGTTATCATATCAATTTATTCGTTGTTTCAATCCCACGGGTGGTTCCATCAATACCTTCTCAAGTTCGCGCCATATCTATCTTAATCCTTTCTACGAGAATAAGTAGTATGCCAAATCCATTGCTTGTCATCAATTTAATTGGTGAAGGATGAGCATAATGTAATTCTTATTCTTGTTTCATCGAGTAAGTTCAATTCCTTATTCCGGAGGATCATCAAAATTCTTGGTTTCATTTGTTCATCTTTCTTTCCGGAGTTCCAAGTTTTCTCGGTTATATCATTTCAAAGCTTCATCTTATCACTGCAAGGCTTCACCTTGTGTTGTCAACTTCTCTTTCTTTTATCATCCTTTTGTTTACCAGAGTTCTTCATGGAGACTCTACATGGTGCTTCCTCAAGGATTCTTTTCATTCTTCAATTGTTCATCAAGATTTCTCTCGGAGTTATGATCCGCCAAGCCATACTTCAAAATTGAACAAGGTGCTCAACACATGTTTTGTTTTGAGGAGTTCAAGTATTCTTCTTCTTGCATTTCGAAGTGCAATTCTTTCTACCTTATCATTTGAGGTGGTGTTATATCATTCTCGACAATTTGAGTTCGTGTTTCATGATTCACATGTTGTCAAGAATGAGGTATTTTAAATCCATCAATCTCTTCATTGGACTTATCTTGGGCTATATTTCACCTAAAGCTTTCCCTAAGGATTGTTGCTAATTATGGTGCTTATAAAGGACCCAAGTTCTTCATTTGTCCTCCCGGTGATATAAGTTTCTCGTCTCCTTGTTGATATCAATCCAATAGTTTGTTTCCGTTGGTGGCAGAAACTCACCTCATAATGTTGAGATGTTTCCATAAGCCCACTACAAGCTTATTCTTTTCGTTGTTGATTTTCCAACAACTCCGTTCAATTCTTCTTTGCAAGGGTGCTTTTCCAAGTTCATTTGTGGCAGAAGTTGTCATTTTCTTCTCCATTCCTTTATTCCAATGACCTATCTTCAATTTTTCTTCCGGAGGCATTGTGATGTTGCACTCTTCGACCTATCATCTTCTTTTGTCAAGATCATGTTATTTTCTTTCTTATCCATTTAACCAGAGTGTCATGTTTTCATTCGAGTTCTCTCATCTTATCAAGTTTTGCCTGCTTCCTCAACCGGAGAGCTGTCTGAAATCTTTCTTACCCCTTGTGCTTTTTTTCAATAGTTCCGGAGGCAGTTTGTTGTTGATTTCATCAAGTATCATCCCATCTTCTCAAGTTCATGTGCAATTCCTTCCATTTTCAGTCGGAGTGCTGCCCAAATTATATCATTCTTATTCATTCTTATCTCGTTTCACCAGAGTGGTTTCAATTTCCTTCTTGTCCTTTGTGCTTGTCATTCATGGCTTTGCAACCTTCAAGTTATCGTAATGTTCCTTGTTCCTCTTTTCTAACGGATTGTTTGCAATCTCGTTCATCTTCGTTGTTTTTCTTTCTTTCATGTTGCTCAACCTCTCAAGGTTCACGGTTTCACTCGTTTGGCAAAGAAGCAACTTAGTTTTACATCTCATCTTTCCCGTCCTTTTCCCTCCGGTGCCATCCTAGATCTCGGGACGAGATCCTCTCGTAGTGGTGGAGTGTTGTGACGCCCCAAGACCGGAGTTTCAGTTGCCTTCCAGGGTTTCCGAGTTTTGCCTTGTGATTTGTTTTGTGTTGTGCATTCTTCATGTCATCTCTTGCATTGCATCTTGTCATCATGCCATCTTATGTTGCATCTTGGTCATATCAAGTATAGCTTCGTGCTTGCCATGTTGCATTTTGTCATTCATGTTGTTTCCATGAGCATCTTGTGCGTACCCTTGTCACCTCTTCAAACCTTTGCTCCTTCCCTTCTCCTTCCTTTCCTTTTCTTCCATTCTTGCAGTGCCATTTTGCCTCCACCAAAAATGCTCATCTTTTCCCCAAAATTCTAACACCATGTACCTAGCCTCTCTGCCAAACTTCATCCCAATCGGAATAGTTTTGGTTAGGGTTTAAAATGGTTCAAGTTCGAATTTAATTCAAACTTGAATTATTTTACTTCCTTTATAAATCTCCAAACTATTTTTATTAAATAGTGAGCATGCTCAGGATCATGAGAATATTTTATATTTCTCTAGCTCCTCTTCTTTTCCCCTGCTCTTTCCTTTTTGTATTTCTGCTGAAGAAATGGAAAGAAAAGAAAGCAGCAGCAGCTGAGACAACCCAGCAGCAGCCACCCACTGGCCTCGGCCTCCCAGCTGGCCCAGCTAGCCCCGCGCGCCAGCAGGCCCATTTGCTCCCGCGCAGGCCCACCTAGCTCACCTAACCCTAACCCGAAAACCCCCCTGCCGATCCCCTCGCTCTCTCCCTCTCGTCCCCGCACACCGCCGCCACTCCCTCTCGATCTCTCCCTCTCCCTCGCTTGTGTCGCCTCCCGCAGAGAGGAGAGAGGAGCGGGTCTGCTCCTTCCTCTCCTCCGCGTGCGCCCCTGCTCAAGCACCTCTGCCGGATCCAGCAGGCCGCCGCCCGGTTCCCTCGCACCCCCGCCGGATCTCTCTCCTCCATGGTGTCGCCTCCCCAAGCTCCTTTCTCCGCCTCGTCCTCGACGTCGGCCCCACAACCGAGCGCTGCCTCTCGGCACAGCTCCTTTCCCGTGCTCCCGAGCCGCCGCCGCATGGATGGCCGAGCCCTCGCCGAGCTCCTTCAGCCCAGAGCACCCGAGGCCCTGCCTTCTCCGCGCCGTCCGGAACCCCCGCGACCACCTCGCCATCCAGCGTCGCGTTCGGTGCCGCCTCTGCCTCCTCACCATGTCTGCCTCGACCTGCGTCGCAAGGTGAAGACACGGCGCGCCAAGTTCCCTGCCGCTGCTATCCTCGTGTGGCTTCTCGACTTCGTCACAAAGACGCATACCGCCTCTGCTGGCGCCGTTGACGTCCAGTCCATGGACACAACAACCGTGGGTGCCAAGTTCCTCTGCCGGAGTTGTCAAGTGCATGAGGACCCCGATCCCGAGAACGACTACTACACCGGAACGCCAAGTACATGGATACGCCAAGTTCCGCTTCGAACGTGTACGACTACCCCCGGTGATGCGACAAGTACCCCGACACCGTGTACCTCTACCGTCGTCTCCGGAAACGCCAAGCACCCCTACCCCCTACGCACGAAGACGCCAAGTCCGTTCCGGAATTCATCAAGTACCGCTACCGATGACTCGAACGCCTCCGAACCATGTACGACGACCGTCGCTGAAGACCCGTGTAACGGAACCGTCAAGTTCGACTACCTTCGTGTGTACAATTACTTCCGATGACGAGATGTACCACTACCATCGAACGTGAACAACGACTTCCCCCTACGCCGTGTACGACTACTTCCCTCGGCGATCATCGCGAGAACGACTACTTCCTCTACTTCCCTCGATGACCCGTGAACGTCTACTTCCCTCTACGAAACTCGACCCGTCCCGATTGCTCGCTTCGGAGGTATAACCCCGTGATGACCGACCGTGATCGAATCATCCTTGCGATGTCCCTCTTTTGCCATGCCATCGTTCCGTGGGAACCCGGTAACCGGGAACACCCCACCATCTTGCATGACTCGCTTCCGTCACGTTTTCCTTTGTGCCGGTATCTCGTTGAGCTATCGGAACCGATATGTTGCCGTGGCACCATTTTGGATTCGTTGTCGTGGCACCCTTTCTTCCACCACGGTGACATAATGCTTCATATCATGCTCATGATAACGTTTTCATAATATTGCATGAAACTTGCACTTGTCATCCGCATCATGATAACAACAAATAAAATGTTTAATATTGTTGTTTGCATTTAATTTGCTAATATGCCATGCTAAAATGATTTATTTCATAACTAAATAACCGTAACTCGGATTTAAATAAATTATATATGTAAATGGGGTGGAAAAAATGCCTAGTTTAACATGGTATACTTGCTTTGCATGTTTAACATCATTAAAATTGTGTTTAGGGCAGATCTGTACCGAATCCATAATTTGCATATGGGGATTTTCCGGAATTGTTGTTCGTTGTTCCGGCCTCATTTAAACTTGCCTAGATAGGTAGTTTCATTATGCTTCACCTCTTGCCATGTTAATCAACATTTAATATTGTTGGGTACATAAACAAGAGAGATCTAAATAATTGTTGTGAAGTTCCGTCAATATGCAACTCGTTGCATATTGAGCTCCACTTAATTTGTAGGATTGTTTGTGCATATTGCCATGCCATGCTTTTTAAACCGGTCATGCATCATACTTGGTTGTGCATCATGCCATGTTTATGTGATGGTTGTTTACTATGTTGTTTGTTTGTTTCCGGTTTGCTTTTCTCGTTAGCTTCGGTTCCGTTCCGGAGTTGTGAGGATCCATTCGACTTCGTCCGTTTGTCTTCTTCATGGACTCGTTCTTCTTCCTTGCGGGATTTCAGGCAAGATGACCATACCCTCGAAATCACTTCTATCTTTGCTTGCTAGATGCTCGCTCTTTTGCTATGCCTATGCTACGATGCCTACCACTTGCTTATCATGCCACCCACATTGCCATGTCAAGCCTCTAACCACCCTTTCCTAGCAAACCGTTGTTTGGCTATGTTACCGCTTTGCTCAGCCCCTCTTATAGCGTTGTTAGTTGCAGGTGAAGATGAAGTTTGTTCCTTGTTGGAACATGGAGATGTTGTTCCTTGTTGGAACATGTTTACTTGTTGGGATATCACAATATGTCTTATTTAATTAATGCATCTATATACTTGGTAAAGGGTGGAAGGCTCGGCCTTATGCCTGGTGTTTTGTTCCACTCTTGCCGCCCTAGTTTCCGTCATATCGGTGTTATGTTCCCGGATTTTTGCGTCCCTAACGCGGTCGGGTGATTTATGGGACCCCCTTGACAGTTCGCTTTGAATAAGACTTTTCCAGCAAGGCCCAACATTGGTTTTACATTTGCCTCCTAGCCTTTTCCCTTGGGAGTCGCGCATCCCGAGGGTCATCTTTATTTACCCCCCCCGGGCCAATGCTTGTCTAAGTGTTGGTCCAAACTAGAGCCACTTGCGGTGCCGCCCCGAGGCAACTTGGGGTATCGTCGGTTGCCGTTACGTAGTGTTCATCCGGTCGTGGCCTGAGACGAGATACGCGCGGCTACTATCAGGGTGTCGGCACGCCGGGAGGTCTTGCTGGACTTGTCTTATTGCTGTGAAATGTCTTGTAGCCGGGATTCCGAGACTGATCGGGCTTCCCGGGGAGAAGGTCTATTCCTTCGTTGATCGCGAGAGCTTATCATGGGCTAAGTTGGGACACCCTGCAGGGTTTGAACTTTCAAAGCCGTGCCCGCGGTTATGTGGCAGATGGGAATTTGTTAATGTCGGTTGTAGAAAACCGAAGTTGATCTTAATTAAAATACACCAACCGTGTGCGTAACCGTGAGTGTCTCTTTTCGGGGTTGATCGAGAGGAGAACACGGTTTCTGGGTTATGCCTGACGTAAGTAGGAGTTCAGGATCACTTCTTGATCATAGTTGTTCGACCGTGCTTTTGCCTTCTCTTCTCGCTCTCTTTTGCGTATGTTAGCCACCATATATGCTAGTCGCTTGCTGCAGCTCCACCTCACTACCCCGTCCTACCTTTAAGCTTAAATAGTCTTGATCTCATGGTGTGAGATTGCTGAGTCCCGTGACTCACAGATACTTCAAAACCAGTTTGCGGTGCCGATGAGACCGTGCAGGCGATGGACCCGAACTCAAGGAGGAGCTCAAGAAGATCTTGTTCCTTGTGTTGTTTCGTTTGATTGATCGATAGTGGAGCCCAGTTGGGACGATCGGGATCCGTGTAGCATTTGGGGTAGTCTTCTTTTATTTTGGTTCCGTAGTCGGACCTTGATTGTATCTGTATGATGTAATGTTTTACTCATGTATTGTGTGAAGTGGCGATTGTAAGCCAACTATGTATCTCTTTTCCCTTATGTATTACATGGGTTGTGTGAAGATTACCTCACTTGCGACATTGCTTTCAATGCGGTTATGCCTCTAAGTCGTGCTTCGACACGTGGGAGATATAGCCGCATCGAGGGCGTTTCAGTCCATGACGGAAAAAACCGTGGTAGATGTGAGGGGGAGGAAAATTTTGGGGAGTTTCCGATTATGGTGGGAGGTCGGGGGCCGAGCGATGCGCGTTTCTCTTGTACACGTACGCGCGTGTGTGCGAGGCGTTGGCTCTAACTAAACCCGAGCGAGGCGTTGGGCTCTAACTGAACCCGAGCGATTGCACTGCAGGCTAGCGTTCATCGAACCCGGCGATGGATTGATGGTTGTTAATCGAACCCGATCGGCGATTCTTCGCTCATGCTGCTAGCGAAGCCGATCGATGCTGCCTCTAGGATGAGCGAGTGGCGTTGGGGGGGGCTTGGATGAATAAAGTGGCGGTGGCGTTGCCTCTGGATGAACAGGACCCGTGGTGTGGTGGAGGCTTGATGAGCAGTGAGACGGTGGAGGGGTGCTGTGGAGGGTGGTTGAACAGGACCCGTGGTGTGGAGGGCTGGAAGATCAGTTGGCGGTGGAGGGGTGCCCGTGGAGGGTGGTTGAACAGGACCCCGTGGTGTGGAGGGCTGGATGAACAGTAGAAGGTGGAGGGGTGGATGAACAGTAGCCGGTGAAGTAGCGCACGGTGGAGGCTGGATGAATAGGAGCCCGTGGAGGCTGGAGGAGGTCGACAATGGAGATGAACAGTATCCCGTGGAGTCCCATTTTACGGTACGCCACACCCCTCCCGATGAACAGGACCCCCGTTTCGACCGTAGCACTCCAACACAAGTCCGTTTCGTCCGCTTTGACGCCACACCCTCCCGATCAACAGGACCCCGTTTGATCAGAGGGAGGTCTGTTTCGTCCGTTTTGCGGTACGCCACACCCCTCCCGATCAACAGGACCCCCGTTTCGACCGTAGGAGGTCCGTTTCCTCCGTTTTGCGGTATGCCACACCCCTCCCGATCAACAGGACCCGTTCTGAATGTAGGAGGTCCGTTTCCTCCGCCAGCGATACGCCGAGCCTCGCTTCCATCGCTTTGTTCCATCCAAGCCCTCCCGATGGACACGACCACGCATTCCGTTCCAACCCAGCCGGTTGGCTCCCCATGAACACGATGACGATGCTGTTTCTCCGTTCCGACCCAGCCATGTACGTATGCGCGAGTAGGCGTTCGATACCCCGCCCGTATGTACACATACGTGGCCATATTTTCTTTCTTGCACCCTGGCCGCTGTACGTACGTGTACATGCTACGTGCGCGCCTCTACATCGACCAGTATATATGTACGTACATGTTCGCGACCAGAATGACAACGCTACGTACGCTTCGACCAGGTGGGTCCCGACTGTCAGGCACTTCCTTGCCTGCGATGATGTAGCTGGTGGGTCCCAGCAGTCAGGGGGGCGAATCGTTCTTTTTTTTGCCCAAACGCACTTCCTTGCGTGTGAAGATGTAGCTGGTGGGTCCCAGCAGTTAGGGGGGGAACGTTTTTTCGCTAAATACGGTGGCTTGTTCGGTGGGTCCCTGCTGTCAGGTGGAGGAATAATTATTTTGCGCGTAATAAGGAGGCACTTCCTTGCGGCCGCCGTGGACCCAGTTGTCAGCCTCTCCACGCACAGTACTCTTCCGATGGAAGTCGGTCGTTGACCACATTGTTCACGCCGCACCAAGAGCACCACGGCGGTGGACGACGACGTGGCCTAGGAAGGGGACGACGCGGAGCCGGGGAAGACGCAGCAGTGGATGCCCACGCAAAGAGGAGTACGAGGGTGAGGCTGCCGTCGCCGCAGAATAACAGGGGGTGTGGGTGAGTAGAGGGATGGACTGGCCAACGGTGGGAGTAGTAGGGGGTGGTGAGGCCTCCGCCGCATCGCAGCCGGCCACGGGAGGCAGGAGCACGAGGCACGACCGGCGCTGGTTTGGCGGCTGGAGCAAGAAGACCAGAGGTTGAAGAAACACTACGGCCATTGGATGGACATCATACAGTCACTAGAGCTAGAATCATGCATATTGACTAAGTTGACAATGCCCTCCGTCCCCGTAAACTTAGTAGGCCCACAAGTCAGCCTGCCACTATACTGGGTCCCAGCTAACAGGCGGAGTATTCATTTTTTTTTGTGCGTAATAAGGAGGCACTTCCTTGCGTGCGAAGATAGCTGGTGGGACCGACATGTCAGCGGGGGGCATGTTTTTTCGCGAAATACAGAGGCCCTTCCGGTGGGTCCTAGATGTCAGGTGGAGGAATAATTATTTTGCGCGTAATAAGGAGGCACTTCCTTGCTGCGGCCGTGGACCCAGCTGTCAGCCTCTCCACATACAGTCCACGTCCGATGGATGCCATTCCTTGACCACTTTCACCACGCCGTGCCGAGAGCACCAGGGAGGTGGACGACGACGAGGCCTAGGAAGGGAACGACACGGAGGCAGGGAAGACTCGGCAGTTGTTTCCCACGCGGAGGGGAGTACGACTGTACGAGGGTTTACCGGTTCGTCTGCCCTCGCCGGAGATTAACAACAGGTGTGGGTGAGTAGAGGGATGGCTAGGCCAGCGATGGGAGTATAGTGGGGCGGTGAGGCCTGCGCGGTAGCACAGCCGGCCGCGGGGAGGAGGGAGCAGGCAGTCCCGCCGGCGCTTGTTTGAGCGGCTGGAGCAGGAAGAGCAGAGATTGAAGAAGCACGACGGCCGTTGGATGGACATCGACGGTCCTTTGGAGCTAGAATCGCTCATATTGACTAAGTTGACAAAGCCCTCGGTCCTGTCAACTTAGTAGGCCCTAAGTCAGCCTCCCACCATGGTGGGTTCCACTGTGGGGAGTATTCATTTTTACATGCGTAATAAGGAGGCACTTCCGGTGGGTCCGAGTGACAATGGGGACGTTTTTTCGCGAAATACGGTGGTCCATCCGGTGGGTCCCAACGATCGATGGCAAACGTTTTTTGTGAAATACGGTGGCCCGTCCGTGGGTCCAGCAGTCGGGAAACATTTTTCCACGAAATACTGGTGGCCCGTCCGGTGGGTCCCTCTTTGTCAGTGGAGGAATAATTATTTTGCGCGTAATAAGGAGGCACTTCCTTGATGCGGCCGTGGACCCAGCTGTCAGCCTTTCCACATACAGTCCACGTCCGATGGAAGCCATTCCTTGACCACGTTCACCACGCTGCGCCGAGAGCACCAGGGCGGTGGACGACGGTGAGGCCTAGGAAGGGAACGACACGGAGGCAGGGAAGACTCGGCAGTTGTTTCCCACGCGGAGGGGAGTACTGTTGTCTGAGGTTTTGGTTCTGTCTGCCTCGCCCGAACAATAACAGCGGTGTGGGTGAGTAGAGGGATGGCTAGGCCAGCGATGGGAGTATGGTGGGGCGGTGAGGCCTGCTGTGTAGCACAGCCGGCCTTGGGAGGGAGGAGCGAGCAGTCCGCCGGGCGCTTGTTTGAGCGGCCGAGCAGGAAGAGCAGAGATCGAAGAAGCACGACGGCCGTTGGATGGACATCGCACGGTCTTTGGAGCTAGAATCGTTCATATTGACTAAGTTGACAAAGCCCTCGGTCCCGTCAACTTAGTAGGCCCTAAGTCAGCCTCCCACCATGGTGGGTTCCAGCTGTGGGGAGTATTCATTTTTACGTGCGTAATAAGGAGGCACTTCCGGTGGGTCCGAGTGACAGTGGGGTTTCACGAAATACGGTGGTCCGTTCGGTGGGTCCCAGCAGTCAGAGGCAAACGTTTTTTTGTGAAATACAGTGGCCCGTCCGGTGGGTCACAATAGTCACGGGGAAACATTTTTTCCGCGAAATACTGGTGGCCCGTCCGGTGGGTCCCTGTTGTCAGGTGGAGGAATAATTATTTTGCGCGTAATAAGGAGGCACTTCCTTGCGGCTGCCGTGGACCCAGCTGTCAGCCTCTCCACATACAGTACTCTTCCGATGGAAGTCGGTCATTGACCACATTGACCACGCCGCGCCGAGAGCACCAGGGCGGTGGACTACGGCAAGGCCTAGGAAGGGGACGACGCAGAGCCGGCGAAGACGCGGCAGTGGATGCCCACGCGGAGAGGAGTACGAGGGTTCACTGGTTCGGCTGCGGTGTGAGGCTGTCATTGCCGCAGAATAACAGGGGAGTGGGTGAGTGGAGGGATGGCCTGGCCAGCGGTGGGAGTAGTATGGGGACGGTGAGGCCTCCGCGGCAGCACAGCCGGCCACGGGAGACAGGAGCATGCGGCACGACCGGCGCTGCTTTGGGCAGCTAGGGCAAGAAGACCAGAGGCTGAAGAAGCACTACGGCCGTTGGATGGACATCGTTGACCACGCCACGCCGAGAGCACCAGGGTTGTGGACGATGGCGAGGCCTACGAAGGGAACGACACGGAGCCGGCGAAGACACGGCAGTGGCTGCCCACGCGGTGGAGAGTACGAGGGTTGACTGGTTCGGCTGCCATCGCCGGAAAATAACAGGAGGTGCGGGTGAGTAGAGGGATAGACAGGCCAGGGATGCGAGTATGATGGGGCCGTGAGGCCTGCCCGGCAGCACGGCCGGCCACGGGAGGCGGGAGCAGGCGGTTCCGACGGCGCTGGTTTGGGCGGCTAGGGCAGGAAGATCAGAGACTGAAGAAGCATGATTGCCGTTAGATTGACATCTAACGGTCTGCTGATAGAGTCGATTGTTGACTAAGTTTCTTTTTTAAGAAACCTTGTGTAGGCCCACAAGTCAGCCTCCAAATCTATGGCAGACAACATAAAGCACATTTGCTATTTTTTATAATTTGCAGCCCGTTTGCTATTTTTTATAATTTGCGGCCCATTTGCTAATTCTTAAGTAATTTATTACAGCCCATTTTCTGCCGAGGACCACGGTCAAAAAGTTCAACCTTATTTTGCATATTTCGGTGGAGTCCAAACTGTTATAATCCCGAAATGATAAACAGTTTTTAAGAACTTATTGATTTGCCAAAAAAATCATTTTGTTTTTGTAAGCAAATAAGACGTGGGACAATTGAGTTGGTTTAAGGGAAAACCAGTGGTAAAAAAATCAGCGATGGGTGGGAAAAAACCAACAAAATAAGGAATGTAAATTGAAAAGGGAATTTTATGTGTTTTCAATATAATGATACGTGTATATGAACTAGTAAAACTATAGGTAGAGATTAGAAAACGGATGTAGGACATGCGTTTCAAGAGGAAAATAGAACTAGGCTGTGTGTTTGATTCAGTAAAAAAAACTGCCTGCGGATGTCGATGACAAAATATGACTAGCGCATGCGGGCCAGAGGCCAGTAGATACCTGCTGGATCTTTGTGCCCCATTGTCGTCATGGGAAGGGCCTGTTAAAAACAAAACCAACCCTGGGCAGTCTACAGCCCAGTTGAAACTTGCTCGACCTGAAAAAACAATATACGTGCTCAATAAACGAGAGAATTCTGCAAGCACGGACTGATAACTGGGATGCAGCACAGATATTGTTTTTTATCGTGACAATAAGTGCATGCACTTGTTTTGAAAAAACTGCAGAACTGGGAATTTGAACGGCGGGTGCTTATGCTACCCATCAAATAAAAATCAGGTGCCTGTGAATTCGTTTAGAAACAAATGATTCAGCTTTATATCCACGTCGACCCTCGGCATGATGGTTGGAAGCAAATGCAAGTTCATACCAAAAGATCGTTAACAACAATACCAACTTGCGGACGACAACGTAGTACAACTACCAATACCAAACTAACTTATAATCTTTTTACTCCTGGCCCTAGTGTTCGTCTGGTAGAAAATCTTGCAGAGGACCAGCTCCCGCTCCTTCTCTTGCTCCAGGTCCCCGAGGTGGTACTAGTGCATCACGCAGTTGGTCCTCTGCTGGTCGAAGTTCTTGTTGGTGTGCAGCACCAGAACCTTTTTTCCTGCCCGTCTGCCGGCCGGTGACCATCACCGGCAAGGTATTGCCGGTCTTGTGCCACATCGCGTGTATGCCTCACTCCGACTGTATCTTGTGACGCGTCCACGTGCCCCTTTTGAACGCCCTGGAATTGCACTGGAAGAAATGCTTCCTTAGGCCACTCAGTGTGATACCTGCAGTATTGTGGAATACAGGTTTTAGTGTACCTAGTTGGCATTTTCATAACATCTTTGGCATGTTGCACTCACTTGTTTCACTTTTTATTAACTGTCAAATTGTAATTGCTTCAACAGGTCTGCGTATAAAAAAATAGAGCTATAAAGAAAGGAATATGTTTGTGTAGGTAGACGGCCGATCAGTGTCTTACCTGGAAGTTTCTCAGGTTGGGTGTAGCATATGCGGTGCTCGCTGTCGATGGTTGGTATGAATAAATCGATGAGAGACTAAAATCCCGCGCCGTTAGCACTCACTTTGGCCTCAAGGTGCTCGATCAGCTCCTGATCCGTGGGATCGAACTTGATGCCAGCCGGCAGCACCGACCAATCCTTCTTCGACTTGCATCGGTAATTCCGGTTATATGGTACTCAATGTATGATCAATCGACTGTTTTAAGTGAATGATGAAAGATTTCGACAGATAAGTGGTACTCCAAATCTGAAGTCCAGAATACCCGAACACGCCGCAGGGATTCTTGTGTCACCTCACGCGCAGCGTGTTGTCACGTCAATTCAATGTGTGGACATGATGAATAATTTGACCGACGTATACTAGTACTGCACAGCATCTCCATCATCATTATCAGTACATCCTAAACAGGGGAGTTAAGATGCACTTGATCCCAGGAAGGCATCTATCCTTCAAACCAGAGGAGTGCTTCAAACTAATAATAGTACATAATATCCAACAAAAGAGGGTCGTGCTACAACAGCAGAATACATGGCTCAGTATAGATATCAGCACGAATCAAGTTGTGCATATTTGCTGTTGGCATGAACCACATCGCCGCATGTCGGGTTTGCAAAAGCCATCCATCGCATGGAAGCTTCATGCCTCTCACACACTGAAGATTATCTGGCAACAAGCTGTGTCGACGAATCTCTGGATATGGTGATTCATGAAACCCATGGTATGATGTGTAAACACAGCCCCCTCTCGCGAGTGGAAGTTGCATAGCACAGTAATCATCGTCGGTGATATGATCGATGATTGGTTGGATGATCGGATAATTGAGCCCGAGGAATAAGGAGTGGTTGCCGAGGCTGTAAACCCGCCTCTAGTTGAATACGCCTGGCCCAACGGAGTCGGGATCTTTCTCGAACACGAAGCAGCCATAGCCATCAATGTCACGAACGCCCCACGCATTGTACTGCATGTGGTTTGATGTAATGGTTTGTTCAATTTGGTACGTGCGAATGAGCATCAAATGACCATCGTCAGCTGAACGAGCGATAAACCTGCACTCATCGGCTGGTATGATTCCAGGTCCTGGAATCATGAAGGCCAGCGCATTTGCATCTGTTGCAACAATTCAAATTGGAGACCAAAAGGACAAAAATAAACAATCATGTTCAGAGTATGTGTGGAATTAAGATTATTATAACAGTGACACATATCATAGACAGAGAATTGCAATGTCGTGGTCATAAGCATACCCCAAGTTAAAAAAAATAAGCCAATGGCTTTCATATTCTAGCAACATGTCATGGTTTAAACATCATGTAACAATGAGAGGAAAACAACTATGACAGCACCTACTCATATTCTACCATAGCACTTACTACTACTATTCTCATATCAACTCTAAGCAATAACATGTGTTGTTATAAAAATCTTGTAAACGAGAGTAACATATAGCAATCATGATGTTATGCTCATAATATGTATTCTAACAATCATTAGATGCCAATTTTTCTTATATCAACTCTAACAATTGGCTGTATGAATCGCTCTGATGCAGAGGCATGGGAGACCCCCCTTTTTGAAAAAAAACTCTAACAATAACATGTGTGGTCATAAAAATCTAGGAAATGAGAGGAACATATAGCAATGATGTGGTTGTAGACATGCTATGCATTCTAAATTTGTCACAAATGAACAGGCAGTCGTATTCATAAGGTAAAGATGAGATGAGATAGAACAATTACACGACGATAGATTCCACCAGTATAGGCAGCCAATCTGTGCGTCGACCGCGTAAACGATGCCATCGTGCACTATAGCATCAGACAAAAATGTTGCCTCAACAGGATTGATGATGAGCCATAACCATGTATGGCGACTGGATTCCAGATAGACTAATCCCATGTTGAACAAGGCAACGAGCTTGTAATCCATGTAGTCTTATGATGGTGTGGGCACTTCGAAGATTACAACTTTCTGCAAACAGAGGTCGAGCCAAAAGCTTGAGGCGTCTCGTGTGTAGTAGGCAGGAGTGTCCGGCGGGCTACGAGGCTCGATGGCGGCGGTATCCCACAATGGAAGGGTGATCTCTCGCTGGGTGTAGATATCCACGAGACGCCACGGACTACCGGTGTGGTGGATGAGGACGATCCAGTTGGCCTTCATGCTCGCCCAGTAGTGGCCGCGCATGAAGGACAGGTGGACGGGTAGTGGTAGCATGTCGAGGGGCACCACGGCAACCTTCGTAGGATCGTCAAGTCGGTGTCTGGGCCACCTGCGAGGATCGGGCATCAGCAAGCAAGGTGTCTTGAAAAGAGCATGCCGGTTGCAGACGAGTAGACGGTACAAAGAGACCGAGCATGCGGCCAGACGGACGGTGCTGAGTAGGTCCATACGACTACAGATCTGCTCCAAGAGAACATCGGGGAGGGAATTCCAATCACGGCTCTGCGTCTCAGTCAGTTCTGCCATTGGGGTTTTCGGTGCCTGTGAGCCAGCGGGGAAGTGGATTCGGGCGGGCGAGCGAAGAAGCTTATCCTCGTGTGGCTGAGCAGTGAGCGGGGGGATATGGTACGCGCGAGCTACCAAGGAAGATGGCGTGGGCGGGCGACCAGTGAGCGGGGGTAAATGGTGTGCGGCCGACGATGGGGAAGAGAGGAGGAAGAAGAAGAGAGGAGGAAGAAGAGTGGAAGACGGGGAAGAAAGTGCATTAAATCTCAATTCTACTAGTACTACTACCAGGATATAGGCACCGTCCTTCGGAGTGTAAATAGTTAAACCGATGACATGTGGGTCTACCACAAGAGGGCCCATATGTCAGTTAATGGAGGACAGAGGTGCTTAGGCGTATTTGCGGAAGCGTGCCCTACTGGCACACATGATGGCAGTACTGGGTAAGGCTGATTTAGTAACACCAACACGCTGGTTCAGCTTATTAATTACGTGTCCCATCTGTTGCAGCGTGTATTGTCACTTCACTGTGAAGACTAGTTGAATAGTTCTCTCTGACCGAGATGGGGAATAATGGATCGCAGAGACTTCCTTTCTACAGTATCCCTATGCCTCTACGCTCACTTCACTCATTTTGCTCCGTACCTAGTCACTTGTTGAAATCTGTAGAAAGACAAATACTCCATATTTGGGAATAGAGGGAGGCTTTTACTCCGTACTATTTGGGAACAGAGGGAGTATCACCATATGGAGGGAACAGAGGAAGCTTGAAATATGAGCATGTCAATGGGAGGGAGTAAGCCCCATGCATGCATGCAACATGCAACACTCACACGTACTCCACATGGACGCACGCAACACTCACACACCCATGCGGCACACAGCACACGACGCAATACACACGCTCACGCTCAAGTGCTCAACCTACTCCCTACGTCCGTTAAAGACTGTACATTTAGAGACTTACACATTGACCAGGGTATAATTAACGCCCAAAAGTAGCAGACTTATGTGTGCATGCGACCATTGAGATAAGAAGATTAAATGAAGGCCGTTGCATGCTGTAATTAAGGATAGACATGTAGCCTATACCTACAGCACAAGTTGGTGCATTAGTCAATCAATATCGATTTAGATTAAAGGCTAAATGCATTGGAAGTGTAGATGTACATCATATACTACTACACTCTTTGTTTTATAGCCGATGTACACTCTTTGTTGGAAGACCAAGGGAAGACACGTGCATGCACTCACATACACAGCCAGGGCGGTTCGGGCGCAAGGGTTGGACTCGTGTCGCGCCTGCGTAAAGTTTTGTTTAACTGATTTCTTTGCTCTGCCAACTGAGAGGTGGGACCCAGAAACTAGGTGACAATTTAACCAGTCAACAAAGTCCCACGTCGACTATGTGGCCGGTCAGTAGGGTGCAATACGATGCTCTACGATGAGCTAGTGATTGTATAATCGACGCAAAACTATATATAGTGACCGTAAAGAGCGTATTGTTACATACGTTGACCGCCAGTGTATTTTTCTCGTTTCAAATTAAGCCATATTAATCGGAAAGGACGCAGTATGGAATACTACTAGTACTAGTACTGCTTTGGTGTGTCCCATCAACTCGCCCAACAAGGAGAAGCTTGCTTACTACACCTCTCCCTCGCCCACGCGCGCGGTGGTTCGCAAGACGAGGAGAGGGTTTTGACTACAGCGCCCTCTCCCTCTCCCTCGCCCTCGCCTCGCGGTGGATGTGCAGCAGTTCAATCGGTGTCAGATTGCCAGAAGCATATTGTACTGTAGTATCATCATTGTTGGACCTTCCGAAGAGGCGAAGAGCCAGGTGCAAGGTTCACACGAGTACGAACTGTTGAACCTCCCGAAGAGGCAAAGAGCCAAGCACAAGGTTTTATTGGAGTTGTCGTCCTAGTAGGAGTGTACTGCAACTATAGCGAACGATGCTACTGTATGATGCCGCCACGTCACGTATATCCAAAGCTATGCCACCTTTTTTTTCTCAAAGAGCGTGTTGGAGCCCGTGCAACAACCACACAAGTTGCACGTACACATAACACATTTACTAGTAATAAATTCTAAAGGACAAATGCCAGTATGCCACACAAGTTCATCTCCAATTCACGTGATAATTTTGTGCACGACTAGTCTACATATATTCACAGCGCTACCGTTCACAATTACCGTACTCCACTTACATGTTATAGATGGGCTACATGTCCTCCTCCAGGTTCCAGTCCCGGGTGTTCTTCATGGATGGCACGATCCATAGCGGTGGGCAACGGGAATCATTGTCGCAGCTTTCTAGTACGGTTCCACACGATGGAGACTCATCCAAGCTGAAGCAGCATAAATCAGGGATATCGTGTCCCAGCATGTCATTCATCTGGCGGTGCACACTGAAGACACAACCATGCTTCATGAACGGCAGGCCTTCCATGTCGTGCACGAAAGGTGGCATCCGCTTCACAATGGGGTAGCTTTCCCCGATGAAAAGCGAGTACTCTCCAAGAGTGTTCCTCGGCACCCACGTAGCATCACAGGGGTCGAACTCGGCGCCATTCATCTGGTACACGCGGCATCCCAGATCTGGACACATGGTGACGTACATAGTCAAGGTCCATGCATAATAATGGTGTGCTCAAATATGGCGGTCAGTAATACTGTGTTGCAAATAGTACTACTCCGGTATAGAGGAAGTAAAATAACCGGCTTATCATATATAGCCACTCTTGGCTACATGGATGCGATAGTAAGACATGGAAAAACAAAAATGGTGGCAGCTAGTGGGTTCAAGTATTCAAGGGCCTAGCTAACTATATGCGTCTGAAAGTGCGTTATATCAACTAGAGGGGGGGGGGTGAATAGGTGATTTTTATGAATTCTTCACTGAGGAATTTGCCGGTGAGGAAATTCCTTAGCGAAGAACTACTTGCAGCGGAATAAGTACTCAGAAGTAAGCATAACAGAATGCGGGCATGGTCATCATGATGAAATGAAGACAAACAAAGAGTACGTGAAAAGCGTAAACACAGGATAGCTCAAGATGAAGACAAACAGATCAAGAAATTGAAGCGAGGAAATTGAGGAAGTCTTGGTCAAAGTCTTCAAACACAGATATGAATAAACACTCAACACAAAGAATGAGGAAATGAAAGGGTTGAGGAGATAGAACCAGATAAGGTTGGTGAAGACAATGATTTGGTAGACCAGTTCCAACTGCTGTCTCGGTTATACGTCTGGTTGGAGCGGCTGAGTATTTAAACTCGAGGACACACAGTCCGGACACCCGATCGCTGAGCACGCAGCTCAGGACACAAGTCCTCACCGTATTCTCCTTGAACTAAGTCACACAGACCTCGTCCAATCACTCGTGGTAAGTCTTCAGGCGACTTCCAAACCTTCACAGACTTGGTCACTCGGCGATCCACAATTCCTCTTGGATGCTCTAGACCATGACGCCTAACCGTCTGGAAGAAGCACAGTCTTCAAAGGTAACAAGCGTTAGATCCACGCATGATCAATCTCTTCAGTGATGCTCAATCACTTTGGGTTTGTAGGGGTTTGGTTTTTGGGTTTTTCCTCACTCGATGATTTTCGCTCAAAGTCCTCAGAGGATGGGTTGCTCTCAAATGACAAGTGTCAGGTTTCTCTCGGAGCAGCCAACCAGCTAGTGGTTGTAGGGGGCGGCTATTTATAGCCTAGGGAGCAGCCTGACATGATAAGACATAAATGCCCTTCAATGATATGACCGTTAGGTGGATAAGATATTTTGGGACACAATGGCAAGAAGACAAGAACGGTCAGAAATTTGAATCTCAAATTCCTCGGGGCTATCATGTTCCTCCTTGTGTAGGCAATCCAAGATGGCGAATTTCTAACTCCTCGGTCGAACAAATTCCTCGGCGTCCGTAAGAGCTTCGTCTCATCACATCAAGAAATTGACTGAACTGTATGAGTTTTTCGAAGGCTTCACTCGAAGGGATTGGTAGGTGTAGGATTTTGAGTTGAGCATCACATGGAAATTTTTCCTTAGTATTTCCTCGACCCCCTTTAACAGTACGGTGTTTCCTATGACTCATGAAAGAGAAAATGAAACAACGAAAATGAAGGTCTTCACGCTTCATGTTCCTCAAATGAATACCAAGTCTTCAAGGTCACACCAATTTCTTCACTTTCAAAGTTTTCAGAAAGTCTTCAGAATAACAAAGTCTTCAGTCGAAGAACTTCTTTTTTGGGGTCGACTTTCTCTGTAAACATCAAACTCCTCATAGACTTATAGACCTGTGTACACTCACAAACGCATTAGATCCTTAACCTATAAGTCTTCAATACACCAAAATCACTAAGGGGCATTAGATGCACTTACAATCTCCCCCTTTTTGGTGATTGATGACAATATAGGTTAAGTTTTCAACGGGAATAAACATATGAAGTGTAAATACTGATAATGAGGAATTTGATTGCAAGATATAGAAGAACTCCCCCTGAAGATGTGCATAGTGAGGAATTTGCTTTTGAGGCAATGCACATTTGAAGAGTTGAATCATGGAGATCTCCCCCTATATCTTGTAATTCATACACGCATTTGACATATAACATGAAGAATTTGAAATGCATGATGAGATATGGTGCTTAACGTAATTCAGCATGCGTGCGATAACATTAATGAGGAACAAGCATGCAAAATAACGCATCAAGAGTATTAGAGCTCAAGAAGCTCAAGAGAATCAGAGCATAGTGCATCAAAAGTATCAAAGCACCATCGGGTTTAAGATTTCAACTCGATCCAATAAATGTTTCAGAAGAACGAGAGTTGTAACTTAACAAAATAAATTGCCCATATAATAGACCCGCTTGAAGACTAACTCAAATTTCTCCCCCTTTGTCATTGAATGACCCAAAGGATCGAAACTGAGGACTAACGCCCCTGAAGAATTTCAAGTTGAAGAAGGAGCGCCAGCGTTGTTGGGGTCGGTTGTTGTAGTAGGGCCTGCCGCGGTGTCGTCCAAGTCTTCATTTTCATCAGTGTCGCGCGAGGAAGAATAGGAGCTGGCCACCAAGGAAGGAACTTTGACCTTCTTGTATTTCTTCGGAGGAGGTGCAGACCAGTCAAATTCTTCCTTGAGTCCCATTGTCGCCGGTTCTTCCGCGATTTGTAGACATGTGAAAGAACAGCCCAGGTGCGTTTGAAGGTTCCATGGAGGTAGTGGTGGTTTTTCTTCACTGCATTGTGTGTTGAGGTCATGTTGTGAAGAATTGAACCAAACTGACGCTTGACCCATTTATGATTGCGATCAACCTTCCGATGAAGGCGAGGAGTAACTCACGATCAGTCATCACCACAGGTGCGAGAGCTTGAGGACTTTGCTTGACCGAGGTATTTTGCGCAGAGTCATCGTGGCGAGTCATCATTGGTGGAGTAGGATGCTGCTTTGCTAAACTGTCCATCCAATGGACGAATGCCTTCATCGATCACAGTAGTGGCCTTGCCCTTGTCATCAGCTGAGGTAAATGTCCGTTTGAGGACTTCAATCGGGGGCAAGTAACTGCAGTGGTTCAGAGTATCAGCCTTGAAATTGAGTGAAGACCTTGTCCTGATGAATCTCATTATCCAAGGCGCATAAGGCTTCAGCTCAAATGGTGACATAAATCATGAAAGTTGACGGGAACGCCATGGATTATGTTGAAAAACATATTCTTCATCACGCCAACGACTTCTTCATCATTCGAGTCGTGGCCTTTGATAGGACTCATTGTCTTCGTCAGAATCCGATAGACAGTCTTAGGCACATACAATAATTCCTTGACGAGGAATTTGGTTCTTGGGGCCTGCCTTGGCTTCAAAGGCTTCATCAGCACTTGCATACAGTGATTTGAAAGTTTTGGTTCGTTGTAGATACAACGAGCACCGTCAAGTGGAGGACTGAGTGGTAGAGCACGAAGCAATTCAGTTGCTGGTGCCTTGTAGTGAGTGTTTTCAGACATCCAGTCTAGCACCCATGAGTTCACGTCTTCAGCGTCTCCGGTGATGTGCAGCGTTGCATAGAATTGAAGAATGAGTTCTTCATTCCAGTCACAGATATCAGTGCAGAAATTCAGAAGTCCTGCGTCGTGAAGAACTCTGAGGACTGGCTCAAAGCCTGGCAGAGACTCCATGTACACATGAGGATATGAGCATGATAGAAGACTTTGTCTTTATTGAAAAGCACTGAGGAATAGAAATTGGCTTGGCTGGCAGTCCAGAAACGCCTCTTCCTTATGCGAGAAGAATCATATGGATTGTAATCAGTGAAGAATACATGCTCGCTGAAGAAGTCTTCAGCCTTGAACTTTTGCTTTGTTGAGAAGGGATCCTTGGGATTTGGCAGTGGAGTGTCAGTGAGTTGCATCACGACCTCTGGAATCGCAATCTCAGGTTCTTCAGGCTGAGGAATTTCTTGTTCCTCAATAGGTGCGATCGAGGATCAGCGGAGAAGAGTTCATCGGCGCTAGTGGCTGGAATTTCTTCAGGACGAGATGAAGTGGGATGAGTTTCTTGAGCCCATTTGAACAGCAGGAGCAGGGGACTGAGGTATCTGTTGGATTGGGGTGAAGAGTGGAGAATTTGGATGCTGACTTTCCCAAAAGTCATCATTCATTATTGGCGTTGTGCTTCCAATATCCACATCTTCTTCAAGTTCTCAACACCGCCTCTTCACTGTGAACTGAGGCATAGGTGAGGAAATGCTGGGGTTGAAGGGATTGCTTCCACTTCAATTTCTTCATCTATCTGCTCTGACGAAGCAGCAGAATGATTTTCTTCATCAGATCCGCTTGGGATCACATAATCTTCATCAAAAGGAACAAGGTCCTTTGATGGAATTGAGGAAATTGGAACAACATCAATTGGATTTTCAAAGGAGCTCGTCATTGGCTTCATTTTCTTCGCAGCCGAAGAATTTGACGCAGCTGATGCTTTCCGTTTCTTCACACCAGCTCGTTCTGCAGCCTTGGTCTTCTTCACATCAGAGGCAGATGGATGAATTGGAGTGGGTGTTGGCGCAGGAGGAGCTGAGGAATCTGGATGATTTTCTCAGCGCAATCGATGCAGCTTGATTGCCTCGACTTGTTCAGTTTCTTCAGCGCACCACTAGTGGATGCCCCGGCAATTTCTTCGGTGGCTGGAATGGGATCATCAGCCACGAACTGGCATTTTCTTCAAGAGCCTGAACTTCATCAGTGGTGCAGGCATGTTCTTGATTATTGAGGTGAGGCTCCAACTGAGGAATTTCATGTTGCATTGGGGCAGCAACATTTGTGAACTTCTTTGTCGGGTTGTGAATCTGACCTTGGCTCCTTGCCAATCAGCATAATAAGCATCAAAGTTTTCTTTGAGGGCTTGATTTCATTTGGACCTTGAAGTTCCTCGGTGTCATTTTGACAACGTTTTCTTTGAAATTCTCCTTTCGTATTGAGCTTTCTTGATCTCTCTTGCCTTTTCAAACTTCCATTTCTCTTCTGTGATGAAATGAGTCAACATATGACTTTGTCCAGGGTCAGATGAAAATCAGGCAAAGGGGTATTTGGATCCTTGTGCCAGAGATCAATATAATCGAGGATTTTCCTCGGATCCAACAGCAGAGGCACAGATGTGCCTTTGGCTCTAGTGGCCCTTTCTTGGCGATCTCTGATGATTTCTGCAAGTTCATCATCATCAGCCTCATCATCTTCAGGTGGCTCTTGGAAAGCAACCTGTTTCTTCTTGGGACTTGGCCGAGGACCTCGTCCCACCGTGGGCCTTAGTCTTGACATAGTCGGGCAGATGAAGACTTTGGTGCGGTGAGGAACTTCTTGAGACACGGAGGCAATGGAGAAGCCTGCAGATCCTTTGGCATGTGGCCGATGCACAGTGCCGAGGACTTTGTCGGAACTCCGAGGACTTGGGAGGAGCTGAGGACTTTGAAGGAGCTGAGGATTTTGGAGGAGCATGAGCAGCATGAGGAATTGGCCGTGAGGGCACTGCTGAGGAACTTGGCCGTGAGGGCACTGTTGGTGAAGCACTTGGCTTGTGTGCGGGCTTCTTTGCCATTGATTTTCTTGGCTTGACAGAGGCCTCAGTGGCAGCAGCAGTAGCAGAGTCCTCATTGAATTTCCTCACTGCCTCATTGGCTTGTCTTGCCAACTTGGCTTGGCGCTTGGCCCATTCTTCAGGAAAGTCCTCATCACGCTTGATCTTTGGTGGGGTCGACTTCTTGGCAGTGCCAACGGAGCTCTTGGGCATGGATGATTGAGTGCGAATTTCTTCATGTACTTTGGAGTTACATATCTGTACTCCCTCCATTCCCGCGCCCATCTCCGTTCAATCCTTTGGATCTACACCTTGCGCTGATTTTTGTTCTCTTTGCCGAACTCGGCTTCATCAGGTGTGCAATAATCAGCATAAATTTCCTCAGGGATTTCAAACGCGGTCATGACCTCAGGCCTCTTTCCTCCTTTCTGTGGCTTCTTTCTTTCTGCCATATTCTTCAGCTGAGGAATTTGAACAAATGAATTCTCTGAAGAAGTATGCAACTTTTCTTTGAGGAACGCTGCAAATGAGTTAAGTTGATGAGAACCTAGTGATTCAAAGGCGGACATGAGTACCGTGAACAGAGTATAGTTGCGAGGAATTTGGAGAGGTCATATGCGTTCTCGTAAGGTTTTTTAAAAGAACAAGTTTTGAGGATTTTGACCAGATGAGCCTTGAAGAATTTCACTAAGCGTTCTTTGTCTTAGGTTCCAGAGTTGTACAGATCCAGGATCCACACAATTGAGGAATCTTGAAGAAAATGATTGCTTAGAGAAACGAATCAAGAGCATATAACTTGTGAGGTGTTTGTGTGTGAGGATTTGAAGAATAAAACATCTTTGAAGATTTTGTAGTGTAAGATTTGGATCAACGAGGGTAGTAAAAGTAACTTATATTTACCCTAAATGAAGAACACGATGAACTGGGTGTTGTAGATGTGAAGCTCGTCTATTCAGATCTTCCACGCCCTAACTTGGCGGAGGAAGACAGCTACTGGCGGCTGCGGAGTGAGGATTTCCTTGATCGGCGTGAGTCGTCGGCGACGAGGTCGAGGCAGTGAAGCTCTTCCTCACCGGCGATGATGGAGTAGCGGCGGCGCTAGGGTTTGAGGAGCTCGAACGGGAGAGAGAGGTCGAGCGGAGTAAAAGAAGTGAGGATGGAGAGAGGGGTATTTATAGAGGCAGTGAAAAAACTGTTCGCCTGAAGATTTAGGACGAACGTGCCCCTGACCATTATCCTTCTCACGACATGTGTCACCCACGTACTGTGTAGTGGAGATCGTGTACAATCGTGGGTGAGTAAAATAATGCATCGTGGGATGCGGAACGGTTTGAGCGGCAAAACCAAAAGTTTGGATAAGATCAGTTTTAAAGTTCCGTTCGCAATTTCTTCAGCTGACAAGGACACAGTGAAGATTTTGAACGACTTTCAAATAGAACGCACATGAAGAATTTGTGAATAGATTAGGTTGAGTATAGCATAGAGGGGGAAGGGTCCGATCACATTCACTTAGCAGAAAAAGCGACTTGAAGAAATAGCCATAAGTGAATGCTGTAGAGGACATAAACCCATATATATATGTATTGCCAATGAAGAAAAACGACGGAAACAGTGAAGATTTTGCAAAGTTGAAGAATTTGAAAAACTGAAGAATTTCAAAAACTGAGGAAAAACTCAAATTGAAGATTTTCAACTTTGGTGGTGGCGTGTCCCACCGTATAAGAATGATGATTTCAGACTCCGCGTACAATTGTCGTAGGGTTCTAAGAATCAAATTCTTGATTAATTTCTTCACACTTAGAGTGTTATTCTTCATTGATTGAAGAAAAACGTTTCTTCATGTGTTGCACATCTAAGTCATCAATTTTGCATAACTGTCAGGATGTGTGTCCTTTTCAAAGAACGTTCGAAGATTCTAAGATATTTAGCTCACACCGCAACTTACTAAATCTCTTCTCATCCAAGGGCTTAGTGAAGATATCGGCTAGCTGTTCTTCAGTCTTCACATGCACGATGGAGATGTCGCCCTTTAACACATGATCACGAAGAAAATGATGACGAATTTGAATGTGCTTTGTCTTCGAGTGCTGAACTGGGTTGTGAGCAATCTTGATGGCACTCTCATTGTCACAAGAGAGAGGCACATTCTTCACGTTGATGCCGTAGTCCTTGAGAGTCCTGCTTCATCCACAGCAATTGAGCACAACACGAGCCAGCAGCAATGTATTCAGCTTCCGATGAGCGGTGATACAGTTCTGTTTCTTCGAGTACCAACAGACCAAAGATCGTCCGAGGAAATGACAAGTACCAGATGTTGACTTGCGGTCCACACGATCACTAGCATAGTCAGAGTCAGAATATCCAATGAGATCAAAAGTAGAGCCCTTGGGGTACCATAATCCTAGTGTTGGTGTGTGAGCTAGATATCGAAGAATATGCTTCACAGCCTTATGGTGTGATTCCTTCGGTGTAGCTTGAAATCGGGCACACATGCAAACACTAAGCATTATATCTGGCCTAGATGCACATAAGTACAATAAAGAACCAATCATGGAGCAGTATACCTTGTGATCGAAGTCAATACCATTTTCATCAGTGCATAGATGGCCATTTGTGGGCATAGGAATTTTGACACCTTTGCAATCTTGCATGCCGAATTTCTTCAGGACATCTTTGAGGTATTTCTCCTGAGATATAGATCTTCATCAGATTCATTTTCACTGGTTTCAGAGGAGGTATATTTGAGTACCTTGGCACCCTTTGCCATGAAGCAATAGGTGGGAGCGTAGTCATCACTATCTTCATCAGCTTTGTTGGTGAGGTCATTTTCTTCAGAGTTGAAGATGGACTTGTCGACGAAAGCAAGATGTGAGCTAGACTCGCCACACCGGACTCAGATTCTTCCGATGCCTCCTCTTCCTCATGTTCCTCGATTCAGCTTGAGTCCATTTCCTTGCCAATGAATGCATGAGCCTTTTGGAGCTGCTCTTCTTGTGAGAAGAAGGCTTTGAGGATTTTGATGATGAAGATTTCAATGATTTCTTCTTCTTCTTGGCGTCATCGTAACTGTAATCCTTGTGTTTCTTCTTCTTTAATTCCTTTTCCCATCGAGGACAATCTTGGATGTAGTGACCAGGTTTCTTGCATTTGTGACAAAGTCTTCTCTTATAGTCTTTGGATGAGGAATCTTGCTTCTTGAGGATTTTCCAAAGCGACCACGCCTTGAGAACTTGGAATTTCTTCACGAGCGATTGCTAGCTCCTGGCCTAATTCTTCAGGATCTCCAAGGCTACTACCGAGTCTTCACACTCGATTGAGACACAGCCTTGGCCTTGTGGCACGTGTTTTCCATAGCTAGAACCATAGAGATCTCTCTTCAGCAAGCTAGAACTCATGAGTATTTAGCCTCTCGAGGATATCAGCTGGATCAAGTGACTTGTAGTCAAGACGCTCTTGTATCATCGGTGCGAGTATCAAATGAGGAATCAGCGATCTTAACAATTTCTTCACCACCTCATGGTCGGTGATGTCAATGGCGCCAAGTGCTTGAAGCTCATTTGAGATGTCGATGAGGCGATCGAAGGTTTGTTGAACATTTTAGTTGTCGAGTATTTTGAAGCGGTTGAAGAGATTTCAAGAACATCAACTCGAGTCACGCTGAGTTGAGACTCCTTCATTTACTTTGGACAGCCTGTCCCGGATGAGCTTGCAGTTTCCAAAGCACTCACTCTTCCATATTGACCTTTGCTCGATGGCCACATATGATATTCTTCGCTTGAGAATCGAGTTGCTTGAATCTCTTCACATCAGCAGCATTGAGAGAAGGTGTGGTGAGGAACACCATTTTCCACAACATACCGTAGATCGTTGTCAATTGCTTCAAGATGCATTCGCATCTTGTTCTTCGATAAGGGTAGTCCGTCCCATCAAAGGTAGGACACCCCGCTGAGACCTTGATCATACATGCGGTCGACATAACTAAAACTCCGGTGGTTAAACCAAAATCACACGTAACAAGGAGTACCTTGCTCGATACCAATTGAAAGTGCGTTATATCGACTAGAGGGGGTGAATAGGCGATTTTTATGAATTCTTCAACGAGGAATTTGTCGGTGAGGAAATTCTTAGCGAAGAACTACTTGCAGCGGAATAAGTACTCGAAGTAAGCATAACAGAATGCGGCATGGTCATCATGATGAAATGAAGACAAACAAAGAGTACGTAAAAGCGTAAACACAGGATAGCTCAAGATGAAGACAAACAGACTGAAGAAATTGAACTGAGGAAATTGAGAAAGTCTTCAGTCAAAGTCTTCAAACACAGATATAAATAAACACTCAACACTGTAATGAGGAAATGAAAGGGTTGAGGAGATAGAACCAGTAAGGTTGGTGAAGGCAATGATTTGGTAGACCAGTTCCAACTGCTGTCTCAGTTGTACGTCTGGTTGGAGCGGCTGAGTATTTAAACTCGAGGACACACAGTCCCGGACACCCAGTCGCTGAGCACGCAACTCAAGACACCAAGTCCTCACCGTATTCTCCTTGAACTAAGGTCACACAGACCTCGTCCAATCACTCGTGGTAAGTCTTCAGGCGACTTCCAAACCTTCACAGAATTGGTCACTCGGCGATCCACAATTCCTCTTGGATGCTCTAGACCATGACGCCTAACCGTCTGTAAGAAGCACAGTGTTCAAAGGTAACAAGCGTCGGATCCACACAGGATCAATCTCTTCAGTGATGCTCAATCACTTTGGGTTTGTAGGGGTTTGGTTTTTGGGTTTTTCCTCACTCGATGATTTTCGCTCAAAGTCCTCGGAGGATGGGTTGCTCTCAAATGACAAGTGTCAAGTTTCTCTCGGAGCAGCCAACCAGCTAGTGGTTGTAGGGGGCGGCTATTTATAGCCTAGGGAGCAGCCCGCATGATAAGACATAATGCCCTTCAATGATATGACCGTTAGGTGGATAAGATATTTTGGGACAGGTGGCGCGCAAGAAGACAACAACGGTCAGAATTTGAATCTCAAATTCCTCGGGGCTATCATGTTCCTCACTGTAGGCAATCCAAGATTTGGCAAATTCCTAACTCCTCGGTCAGAACAAATTCCTCGTGACCGTAAGAGCTTCGTCTCTCACATGAAGAAATTGACTGAATCTGTATGAGTTTTCCAAAGGCTTCACTCAAGGGATTGGTAGGTGTAGGATTTTGAGTTGAGCATCACATGGAAATTTTTCCTTAGTATTTCCTCGACCCCTTTAACGAGACGGTGTTTCCTATGACTCAAGAAAGAGAAAATGAAACAACGAAAACGAAAGTCTTCATGCTTCATGTTCCTCAAATGAATACCAAGTCTTCAAGGTCACACCAATTTCTTCACTTTCAAAGTCTTCAGAAAGTCTTCAGAATAACAAAGTCTTCAGTCGAAGAACTTCATTTTTTAGGGGTCGACTTTCTCTGTAAACATCAAACTCCTCATAGACTTATAGACATGTGTACACTCACAAACGCATTAGATCCTTAACCTATAAGTCTTCAATACACCAAAATCACTAAAGGGCACTAGATGCACTTACAGCGTCCTCCAAGTTAAAAAGTACTCCTACTAGTACTACTAACTATACTACTAGTACAACAATGAAAGAGAAGGCGAGAGGGTTAAAAAATGGAATACCTAGGTAGATGGTGACGGTCCGATCGTGGTAGATTGTGTGACCATGTTGCACATCAGTGGTACCATGGGTAACGACTGCTAAGATAGTTGATCCCAATATGCCAAAGTCAGCTACAAGGTTCCAGGTTAGACCGAATCGCGGATGCAAATGCACATCCAGGATCGGCGATCTTATTTTGATCGGGGGATGACTGGTCCCTGCAAAATAATGGAGTACCGTTAGAAATGCTAATGATGGTTTGGGCATTCCATTTGTAATCTCCCGTACCATAGGATGGCAACCAGATGAAACAAGTCCCCTGGCTTGTCACCGCGAAGATGGCCTAGATGGCGCCTGGCGTCTTCGAGCGTGTAGGGTACAAATCTGCCGCCGCCAACATCGCCCGACCTCTGCCGCATTGCCTCTTGCATTGATGGCAATCCTTATGTCGAACACCGCGATGAGATAGTAATCATCGTAGCCGCGTCGCTTTGTCGGCGGGTCCGCAATTGCTATCTTCTTCAATCTCATGTAGGCATCATCATACGTATTCAATCCCAGCCTGTCCGGAAGGCCGATCCCAATGGTGGAGAAGGGGTCTAACGGAATGGCCGCACTACTGTGGATGTTGTGCAAAATGATGGTGGTATCCGGCCGGAGGTATGCAAGTCAATCTTCGTTGGCACCGACCCAGACCTATATATAAGATGGTGGGCAATGGAGAAATTACGGGAAGGAAATGGAATAACTAAGTACTACATGATCAAACTCCATTACTGACCTGCTCATTGGACAAAATCAGACTACCTCTCAACATCGGCAACTCTAGCGGAGTCAACATGCAACCATGGCCAGGGAGCGGTGGACTGTTTGAAGGATTGTCCCATAGAATAACCTTCCCCTCGAGGACACATGGAAGACCAACAAGCATGGCCTTTCCCAAGCCTGTTTAAGCAGCATCTTGAAAAAGTTGGTGCAGGAAGCACCGAGTCTTGCGGCGGTGAGGACGTCCGAGCGGCGTGGCGATTTCTCCTGCACGATCGTCGCCCAAGGTCTCCCAGCCCGACGAGGAGGAGAACCGCTGGCAAATCCATGGGAGCAGCGACGAACTGCCTTCTCTTGTGGGGAGGCTGGCGAGGAGGAGATAAGAGCGTAGTAACGCATGGCGCCTCGTCCCTTCCAAGCGTAGATCGTTCCTCGTGAAGGGGTGAGTCTATTATTTATTACTAAGTACTAGCATTATGGAATGTTATGGGATTGCATTATACTGTAAATAATAGCACTAGTAAGAAATTTTTGGCACAAGGTAGTAGTTTTTGGCATGGATTAACAAATTTTGGGTATGTTTTGCCATTTTTGTACATGCCAACTAGTGTCAAAAATGTCTTACATTATGTATTTGAGGAGTACGATTGCATCTTTGTAGCATACTAGTACTACTTTTCTCAACTAGTAGTGCGATGTACTGTACTTCTAGTCTAGTCTACTAGTAGTATAGTGCACCAGTTTTGAACTCTTGATTCTCAGGGCCAAGGAGCTACAGTTGGAAGTGGAGGGTACTACTGTTCTCTAGAACCATCGCTGTACTATCAATGCAGGGGAAGTACACCTGCGTAGTGGCCTAGTGGGTACTCTCGGTGCTCTATTCAGCCGCTCCTCTCACGTAGCTGGCCTACTCAGTTGCTCCTCTCACGCACACACTAACAGCCTGTTTATCAGTGACGGTTACTGCGGGGGCAGAACATTTTAGTTATTTGATACAGCGAGACTAGGCTTTTCGCTTCCATTTGTGGAGGTGTAATGGATCTCGTCGAACTTTGTTAGTAGTTCCTTCTTTATGAATGAGATGAAGCAAAGCTTTTGCCTCCATTTAAAAAAACACGTCAAGAGGAATTTCGTTTATAGTAGAGCCGATAATGGAGTGAAGTCCATGCGTGCAACGCCACAAGCTACAGAGTAGTAGTAGAGCACTTTACATACAGAGCCATATTGCACAGTTCCCAATGCCCCGCCAGGCTTTTCCGGCTCCTCGGGCTTAATTGGGAGGCGCTAGTTTAAATATGCTACTTGCTGATGAGGAAGCTGCAAGTGAGGTGCGGCTAGGGCGAGCACGCGAGCCACGGGATCTTGGGAAGGAAAACCCGTTCACGTGGCTAGGATGTCCAAAGGCACCCAGTTGTGGGGCCGCACGTCCGCTTGACTTCAAAACTCAAACTACCGTGTAAAATATTAGCTCGCAGCGAAGTGTAGTAGTACTATTTTTTTAAAAGGCCGCCGTGCGTTCGGCCGGGATCGAACCCACAAAACGAGGTATACACTCCCGCGACCACTAGTAGTACTCGCTGGAGTACAACACAACCTAGAATCACCTTTTGTCGCTAGTAGTACGTACATTGTTCCTTACAAGAAACCCCTAATAATGCAAGAAACCACAAAAATGCCAAGAAACTACTACCACTTGCATACGTGGTAGACTTAAGATAAGACTACCTTATCAACCATTGTACATGCTCTTACCAACAAAAATCCTCGAGTTACCTCCTACCTCCGGCCCGTCCACCTAGTCATCCTCGGCCATGGGACGCAGCTACCACCGCCGGCGGAAGGCGGGGTCAAAACCGCCGGCGGTGCGGAGCCCATCTTGCAGCAGCGCGGATGCCAGCTCCGTCCGGCTCTCGCGGCCGCTAGCTAGCCAAGATAGCTCCGTCCAGCTGCTTGTCTGCAAGGTTTGCTAGCTAGATTGGCACGGCAGCGCGACGGCTTGCTCGTGCGCGCCGCGCTAAGGCCAGCCATCTGGCTCGAGCGAAGGCCAGCGCGGCAGCTTGCTCGCTAGTGGGTCACGCTCGGGCCAGCCGGCCAACCCGTGCGGAGGCCACCGCGGCGTCCGGCCTGTCCGGCGGAGCGGCGGCCAACTCGCTCATCACCGGTGCCACCGACGAACACGCATCAGTATTGTTTGAAGTAATGTTCAGGAAAAATAATGATTTGAGGGGGAATAACAGAATAGAAGGTCAGATGTGGGTCCCTCATGTCAATGGTCAAACAAAATGTGTTGGTTTAAGCTGCCTCGTCAGCACGGACGTGTGGGCCAACCCAGTCATAAATGGCTTTAAACGAACCTAATCGGTAGGAGTACTAGGTAGTAGTTTTTGGCGTGGATTAAGAAATTTCGGGTATGCTTTTGCTATTTTTTGTACAATAGATTCTTCCTAGGGCTGGTTGAAAGTGGTAGTTTTTTGTTAAATACTCTACATATTGTAAGTAGGAATGAATGTTAAGCTTTGGAAGCCAATAAGCAAGGCTAGTTACATAGTGCATATGTGTACATGATTGAAAGTAAATATCAACAATGAGTGACTAATATCTTGATGGAAAACTCGAAACTATGGAATACTAGGAAAAATGCATGGTTGGAAATACTAGCAATGTTCATGTCCGTTGCAACGAATCATAATTAGAATAATAATTATTCACAAACTTGGTATAAAATACCCTAATTTTGATTTACATATGTCACTAGAGATATATTATGTTTCAATTAGAATATATTCCTTGGGCTGTTTTTGGTGAGGTCAGGGAGGGATGTGGTTGGTTTTAAGATACTAATTATGGGGTTTTCTGCAAATTGGTAGACTAGTGGGATGTTGGTGAGAAAAGGCAACAACTTACCTCACAATCGTTAGATGTAGATCTAATGGTCAGAAATGATGGATGGCAGACACACCAGCATCACCAACTTAGTCTTGTGTAGGAGTACTAGCAAGATCCGTGCATCGCACGGAACATCAAGATGCATTTTTTTATAAAACACTTGTTGTGATTGACCCTTGCGGGAGTAATCCCATGTGTAAAAACTAATGATATCTCGAGAAATATGAGATAAGGTGAAGATAAGTGGGGTGTGGTGGTGGTTGGTGGTCGGACTGAGTGGAGGCATGGGGATTGACGACGCCGGCAGCGGCCACTGAGCCGCTTTGTTCCGAGGCTTCCTTTCTTAATTGCTCAACAATGAGGTTTGTTGGAGATAAGGATGAACGAGGGAAGGCCTTGTCTGCAAATGTGGAGAGGGTGCGGGTATCTTTTAGTTTAATTTCCATCCGTCAGATATAGATCGGACGGTCTATATTGCAAGATGGCACACGTACCATCATCACCAACTCGGTTTATAAGAGAAGAAATATAAGTATGGAGATACAAACGTATTATCGATACTTGCTTCCGTAAACTAGCATCTACATTCTATTCAACGCCTCGGCATGTGGGGCCTTAGCACAATGACTTCTCATTGTGTAAAACAAAGATTTTCCGTCGTCGACAAGGAGGGGGTGTGACGGCGCGCTTTTTGGCTTGCTCTAGTCCTAGTAGTCATACTAGGTGGTCTAAGCACGTGTAGATTTTTTTTCACGTCTCGTGTTCGCCGTACTGCCATGATTGTTGATGAATAGACGGTAAGTTATTCACGGGGAAACCCTTGTTGAGCGTGTTTTAGAGAGAGAGGCAAGTGCGTGTGTGATATGTTAGAGACTGAGGCAATGATAACCGATTCTTTGTGTCTATGTGTGTGGAGGATAGAGAGACATGTACATGGGGCTTTGTGTTGTGTAACATGGAGACACATATACATAATTAGAGAGTGAGTGTGTGAGATACACATGCAGACATGGGGAGAGATGAGGATCCAGATAAATGGGTGTTTGTGCGTGTCTGTGTGTGTTTGTGCACGCGTTTGTGTGTGATAGGGAGAGAGTGTATGTGGAGTAGAGAGACCATGATGATGTAAACCTAGTATAAGGGAAGGGGAATGGTGTGACATGTGTAGTAGCGAGATAGCAGGTGCGGGCGGGGAGCAGACTATTTGGAAGAGACATCGAGTGTGTGTGGGAGAGGGGTGGAGAGAGAAAGAGAGAGCTAGTGACGGAGAGAGAGAGAGAGAGAGAGAGAGAGAGAGAGAGAGAGAGAGGAAGAGAGGGGTCGTTTGTGTCCATAAATGGCGTATAGATAGGGAGACAATGTTGATGTTGTCCGAAATTGGCGTATGAATGGAGACGCAAGGGAAGCGAGTCATCGTGTGTGTGATAGGGACTTCATGAGAGATCTAAAATAGATGGTGTAGAGAACAATGTGCGAAATCGAGAACGATTATACATTAGGGAGCTATGCAAAGAGTCATGACATATATGTATATAGGGAAGGAGCTGGGGCGGGTCCGCATGTGGGAGAGATAGAAAGAGGAGAGTGGTGCACAAGGAGACAAAGTGTGCTTGTTTGCAGTGGGGGTGGTGTGTGAGGTGAGTGCGCGAGAACCACATAACTAGGGAGATAGACGTTTGGCGGCAACGTTTTGTGTGTATGGGAAATATACACTCTACATAGTGCGTGTGCTTGGGTAAGAGAGATAGCGGGAGACCTAGAGAGTGAGGGAAGAGATGTGTGCATGCCCGAGAGACAAAGTGATAGAGACCTATGTTGGGGTCCGGACTTTACAAGAGAGAGGGGTGTTAATGTCCTCGTGTGTTGGTGTCACTACAAGAAATATGTCAACTAGTGACCTTCTGTCAGTGACCCTGGAAGAAATGGTCATAGATCTAAGACCATTTCAGACCAATTGGTCAAAAGCTGTTCGAGGGGCTCCAAACCCTAAACCATTGCGACCATTTGGTCAGAAAGGTCGTAATTTCCTTACACGAAAAGGTCATAAAGCAAACAACACTAGTCCGCTGCCTTATTTCTAGTTGTTAACGACCAATATAGATGGTCATAGCCTTGTAAATTGTGGTGGGTTGCTATGACTGTCATGTCCATGTGGCAGTTTTTGCCCTAGGTTGTGAAGCAACCTATATTTCTGTCATTCCCAAAATTCCCAAAACAATCTCATAAATTCTTTGGGTCATATCTTCGTCAAATATGTAAAAACATTCCTTGCCTAGTTCAAAAATAATTCGAAAATATTCATTTTCCTATTATGTTCAGAGCAGCACTTTGTGAAGGAAGTACCACTTTGGCATGTCCAAATGGTACCCATTTTCTCTGATGCTTTCCTATGCCCAAATAACCATCCTCCACCAAATGCCACTCAATCCATTCATTATTTTGAGCCCAGCTTCAACATTCAGATTTATGTCCAGTGTGGTAGTTTGTAAAGCAAGTACCACCTAGGCTCCTCCTTTTGAGGTGAAAATTTGTGAAGACGTTCTACTTAGTGGCGATCATCCTCACCAAAACTCACGCCCATTAGCCATGTGCATTTCCGCACTGCAAATCAAACACTTGGCTGCTTATTCATGTTTGAGCATCGATCGGTCTCCTCGTGAGAACCTTATGTTGTGATTTTCTTTCTAGCACCTACCGGGAGTGCCCAACCCACTAGACATCGTGAGGCCGCCTGAACACATGGCAACGCCACGGTCACGCGGTGACCATGCGGCGGGCATGCGAGCTTACGCGCTCTAGAGTTCGGGCCCTCGGCCACCGTCCAAACCTCGATGTCTCACCATAAAACCATGTATTTATGATTAAATAGATACTTATTTACCTAGAAATGATTTTTGGAAAAAATAAAGAGCAAACTATGAGGCAACTGCAGTTCAAATTTGACCCGCTTCCAGCTAAATCGACGGGAATTTGTCTTTTTCACCAGAGGTGGATCACAACCATTTTGCCAATTGTGCATTATATATGGCCTAGTATTTTATAAAATTGACTAGGTCCAATTTTGCAACAATTATTTGGTAGTTCCTTCACAAAAAAACCCTCCTTTTGGGCACTCGGAAAATGAAAAATGAATTTTCCGTGCAAAGAAAATGAAAACTTCCTTAGGCAACATTGTTTGGAATTCCAAGATGCACCCTCGTGCACAATATGAGATCATTTGAACAAACTATGCCATGAATGTGGCCATAAGATTGATCATTTGGCTTGAAAGCCATGAATCTTCACGCATGATAGCTCATTTCTGACAACACTTTTTTAAAATAATTACCGTATTACAAGTTCATTATTTTTCCTGGAAACTTGGTCACATATAATGACACAATGCGAAGGTTTTCCAATTTTTTGATTTGTTTTGAATTTTTTATGCCCGTTTCAAAATGCGGTCAAAACGGCGGACTTGACCGTTCCTAGCTAGTGGTTGAATCTTGGAATTTTTTTGGTGTTTCTATGATTAAATAGATACTTATGTACCTACAAATGATTTTTGGAAAAAAATAAAGAGAAAACTATGAGGCAGCTACAGTTCAAATTTGACCCGTTTCCAGCTGAATCGACGGGAATTTGTCTTTTTCACCAGAGGTGGATCAAAACTTTTTTCACCCAACCATTTTGTCAATTGTGCATTATATATGGCCTAGTATTTTTTAAAATTGATTAGGTCCAATTTTGCAACAATTATTTGGTAGTTCCTTCACAAAAAACCCTCCTTTTGGGCACTCGAAAAATGAAAAATGAATTTTTCGTGCAAAGAAAAATGAAAACTTCCTTAGGCAACATTGTTTGAAATTCCAAGATGCACCCTCGTGCACAATATGAGATCATTTGAACAAACTATGTCATGAATGTGGCCATAAGATTGATCATTTGGCTTGAAAGCCATGAATCTTCAGAGATGATAGCTCATTTCTGAGAACACTTTTTTAAAATAATTGTCATATTACAAGTTTGTTATTTTTCCTGGAAACTTGGCCACATATAATGACACAATGCGAAGGTTTCCCAATTTTTTATTTTTTATGCCCGTTTCAAAATGCGGTCAAAATGGCGGGAATGACCGTTCCTAGCTAGTGGTTGAATCTTGGAATTTTTTTGGCGTTTCTCTGATTAAATAGATACTTTTGTACCTATAAATGATTTTTAAAAAAATAAATAGCAAACTATGAGGCATCTGTAGTTCAAATTTGACCCGCTTCCAGCTGAATCGGCGGAAATTTGTCTTTTTCACCAGAGGCGGATCAAAACTTTTTACACCCAATAATTTGGTCAATTCTGCATTAAATATGGCCTAGTATTTTAGAAAAATGGTTTGGTCCAATTTTGCAACAAATATATTATAGGTCATTCACAAAAAAACTCAGTTTGGACACTCGTAAAATGGAATATTGATTTTTCGTGCAAAGGAAATAAAAACTCCCTTTGTCAATATTGTTTGCAAATCCATGATGTAAACTTGTGCAAAATATGATATCGTTTGAACAAATATTTGCTAGGACTTTCACAAAAATACTCATTTTGAGCACTGAAAATGGAATGAAAATTTTTATCTTGAATCGATCACGACCAATTTATATTGGTCATAAGGTCATCAAATGGTTTGCTTCGTTCTAATTGGACCATGAGCATATCACACGGATCACGCATCAACCACCGTCGGATGCTTCCGGATCCAACGACCCAAAACCACCCGAGCCGAAACCCTAGGTCTGTCCTCATGGACATTTTCCACCCCCCCCGCCTCCATTCTTTCTTTCTTTCTCTCCCTCCCCCCTCAGATCCTCTCCCTCCCCCGTGCAGCGAACCCTAGCCCCTCTCTCCCTCGCACACCACTCCTCCTCCCTTCCAGATCACAGCCGCCGCCTCTCCTTTCTAGATCGCCACCTCCACCTCCCTCCGGACGAGCTCCCCGTCGTCCATGGCCTCCCCCACGCCCTTCTCCCCCGTGAGCCCTCTCTCCCTCCCTCGCGCGACTCCTCTACTCCACTCGATTCCGGCGAGTTGAGTCGGCTCTCGCCGGCACGCAGCACACCCCGGGCTTCAGGTAAGAAAGTGTTTTGCTCGGCGCCGGCGCGGGCGTGGATCGAGACTGACGGATGGGTTTGGTTCCTTCTTTGCTACATGCGGTGTTGTGCGCGGTGGTGGCGCTGGCGCTGTGCGCGGGCGGCATTGGCGTGTCGCCTGCAGCGAGGGGTGCGGGGTGCCGGAAGCACGTGCGGAGGGTCAGGGAGTACGAGGCGGTGGGGGACGACAAGACGCTCAACACGGCGGCGTTCGCCAGGGCGGTGGTGGACCTGGGCAGGCGCGCGGGCCACCGCGGCGTGGCGTTGGTGGTGCCGACGGGGTGGTGGCTCACGGGGCCCTTCAACCTCACCAGCCACTTCACCCTCTTCCTCCACCGCGGCGCCGAGATCCTCGCATCCCAGGTGCGCCCCTCTTCTTCAGTTACCCGTGGGATTAATTAGCGGTAGTAATTGCTACGTACGTACTTACTGTGGCACGACGCGGGGTGGGGGGCTACTGGTGACAGACGGGATGGCACGGGGCCGGTGCTAAGTCACTTGGCCACTTGCGTAGGGAGGTTCGTCCAGGAACGGAGTGGGCAGCGGCTACTGGTTTGGGGGTCCCCTGCCATGCATCGCCATGACCATTGTCACTTCCTTCCTTTTCAAGCATGGAGTCAGGGAGTCATCATCTGTCGTCTCCGTGCTCCTGATGGGGTTTTGATTCCTACTTACTCTAAATAGAACTCGTAATTATTATTACTAGCCAAAATTGCATGATTCAATCACGGCACGGGTCATGGTAGGAAATCATACATTTCGGTGCTTAAATATACTCAATCCTGCAATTTCTGTTATCGATTTTCAGCTTGATCCACTATTTTGGTCAGTGATTTGCATTACCCTCGCCGCTGCTCTGCTTTGTACATACATAACCTAGGACTCTTATCAGGCCCAGATTTCGTGCTACTGTATTTACGGAGTAGTTAAGGATGTTTAGGTTGATGGTCAGATTAGCCCCTTTCAAATTTCATATATTAATCAATGGAGCACTAGCAGCCAACCTTGGAGATGGGCGTGCAAGTGTCTGACCTCCAACCCTGAATGTGTTTTTTCCATATTTCTACAGCCACTAGTACCAAACTGCCATTACAAACATGTCATATATATGAGTTGCTTATGTTCAGTAAATTTCATGAATGTATGAGTGAACCATAATTTTGCTAAACATCTATCACATTTTAAGTGAACCATAATTCTTATTTTGTTTACCTTTTTAGATCTATTCTACCGCTTACATTTAGTGTTTCCATTGAAGTTGTTTGGTTCTGGCCTCAGCAGTAGTACACTCTAATGGTAGCTTTATGTTCACCCTTTTACAGCAAACCTTTTTAGCTCTTTCTCATGATCCTTGTGGGCATTTATTTTAGTCCATGGAGCTGTTGCTCTAGCAGATGTTGCTCTGCTTGACATCTCACGATCCTTTGGATCGGCTGTGACATCTCATAGTCCATAGTTTATAATCAGGTTTCATTTGACAGCTTCACGATCAACGATTACATGATAATTCTATAATGTTGAAGCTATATTCCAATCTGCTCAACAGTTACATGATAATTCTATAATGCTGAAGCTATATTCCTGTCTGCTCAACAGTTACATGATAATTTCGTAATGCTGAAGCTATATTTGCTGCCTGTGTCTTAATTTTTTTTATTCTGTAATGATGATATGAAATGTCACGCAGGTCATTATTGGTGCTGTTGCTGTGGTTGTCGGAGGTGTTGCTGCTGCATCTGGCGGAGCTGTAGTCCGAGAAGGACAAGGATGAGATGGTCCTTGATGGAAACGACATCGAGCTCGTCTCCCGCTCTGTTGCCCTCATCAACTAGGTGAATCAGACAGGTCGCTGGTGCCAGAAATATTTTCTCTTTTTTTGTCAAAAAATGAAACATGTAGTAATCTGCAAGTTTAATAAATTGATACTTTTTCGTAAAATAATTTGAACGAATATGGCCTGTGCAAAAATAAGAACTCTGGCATGTTTCTATTGATTTGTTTTTGTATGACATGCAAATCTTGGTAGCCCTATCATTTTTTGAAACCTTCTGCTATGCTAAAATACACCCCATTCTGCATGCATGATTTTCCTTTGTTATTACTAAGCATATTTGATAAATTGCTCACAAGGAGCATGGGTGAGTCCAAAAGCTGCTTTGTACATTTTTTAAAAGAAAAATCTCGACCTCTCCATTTTTCTACTTTCTCTTATCAATTCGTTTTGCAAATATTTTGGCCCAGCTTTCCCATTGTTCTACCAATACTTTTTTACGTAAACATCTACTCAATTAGATTGACTAATCACTATATGCATGCATGTGTATGGACTTTACTTGAATAAGTTAACAAATACTAACAACCTGATTATATAGTAAATAAAAATGACTTCAATCCCTCTCAATTACATACAACATTTTGCAATAATTCTTAAGTATGTATGTGCATGGCACGTGCCTTTTACTAGTATGAAGCAGTTTTGTAATGTTAATTAATTTGTCACCGTGCAAGGGCAGGACAAGGTGTACAACGACGTGATCGACCCCGCCGTCCGCGAGTAGACCTCAAGACTGCTGTGTACCACGCCGATGACGTCCTCGATGACTTCCACTATGAGGTGATGTGCCGCCGTGCAACCCAGATCCGACGTCGCTGCTCCACTGCTCGCAAGGTTCATCCTACCTTATCTTCCCACTCCGGCTGGCTTTGTTCGAGAGCTCTGTAAATTCCTATGCACTACAAATACACTGTATATAAGTGAATACATTTCTGCTTGTAAGAGGGTGTTTGGTTGGACGGTAAACTTGCTGCACAACTAGACCTCGTTACATGCAGTGAAACAAATTACCACATCACTGGTGAGCTTATTTATATAAGAACATGAGCATGACTAAATCTAAAAATCACAGAGATTAAGTCAGCATATCTGATAATTGCATTTGTTGCTTGTATGTTCAGTTTACGGGTCTCCTTTTACTACAGAAGCTGAATATCACTCCCTCTGTTCATAAATAAGTGATGTGCAAAGAGGTTGCCTTCAGTTTACTTTACATGCAGAGAGTTCTTGTGTTTCTAATGGATTTTGAAATCAGACCATATGTTTTCTTATAAGCAAACTATATTGATGGTTGAAAGATTTTATATTCTTCTGATGCGTGATCCTTCTATTGCTAGGTGATTTGTTTCTTGGAATTTGGAAGAGGAAGACGATGAAGCGTTCTGGTTGTACTTCATAGCTAGTTTCATTGTATTTTGTCTTTGGTGCAGTTGTATGAACAGTATGTAAAGATTGTAATAGGCTACACTTATTGGTCTAGTTGTATTTTGTCTTTGGTGCAGGTTGTCTTGGTCTTGTCATTTCAAGTATATAGTTCATTTCATTTGAAATATTTGTCATGAAATAGTTCTATTTCTTTGTCTTGTGAAAATGTGAGAAATAGAAAGTTGATGAGTTGGACTTACTTATTGGTAGAGGCCAAGGCCCAAAACGTGAATAGCATGCAAAAGGCTGAGGCCCAAAAAAGTCAACTTTTAAAAGGCCGAGGCCCAAAAGAAATGGACCGTAAAGTTCTGTCTTAGAAACCAAAAAGGCTGAATTGCTGGGCTTGGCCCATGTAGCTAGCGTAAATTGACAGGAAAAAACATATATAAAAGGCTGGATTAATGGGCTCGGCCCATGTGAAACACCTAATTGGACCGGGCTGAATCTTGTGCCACATCAGCTTGCCACGCTGGATGCCTACTTGGCCTGGGGAGGTTGCTAGTGACCAAAACGCCACAGTAGGAATATTTTGGTCGTAAATGTCCACGACCTTCTCACAGAGAAGGTCGCTATAGTTAGTTAACGACCCTCAGCTTTTGATCTTCTGTTTTTGGTCAAAAAAAGGTCGCAAATGAAAAACAATGACCTTTCAGTGACCAATAGTCAAGGTCACAAGTTGACATATTTCTTGTAGTGTTTGGGGGAGAGGACGACTTCTCTATGTGTGTGTGTGTGTGTGTGTGTATGGTGGTGGTGGGGGGGTTGACTTCAGATAAACTGTGAGGTGTCTATATTTGAGGGACTTTAGCGTAATTGAGATATTGTGCACTCATGGTTGATCAATTTGTTTCACAGTTTGTACTATGAGATAACGATACTTTTGAGCATCGTGATATACCTTGATGTACCGAATTACAAACCTAAGATTGGAATTTTGGTATTCGACTCCATCATTAGCTTTTGTAATTCATTTAAGCGGAGGTACATTTTTAAGCCGGATTTCATGATTTCAAATTCATATATCAAACCTAGAGATATACACATACGGGCATGTTCAAACTTTATAATCATTCACTTTATTCATACACATACACATTTTTGCTTTTGTCATCATATTTAGGATAAACACATTTGGAATTTCATTTGAATTGGACCGTATGATGGTATTTGCTTGTAGTAGCTCAATGATCCATATTTGAATTGAATGGACAATCTAAGTTTCGAGTTGGAGACATTGATTTTCAAAACTTGCACATTTTTTTGCGTGCAAAACAAACAAATTGTCGGCCATGATATCATAGTCGGCCGTACGAGAGCAGAATACTTATAATTTTAGGCGCCAAAAGCTTTCAAACTTCCCGCTCACATCGAAATATCACGCGCCCGAAAGTTTAGCCCTGCGATATTCTTGTTTTACCCCTGCCACATGAACGAAAAAGGGCTGCTTTGGTAACTCCATTGTTTTCCCCTCTTTGCCCCCAACATTCTTCCCCAAAGCCGCTCCCCTTCCCCTCCCCGACCCCCCAACCATGGCAAGCCACCGAATCTAGTCCTCCACGGCAACGGTGGACCTCACACCCCGCCGGATCAACCTTCCGCACCTTGGAAGCCCCAACTGCCAACTCACCACTTCACCGGAGCCGCTTCAACGACTGGCTTGTCCACCGCTCCAGATCTTCTTGACCGCCATCATGGTCCACCGCACCGGATCTGCTTAACCGGCACCCTCGTCCACCACAGCGTAGGCCCTTCACTGACTCCCTCGTCCGCCCCTTCGCTGGCCCTTCATACAAGCCCTCGTCCGCGGCAACAGATCCGCCTCACCGAAAGCACAGTACAACGCGCCCGCCGAAGCCTTCGTCCACTGCATCGGACCCGCTCGACGGATGCCATATGGAACTCCACCGGCCCTGCTTTACCGACGCCGCAGCCTCATCAGGTTATTTCGATTTGTACTCCTTCGGTTTTTCTCTTTATCGTGCATTTGTTCACTTACCATAGATGAGCTTTCTTGTATGTCGACAGGCGCCGCAACCGTAGCACCGGAGCCTCTTCAGCGACGGCGACAGCCGGCCCAAACTCAACCGCAACACGAGCACCATCGATGATCCTTAGCTATCAAGTATGACAACGATACCCATACGCGCCGAGAATCGGTACTATTATCCAACGGCGGCGCCTACATTCACTTTCCTAGCATAAGCACCGCACCTTTGAATTTCTTCAGGCATCATTCAGTTTTTCATGAGGCGCGTTATATTCGCTTGCACCTGAGGGCCATACTTCGGCAATGAACATGTTATATGTGCTAAATTACATACCGGTGCACATATAGTTAATATTCTTTAGTTTTTTCTCGATGCCACCTGTTGGTTCCATCGATCGCTTAATGTTCTCTATGCTTAATTACACATCAGCAAACTAGCATGTGGTTCCGCTGCTTTTTGTTCGTTTTACCCTACATTTTCTGATGCTAGCTATTACATCACTGCTCCGAGCCTCTGTTCATTACTTGTTTGTGTGTTCTTGATCTTCCCAAGTTGCATGACTAATTTGATGCTTCTATTAATTATGGAGCTGCCAACCCCATCAAGCAAAATATTTGTTCTTTTGGGGCTGGCACCTCAAACAAGCATAAAAATAGAGGGAAGCAGATATATTGTCGTGTATGCACACACCCTTCTTTCATTAGTTTAGATGAACCATTGATGATCAATTCAGACCAGTGCGTGTGATTAAAATTAGTTTTACCTAAATAGATGGTGTAGAATAAACTACAACAACTAGATTTGCAACCACGGGATCTTGTGATATCTTCAAAGAACATTGCAACAACAGCTAGGCTTCACAAACAACATATGGTAAGCCGGTGTGTTTTAGTACATGTGAAATGTAATGCGAGTGGGCTGCTTTCTTGGCTTGTGCCCTCAACGTGTAATCCTACCGAATTACAAATAGTTCAGTTGTTATGCGCTTTGTTGTATTGCTTGATTCAATGCTTGTTTGTTGTTACGCTATACCGAGTTGGCCAATATGTCAAGCCTGCTGTTGTACTAATGTAAAGAAATGCATGCCTATTTCATTTGAGTCCTTAACTTTTCCTCTCAACTTCATCACAAGACTGTCTCCGTAGTTTATATGAGGCCACACTGTTAAGTGCTTTCTCAGATTATTTCAACTGCTTAGATGCCTTGGCAACTTAAATATAGCGGTTGTACACTCCCTTTCAACTAGGGATGTCAACTGGGTCCCATTTAATCTTGATTAAAGTCCACTAGTGGTATGATAGTCCAAAAGAGTTTTTGTTTTTTGAGGAAAATGAACTAGGGAGGTAGCAAAAACTAGCTAGATGGGACTGGCGGATGTCGTTTATTTGCCACTTACATCCCTAGTTTCATCTTACCATTTTAATTTCTTTTCGGTTGATGCTGCTTCGAACCATTTAAATATAGTTTTCCATGCTCGGCAATAATTCGTTCGTAGTTTACCATGTAAGCTTACTGCCTGGATCATACGATAACTATCTCTTACTTATGTCCAGTGGAAACCTTTTAGGATGCCGTTCACACTAGGACAGAATGTACAACCCCAGAATCTATTTGTGGAAGCAGTGCGCCATCCATGTTACCAGATGGTAGCAGTTCAGAGGCAACACCATCGGAGAGCAGTCTAAGCACAGATATTATAGTGCTTGAGGCTCTACTAGAGGCAGAAAGACATGGTGTGGCTGCCATGAATGAGGTAATCTTTATCTTGAGGCTGGAAACTACGGATTTAGCGGCACGCATTATGCAAGCAACCCAAGAATTGGAGGAAGTAAGAATGTTGCATTTGAAGACGGAGGAGGTCCTGCTGTTTCTGCTATCTGAAGCCGAAGGTAATCCCGGTTCTTCTTTAGATACGAGTTGAAATTGTCATTAGATTATAGTACTTGCATGTTGTGTCATGTCTCTGAATGGATTATGTTGCAAGACCCCCTATGTTGTCCATGTGTTGTAATGATCCGAATTTTTTAGGCGAGGTAATCCTCAGTACTTGTATGATTGACATAAGGTGAACTGTTTTTCGAGTGAGCATATTGTATTGGATGAAATAACTGTTTGAATCAGAGTGTATCCAACCTACTGAATTCGAAGATCACGACATTTCTAAATCATAATCATATATAAAGGTGGAATAAATCTTTGTTGTGGTTTGGAAGAAATAAATAACAAAACGTATAATTATATGTGGATATTCATAATCGAATACAAATTGGATTTGAATTTAGTTTGCCAGGTCCCATGGCAAACATGAATGCTAATTCTCCCAAGTTTTGAACGAAGCGGCTAAACACCCACTATAATTTGTGGGCTGCCCGAAGCAAGTGTTTGCGAGATGGAAATTACTGTCTACCCCTGACACTTGACATCCTTATCGACCCGATTTACACTGCTGTCGATAGGGGTAGACTAGTAACTTCAATCAGACGTGACACGACGGCCTCTGAGCCCATTCAGACACGGTGGGCGCCAAACGTGGGCGGTAAAACACATTTGATTCAAGCTCGTCCGAAAGACATGTGTCTCTTCCTCCATTTCCCCATTCATACACGGTGGGCGGCAAAACAAACTCTCCTCATCCGAAATCGATGTAGGCTAATATTTTAAAAAGGGGCAGATGTGTAACTTCCATCAGACGTGACACAACCGCCCTACCTGTCAGCCCCGTTCATACACCGTGGGCGCCAACCGTGGGCAGCAAAACACCCTCTCCTCGCCCGAAATAGTTACCGGCAAATATTTGGGAGATGCAAGATTACCGTCCTATCCCCAACCGACGCGATGTCCGAAATTTTAAACGGGGGATAAGTTTGTAATTTTCTCCCATTTCAGAGTAGCGCGTCCGAAAGTTTCAGATCCCCCCTCCCCTCCATTTCCCCATTCATACACCGTTGGCGGCATGACAACCTCCGCACCGCGGCCAGCCTCCTCCGTCCGCCACCCCATCCTCCACCTTGCCGAAGCTGCTACCCCTACCCCGTGGTCCACTGCAAGAGATGGACGTCTCTCATCCACGACGCTGGACCAGGATCCTTTCATCGCCTCCTCTCGCTTCATCGGCGCCGTCGTCCACCTTGCTGTTGCCGCTCCTACGACCGCATCGTCCATGGCAACAGGATATATTCCCCGACCCAGCCGTCTGCCGTCTAAAGACTTCTTCCCCACCGCCGACAGCCACCGCACCCGCAGCACCCTCAACGTATCAGAATAGGCCTACACGGCGTCACAAGAGAGGTGGTACTCTTCCATATGTGCTTACGTTATTGATCTCACCCAAAAAATAGATCGTAATTTGTTTACTGTAGTTTTCTTGTCCGTACCTAATCGTAGTGGCTAGTTGAAAGCAAACATTTGTTGTGAAGTAGCTTTGTCCGGTTTGCACCTTCAGATCCGCCATGGCACGGGCACTATACTCGTAAAGCTTATGGTTTCCCCCCTTTATATTCACTACCATCATCGTAGGTGCTTCGTGTCGTGCTAGCACTGCTCCTCAATACCTCAACCCAAAGCTTACGTGTTGAAATACGAATCTGATATGATGCTCATATCACTAAAACAGAGAACGTTTAATTGGTCACCTAATGTTCCTATATTCGTTTTGAAAAGCATGTGCGCCACCCACTGATCCAGCTAGTTCCACTTTCCTGATTTTTCTCTTGATGCTTAGGGTTTTCCCCTTTTATCTACTCTACTATGATCTGCGTAGGTGCTTTCTGTCATACTAGCATTACTCCACCCTTCAAGCTAAACAACACAACACTCAGAATTCGAAAGCTTAGTTGTTCAAATATGATTGTGATATGATGCTGATATTAGTTAACCTACACATTTAATTGGTTAGCTAAAGGTCCCACTTGAGTTTCCAAATGCATGTCGCGACATATAGAGAGACAGCATAATTGCATTTATTTGTCACTTGTTGACCGTACTTTCTTGTCCATACCAAATCTTAGTTGTTATTTCAAAGCAAACATCGGTTGCTAACTACCCTTTGCGCGGTTTGCAGCTACAGATCTGCCATCTAACTGCCACGGTCAACACTGTACTCATCATGCTTATGTTTTCCCCATTTTATGATGACCATAATCAGCTACGTGGTTTGTGTCGTAATAGCATTGCTCCACCCATCGAGCTAAACAAGCTTAGTTGTACAAATTCATATATGATATTATTGCTGATATTAGTAAAACTGAGAGATGTTTAATTGGTGAGCTAAATGTTCCTACTTTAGTTTTGAAATGCATGTGAGCCACATATGGAGAGACCGGAAAGAATAGTATTTCTCTGTGCGCTCTGGTTCATCATGGGTGGCCAACCGAAATTGTATTGAAAGACTTGTAATATCTTCAATCTGCTTGCTCTTCTTCTCTTCTTTAAGATGATACTCTTCTCTTGCGATCATTGGTCGGTCGAGTTGTTCTCCTTAGTATATTTTGAATCATCGGTCAGTCGACTTGTTCTTCTTTACTATATGTTGAAGCTATCATCTGAAGTGTCATCACTTCTAGAGCTCTAATATTTTGAGTAGTAGGCCACATTATATTAATGCACACAACAAATTACAGCATGCATGGCATCTTTTAAAAGAATTGCAGAGATAGCACAAAGGGGTTTACAGGAGGCGATTGGATTAGAATCACTTCGCATTACAAAGAAAATCTCACTTGTTTTTATGTTTTCATGCATGTCGATATTGAACATTATCAAAATGAATATGAGAATGGGCGACGAGAGGAATATTGCGGAACGATCCACTGGCTAACAAACTTGGCATGGTGGAGGATGGCCTATCTTATTCACCCATCAAGGTGCTTGCTCTAACTTTGCAAAGTTGTATTGGTCGCACATATTTTGCATCTGACCTCTTGCATTACTTCTACTTTGTTACACCATCTGCTTAGTTTAAGCATCATATATGATTATATGCCATACCTATCCATTTTCTGTACCTATTCCATGTGTCGTGACACTATGTTTTTCCAATCAAATGTTGTTCTTTCGTAATAGATGTCCAAAAGGAAGAGGGTGAGTGCAGATCCTCAAGGAGTACAAACTAGGTATTTGGAAAAGGTAGTGATACCTGTTAAATCAGATAGATCACCAGCCACGAAAACACAGCCCAACTGTACCACACTTTACCCCTACTCCAAAGGGCAAACCCTATTAGAACTGCTGGGAGCCCAGTCAGTAATTGTCTATGATATCAATTCAAATTTGAACTCCTAAATTTCTGCTTGTGCCTTACCTTGTCTCTTGTACGAAAACTAATTACAGATGAATCTCCTTGCTCAAAGGATCATACGATCTCAAAACAATAATGTGCTCTGCATTGCTCTTGTTAGTACCTCTCTCCCTTTTGCCTTGTAACGCTGTACTTAATTAATTGCTATTTGATTATGTATCATCACCGCTTTTGAGCTTCATTATCCTCTGTTTCTTCCAATATTATTTGATCTATATTTACTCTTTGCGAAATGTAGAATAATGGCAACGCTTATAAAGAATTTTCTTTGGGGAATTTATTGAATTATCCTTCCATCAACATGGAGAAGGGCTTTGTCCAGCCCGTGTTAACATGTAATGTAAGTTCATCCTTCTCAAGCCTTCAAACTTTGTTCTAGTATAGATTTGGATAGGCATCATTTCCTCCACTGCTGTTTGCTTTGCTGTTTACATCTGATAGCATGTTTGCAACAACTACCAGTTCCAAATTGTAGTTGTAAAACATGTTCCTTATGCGTAACAGGTCCATTTATTTGCTTATATAATTGTGAAACCTGTTACGTGTCTCCTTGTTTCTCTTCGAGTCGTATTCTTACCGTGCAGAACTTTAGGGAAGATAGTGAGCCAAACCATCTTGAGGACAGCGAGATGACCCCAAGGTCCTGTCTTGATGAAGACAGTGAGTTGAAGCTACTCACCAGCAGGTGTGAGACAACCTCTGTGTAGTCGCTGCCTCAATCAGTTCGACTTCTTCAGTCCCAACTTAAAGCGGAAAGGCTTGCTTCAGCTCAGCTCCGACTTGAATTCAAAGATGCAATGAAGATGTCAGAGGACTGCCGTGCACACCATCATGCCTTAAATCTAGTGTTGATGCATCTATCGTTGACACAACTGAGGTCTACTCAGCTTCTTCAGCTGCTTGTGGGGCCCGAGCTTGCCAGGCCTAGTGCCTTCTAAAGTGCTCTCAGTTTTGTATATTCTTTTGTCGGCGCGTTTATTTGCACTGGTGGCGAACTTTGATGCCAAGTGGATGTAATATGTGATAGCCATGATAGCCTAGAGTAAGTTGCTTGCTTATTTACTTCCTTGTTGTCTTGTTTATTTGTTTGCTTGTAGTCATTGCAGTTCTTTTTTCGCGGTTTGATATTGGCTGCAATAACCTATTTTTTAAAAGTAGGCTACAATAACCATGGGCTAATATTTACTGTAGTGACACTGGGCCTCCTATGGGCCGTACAAACAGTGGGCCTTCTATGGGCTGTAGAAACAATGGGCCTTCTACGGGCCGTAGAAACAATGGGCCTTCTACGGGCCATATCATCAATGGGCCTTATACGGGCAGTATGATAACATGGGCCAATAACAGGCCGCCTTATGGCCGTAAATGGGCTAGAGTTGGAATCGTCCGTTCATGGGCCGACCATAATGGGCCATCGTTAATAGGCCGTATTTCATGATGCTATGAAAACGGCCCAACGTATTAACGGACCACAAACGGGCCGACTATAACCACGGGCTGAATTTGGCCCACAAGCAGAAAATGACAGTAACGGGCCGTAAGTAAACGAATGCTGGAAATGAGCCCAAGAATAAATGGGCTCCGAGAAGGCCGAAAGATAACATGAGCTGGAAACAGCCCACCAGAATAATGGGCCGTTAATGGTTATAAAGTGATACACTGTTCATTACGGGCCAGTTTCACCACGGGCCTTTAATGGGTGTAAAGTGATACACTGTTCATTACGGGCCAGTTTCACCACGGGCTGTTAATAGGCCAAGAGTTACATAGGGCCTCATATGGGCCCAAAGACGTCATGGGCCATACATGGGCCAGAAGTGAAAACGGGCTGGAATCATATTGGGTGGCCCAGATGACGCTACTGGGCCTAATTCGGATAGGGCGTAACGGGCCTTGGGTTAGCGGGCTGTAAATGGGCTATATGCGAACATACCGTTAACAGGCTTTCCATGGGCCGACCCGCCACCTTTTGACCAAGTCAAATGGGACGGCCTTTTCACAGGAATGGGCCTCTGTTGGGCCGTGCCATGTGTCGACGTATCATAGGCGCCTTCTGTCCAATGAGTGGATGACATCTGTCCCAACGATGAGCCGGCACGTGTTTCCTCCAGCCAATGATGATTTTACACGTGGAAAATCCCCATTGGTCGGGTCTGTTAACGGGTTATCGAATCCAAAACCCGACCCGATAGCTTAATGGCATTCCGTTACGGTGGATGCCACGTGTCGGCCACCCTTGACGAAAGCACTTCTGTGAGGTGGGATTTATTGTCATGGAAGTGGACACTTCCGTGATGATAATTTTGGTAATGTCATGGAACACTTCTACGACAGCACATGTATGACTATCTTGATTCTGTCAAAAAATCGTCATGGATGTACATGCATGACAAAAAACGCGACCTACTGTGACAAACACGTATCATCACGGAAGTGTATTTTTTTGTAGTACTTGCCCCTTCCTCCAAGCCACCCCCTCCTTAAATACCCCCAACCCCGCCGCCACCACCACCCAACCCCGTCGCCGCAGCCGCGCCCAACCATAGCGCCCGCCACCGCCGCTTTGCCGCGCCTCACCGCCGCCCGCCGCCGCCGTAGCTTCGCCTCCCGCTGCGCAGCCCGCCTCGCCGCAGCCTCATCGGTGCCTCGCCGGAGGTTACGCCGCAGTTGCCGCCGCCGGTTTTTTTTCTAAAACCGATCCGGTTTTTTTAGAAACCCTAGTTCATTTTTTTAGATCGGTTCTCCGGTTTTTCTCGGTTTAGTTACTTAGCGGACGCTCATCCGTACATTCATTTTAACGGACGGTTTTCACTCGATAGTTACAGACAACGAACGTTCATTCGTTAGCCTGTTCGTCAGTTTTCTTTTTCTCGGATTTTTCCGCGATTATTTTCGATCGCGATTTCTGATCCGATTTTCGTTTCAGTTTATCTTTTCGCTCGTTTATCAGAATCGGGTGATTCAAGCGCCCAGATCTTCGTCTCGAGACCCTCTTTTTGTATAATCAACTTGAACAAGATTTTGGTACTGTAAAACTTGACTTTAGTCCAGATTAGTAAACGGACCTTGTTTGTTTTGCAGTTTGAGTTTCGTTGCTCCGTTTGATTTAATTCTCTTTGCAAACCGTAGTTCTTAAGTTGAACTTTCTGGTCAATTCCTCTTATTTGAGTTTTGCCCATGCATCTTTGCTTGATTGCTTATGTATGCTATTGTTTGTTTGCGATAGAATTCCCGGAGTACGAAGCGTGCTACTACGAGTCCCTAGGTTTTGCGGATCGTCACCAAGGCAAGTAACACATTGATCATACTCTTTCCATACCCATTTTTTATGCATTAGTTTTAATCCTCAAACATTGCATGATTAGGATGTCATTAACATGTGGGTTGGAAAGTAGTTGATGAGGTAGAACCTATTGCCCTGTTATATTCAAACCCTTGGGAGTTACTTTCTACGTATTGCTTATATTGCTATGCTATGCTCGTAGACGTGGTTTGGGTGAGTGAAATCCATGACAGATGTGAGATTGTTAATTAATGGTTCAACTTAAGGTGGCAACTTAAATACACATCTGGGTGGATTGAGGCACCTGGAGAATCTAGTGTTGCCTGTATTTTTGGAAATCCCGGGGTTCCGTGTGATTTTCCTATGGACCGCCACCCAGGCTCAAAGGGAACTGAGTTATTTTCTTGCTAGAAACTTCCATGTGCAGCCACAAGCTATTATGGGCTCTAGCATAGTTGAGTAGGTTACATGAAGCTCTTGAAGAGGTGGGTCAGCAGGTAGAGGGTTTTAGGTTTGGTATGGTCTGCCCGGAGTAGAGAGTTAATGTTTCTGAAAGACTATGTCTTGGTCATCCGTTTCTGAAACACCATGTAGTGCGAGAACTCCAACAGAGGCGATCGAGTCTTGTGGGGAAAAGTGCGCAAACCTCTGCAGAGTGTACAATCTAATCATGGTTAGCTGTGTCCCCGGTTACGGGCAATCTTGAGTATCTAGTACTTGGAGTAGCCTAAGTATCTCATCACTCTAAATTAATATTGTTGGGCTGATAACTACTTTAATTGGGATTGAGTTGGAGGAACCTTCTCAATGATGTTTCAACTACCATGATAGTTAAAATAAAATATATTCCTTTGTTGTAGGAAAAAAATAGTTTTTCGCAAAAACCATAACCATAGAGCTTGCCACCAGCCAAATATGCATGTAGTGATAGCATTATTCTGTTTTTGCTCTACTTTGTTACATTGCCAGCATATTCCATGTGCTGACCCGTTTTCGGGCTGCAACGTATTATGTTGTAGACTATTCAGACGAGGAGTAAGGTTCGTTAGGTCGTTGCCGTGCAGCTCAGCTATGCCGTTGGAGTTGATGGACTCACTTTATCTTCCAAGCCTTCCGCTGTTATCGTATTGGATGGCCTTAAGCCATATTTATTGTAATAAGTTCTCTTTTGAGACATTCGATGTAATAAGTGTGTGATTGCTACTCTGTTATAAATCCTTCGAGTACTTTGTGTGTCAGCATTACCGATCCAGGGATGACACTGAAGCACAGAGACTTGACCGTTTGAGGTCGGATCGCTACAAGATGGTACCAGAGCACACACTGAGTGTAGGACACGACCACTAAGATAAACCATAGGTCACTCTTCTCTACTCATTTCGGACTTCTCTCCATTTTCTACTCTTTAGGATGGCGGAGTTGAAGAACAAGTTTGCACAACTGGAAGAAGACACAACCTTTGGACGCCACTTGAAGGAAGTTACTAGGTACTTGAACATTGGAATACCAAGCTTCACCGGGACGTACAACGCCACCTTACCATAAGAGGAGCGCTGGATGATTCAAGTACAAGTTCCAGGAAGGATGTTCTCGCCAACCACTAAACCCATAGAATTTTCCTTTGAAGCACCCACCTGGAGTCTAGGCAGAAGCATGGCAGCCCACATTACCATGGGATGCATTGGAGAAGTCTACAACAAGGATCTTAAGGACACTATCTATCAGATATGTGGGCGCCGAGACGAGCAATGGGAGATGATCAGCACCAAGAAGGACAAATCCATTGCAGCTTTCATCCAGGAGTTAAACCAGCACATTTGACGCCAGGAGAATAAGATGTGCGCAGATATGATAGATTTGAAGAAGGCGAAGACCAGGATCATTGAGCTGGAGGAAGAACTCAAGTTTACACGCGATGGATACGGGGAGGAAATTGCAACACTATTGGAGAAGAATGACAACCTGATAAAGAAGATCGGAGTATTCATGGGAGACCCAGCGCCGAGAGGAGAGGACGACGATTCCACTTGCCCGGAGAACTACATCATCATCGATGACACCGACTCCAACCCTAGTGATGATGACTTTGAAGACGAAACTGGAGCAGACATCATGGAGTCTTCCATCGATCAAAATTTCTAGATGACCACCAAATAACAGTAGTATTCCCCCATGTATATAGTAGTAGTTGAGCACCTTTACGATAGTTCTAGACCGCTTGTATGCCCTTTCTTGATTGATTGAGTGAAATGTTTGTGTTTGTCTCATGTGCATATGGGTAGTGCTTTCTCACCAGACCCCTTTTCTATTCTAATCTCTCCCCTCTAAAATCCACCATTTGCCTCTGAGACATGACATCGGATTTGCCTTCCCGCCAGAGCTCACTCAGTTGATCCAGCAGTAGAATGCCTTGATGCAATTGTTAGTCCAGAACCAAGGCAACAACAACAACAACCCGCCCCAGTTGACAACTTAGCTCGCTTTCTGAGGTTACAGCCGCGGTGTTTTCCAGTAGCACCGAGCCTATAGTTGCTGATGATTGGCTACGCCGTATTGGAAGGGAGCTGACCACCGCAGGTTGCACAGATGCTGAGAAGGTGCGCTTTGCCGCACATCAATTGGATGGACCAGCAGCCTAATGGTGGGAGAATTATACTGCCACTTTCCCTATAGCCAACGTCACTTGGGATCAGTTTCAGCAAGCTTTCCGCACAGCCCATGTCTCAACTGGAGCTATGAATATGAAGAAGCGGGAGTTTCGCAACTTACGCCAGGGGAACCGTACTGTGGCTCAGTACGTGGATGAGTTTAGCAAGTTATCTCGCTATGCCCCTGATGATGTGGCCACATATGCCGTGAAGCAGGAGAAGTTTATGGAAGGGCTGAATGATGAGATGAGCATGCACTTGATGGTGGCAACATTCAACAACTACCAGGAGTTGGTAGATAAGGCTCTTATGATTGAAGGGAAGCAGCAGCAGATTGAGAGCCGTAAGAGGAAGTATGGACAAGGGAGGTATAACTCAGGAGCTCAGCAGAAGCCTCACCTAACCCCGAACTCGGGAGGACTTGTTCATAACCATGGAGGTCATAACCACACCAGAGGAAGTTCGCATAACCACAATGGTTCTAAGAATGGAAATGGGAACGGAACAAACAACAATCAGAACCGCCCCAATCCATCCACACCCGCCAAAAGGGATCTAAGTCATATTACTTGCTATAAGTGCGGGAAGACTGGACACTATGCCACAGAGTGCCCTGAAGGGAAGAATGGAAACGGAAATGGGAGCGCTGGGAATAAGCCCAATCCCTTTAACAAAGGACAAGTGAACCACATTAACGTGGATGAGGTTGAAGAGCAGCCAGACGCGGTTATAGGTAAGTTTTTGGTTAAGTCTTTTACCGCCCTTGTTCCTTTTGATACTGGTGCATCGCATTCATACATATCAAGGGGATTCATGTATAAGTTTAAACTACCAACCCAAACCCTTAGGACCCCTCTGTTAGTGAGTTCACCTGGAGCAGAGTATATGGCTAGTCGATGGTGCGACCAGATACCTTAACCATTGGTAGCCATGTTTTTCCATCCGACCTAATAATCTTGGAGTCACAAGGATTGGATGTGATATTAGGCATGGACTGGATGTCAAAGTATGGAGGAAGCATTGACTGTGCTAGTAAGTCGATTTATCTCACCACCCCGGAGGGAAAAAGGATTAAGTATGTATCTAGGCATGTGCCTAGGAGGAAGGATTGCCCGGATGTTTTTCCAGAGGAGTTACCAGGCATGCCACCGGATCGAGACATCGAGTTTTTGATAGAGCTATTGCCAGGTATAGGGCCAATATCAAAGAGACCCTACCTGATGCCTGCAAATGATCTGGAGGAGATTAAGAAGCAAATCGAGGAGTTATTGGAGAAAGGTTACATTCGACGAAGTTCGTCACCATGGGGAGCCCCAGTGCTTTTGGTTGAGAAGAAGGATAAATCTCTAAGAATGGTTGTTGATTATCGGGCCTTGAATGATGTGACGATCAAGAACAAGTATCCACTGCCGATGATCAATGATTTGTTTGACCAGCTGCAAGGATCTAAGGTGTTTTCGAAGATCGATCTGCGATCAGGATACCACCAGTTGAAGATTTGAGAGAAGGATATACTAAAGACAGCATTCACCACGCGTTATGGGTTGTATGAATATTCGGTCATGTCATTTGGACTGACTAACGCCCCTACCTACTTCATGAGCATGATGAACAAGGTGTTCATGGAATATTTGGACAAGTTTGTTGTCGTGTTCATTGATGATATAATGGTATACTCGAAGAATGAAGAGGAGCACAAGGAGCATTTGCGTTTAGTTCTCGAGACACTCAGGGAACACCAGTTGTATGCCAAGTTCAGCAAATGCGAGTTTTGGTTGAAGGAAGTTGGATTCCCTGGACATGTTATATCAGGAGAAGGTATAGCAGTAGATCCCACCAAGGTTCAATCGGTCACTGAATGGTTGGCACCCACTTCAGTTAGCGAGATCCGCAGTTTTCTTGGACTCGCGGGATACTATCGGAGATTCATTGAGAATTTTTCCAAGATTGCGAAGCCAATGACTGAGTTATTAAAGAAGGATACCAAGTTTAAATGGACGGAAGAATGTGAGGCAAGCTTTCAGGAGTTAAAGAAATGTTTGACTACAGCCCCAGTGCTGATTCTGCCGGATATACGCAAGGATTTCCAAGTGTATTGCGACGCCTCTCGCCTAGGACATGGAAGTGTGCTCATGCAGGACGGAAGAGTTGTTTCGTATGCCTCACGACAACTAAAACCGCACGAATTGAATTATGCCATGCATATTTGGAGTTAGCAGCAGTAGTGCATGCGCTCAAGACTTGGAGACATTACCTTATTGGAAACCGTTGTGATGTGTACACAGATCATAAGAGTTTGAAGTACATCATCACACAGAAGGAGCTGAACCTTAGGCAGAGGAGATGGTTGGAGCTTATAAAGGATTATGACATGAAGCTTCACTATCATCCAGGCAAGGCCAATGTCGTAGCAGACGCTTTGAGCCGGAAGAGTTATGCTAATACCCTAGTGGGTACAGGATTACCAAAGGAGTTAGCAGAGGATCTCAGGGAACTTCGATTGGAGATTGTTCCTAGAGATTCTGTTGCAACAATGGAGGTTCAGTATACATTGTTGGGAAACATTCGAGAAACTCAGAAGGATGACAAAGAGATTGCCGAGATAAAAGAGAGAATGAGAAAAGGAAAGGCCAAAGGTTTTCGTGAGGATGAGCACGACACCTTATGGTTTGAGGACCATGTTTATGTGCCCAATAACACAGAGATCAGGAAGTTAATACTTCAGGAGGCTCATGACTCACCATACTCGATACACCCCGGAAACACCAAGAAGTATTTGGATTCGAAGGAACGTTTCTGGTGGATGGGTATGAAGAAGGATATTGCCGAGTATGTCACTACTACAAAAAGGGCTATAGATGGAATGGCTACTAATGGCGCACCTGTGATGTGGTGCGCCATTACTATATTCTAATGGCGCACCATGTCTCGGAATGGCGCACCTGGTGTGTGGTGCGCCATTAGTAGCTTCGGAAAAAAACATAAAAAAAAATTTGTTACTAATGGCGCACCGATGCATAGTGCGCCATTACTAATGATATAGTAATGGCGCACCACATCCGTAAAGGCGCCATTAGTAGTTTTGAAAAAATGTAAAAATAAATAAAAAAATTTTGTTACTAATGGCGCACCATGTTTGATGCGCCATTACTAGTTTTAACTAGTAATGGCGCACTTTCCACTAGTGCGCCATTACTAAGTTTTTTCAAAAAAATCAAAAAATATCATTTTTTTTTTTTTTTCAAAACAATCAATGGCGCACCGTGGGAGTGGTGCGCTATTAGTAGTTGAACTAGTAATGGCGCACCACCCCACCGGTGCGCCATTACTAAGTTTTTTCAAAAAATCAAAAAAATATCATTTTTTTATTTTTTTTCAAAACTACTAATGGCGCACCGTGGGAGTGGTGCGCCATTAGTAGTTGAACTAGTAATGGCGCACCACCCCACGGTGCGCCATTAGTAACTTGGCCACCGAATGCACCCCCCCTGTGGATCGCCTTTTCAGTTTTAAAAAAAATAAAAGAAAATGATGAAAATGTCAAAAAAATAAAAGAAAATAAGTTTCCCATGTGATATGTGGTCTAGTTGTTGGGAAAATTTGCAAATATGAATTTCGACTTCATTTGCAAAATCTCTCGAGAATTTGTAAAAATGGGCATAACTTTTGCATACTAACTCATATGAAAAAGTTTTTTATATGAAAAATCATCTACTCGAAAAGTAACAGAGAAAAAATTGGTTTTGAATTATTTTTTTGATTTTTTTTCAAAAATGATACGTAATATGATCGAGAAGTTTGAAATATTTTTCAAAATTTCATCATAGTCATGAACATGAACAAAGTCCTAGACATCAATAAGGTATAATAGGATTGATATGCTAGATATATCAACAAGTGCTCGTGAAGTGAGTATTCTTTCGGGTTGGATAGAACTCAAGTTAAGCGTGCTTGGGCTGGAGTAGTGTGAGGATGGGTGACCTTTGGGAAGTTTGACCACGGAGTGCGATTTGACCCGAGATTAAGCCATAGTGAACTGAGATTAAGAAAATTTGAAAAAAATTTAAAAAATTTGAAAAATTTGAAAAATTTGAAAAAAATGTTACTAATGGCGCACTTCTATGTGGTGCGCCATTAGTATACCAGATACTAATGGCGCACAAAAAAATACTAATGGCGTGCTAGTAATGGCGCACCGGTAGTGCGCCATTAGTAGGCAAAACCGGTGCGCCATTAGTAGGCCTTTTTCTAGTAGTGGGTAGCCGTATGTGATGTATGTCAGAGAGTGAAGGCAGAGCATCAAAAGCCAGTCAGGATTCTTGAATTTGCCAGCCGAGTGACCCGGAGCAAGGTTATCAAGTTCTGCAAAGTTCGGTGGAGTCACCATACCAAGGATGAAGCCACCTGGGAACGAGAGGATGATCTCCGCAAAGACCACCCACACCTATTTTCTAGCTAACCCTAATCTTGAGGGCGAGATTCATCTTAAGGGGGGTAGGTTCGTAACATCCCAAATTTTCAATTTGGAACGTTATACATAGATCATTCATGCATATCATATTTTATTGCATTTTGATTCGCGATCCTCAAAATCCTAAGCAACTCAAGGACCTTCGGAGAGAGTTGGGGATTTCTCGGGTTTCATATTTGATTTTTATCAAATATTGAAACAAGGATTTTGATTTTAATTATTTTTCTCCCTGAAAATATTTCTAATTGAAATATATGAGAGGAGATAATATGACTTCTCCAAAATAATTGAAATATTGGAGGGAAAATATTAAAATCAATTAATTGATTTTATTCAGATTTTATTGCTATTTTATTTGCATTAGAAAAATTGCACATTTTTCAAAATTGCATTTTAGGGCCAAGAAAATGTTCATCTCGTTCTAAATATTTTATTTAGACGGTGAAATTTTGTTTTGGCATTTTTAGATTTTTATTTTATTTTCTAGTTTTGGCATTTTTAGGTAGGTTTGTTGAATAGAAGGCTCCTCCTCGTTACCTGATTCATCATAAGAAATAATAGGAGAATATTGGGAAGTCTCTTCCCTTTCGTTAGCATTCTCTTCATCTTCTATTTGTTTTCTTTTCTTTATGTAATTGGCAATATAAGGATTTTCAATGCAATTCACCGCACAATACATATAAATCTTCTCTAGATCAAAATCAAGAAATCTATTAAGATTAAACTTTGGAATACCCTCAGTTATACGTTTCATTTCCTCATACCCCAAAAGAAGACTAAGCTCTTTATGATGCTCAAGGGTAATCAAATTATTACAATTTTTGGATACGATTCGGTCATGAAACAATTTGCGTTGGAGATTTAAATGACCATGTTCATTGCAAAATTCACAAGGGGCGCGAAAAATATTGAATTTTTCAGCACAAATATCAAGACTTTCTTGCAACAATTTAGTTTCTAAATACTTATGCCTCTTGCAATATCTATCTTCCCTATTTGGTGTATACTTGCAAACCCAATGCACTCCACAAAAATTGACATGTATATAGGAGACATTTTCATCATAACAAGTGCAATCATCATTAGTACTATGGATATTCACAGAGTTCATACTAACAACATTGCAATCATGCTCATCATTCAAAGATTTAGTGCCAAATATTTTAATACATTCTTCTTCTAACACTTTGGCACAATTTTCCTTTCCATCATACTCACGAAAGATATTAAAAATATGAAGCGTAGGAGGTAAACTCAATTCCATTTTTTTGTAGTTTTCTTTTATAAACTAAACTAGTGCTAAAACAGGAAACAAAAAGATTCGATTGCAATATCTAAAGATATACCTTCAAGCACTCACCTCCCCGGCAACGGTGCCAGAAATGAGCTTAGTTGACGGGGTGTGAGTGTCGCTTACCTAGCCTCCCCGGCAACGGCGCCAGAAAAGAGCTTGATGTCTACTACGCAACCTTCTCCTTGTAGATGTTGTTGGGCCTCCAAGTGCAGAGGTTTGTAGGACAGTAGCAAATTTCCCTTAAGTGGATGACCTAAGGTTTATCAATCCGTGGGAGGCGTAGGATGAAGATGGTCTCTCTCAAGCAACCCTGCAACCAAATAAAAAAGAGTCTCTTGTGTCCCCAACACACCCAATACAATGGTAAATTGTATAGGTGCACTAGTTCGCCAAGAGATGGTGATACAAGTGCAATATGGATGGTAGATATAGGTTTTTGTAATCTGAAAATATAAAAACAGCAAGGTAACTAATGGTAAAAGTGAGCGTAAATGGTATTGCAATGCTAGGAAACAAGGCCTAGGGTTCATACTTTCACTAGTGCAAGTTCTCTCAACAATAATAACATAATTGGATCATATAACTATCCCTCAACATGCAACAAAGAGTCACTCCAAAGTCACTAATAGCAGAGAACAAACGAAGAGATTATGGTAGGGTACGAAACCACCTCAAAGTTATTCTTTTCAATCAATCTGTTGGGCTATTCCTATAAATGTCACGAACAGCCCTAGAGTTCGTACTAGAATAACTTGTTAAGACACATATCAACCAAAACCCTAATGTCACCTAGATACTCCAATGTCACCTCAAGTATCTGTGGGTATGCTTATACGATATGCATCACACAATCTCAGATTCATCTATTCAACCAACACATAGAACCTCAAAGAGTGCCCCAAAGTTTCTACCGGAGAATCAAGACGAAAACGTGTGCCAACGCCAATGCATAGGTTCATGGGCGGAACCCGCAAGTTGATCACAGAAACATACATCAAGTGAATCACGTGATATCCCATTGTCACCACAGATACGCACGGCAAGACATACATCAAGTGTTCTTAAGTCATTAAAGACTCAATCCGATAACATTACTTCAAAGGGAAAACGCAATCCATTACAAGAGAGTAGAGGGGGAGAAGCAACATAAGATCCAACTATAATAGCAAAGCTCGTGATACATCAAGATCGTGCCAAATCAAGAACACGAGAGAGAGAGAGAGAGAGAGAGAGAGAGAGAGATCAAACAAATAGCTATGGTACATACCCTCAGCCCCGAGGGTGAACTACTCCTCCTCGTCATGGAGAGCGCCGGATGATGAAGATGGCCACGGTGAGGGATCCCCCCCGCAGGTGCGGAACAGGCTCCCGATTGTTTTTTGGTGGCTACAGAGGCTTGCGGCGGCGTAACTCCCGATCTATTTTCTTCCCCGAAGTTTTTAGGGTATATGGGTATATATAGGTGAAAGAAGTGCGTCAGGGGAGCCACGAGGGGCCCACGAGGGTGGAGGGCGCGCCCCCCTACCTTGTGGCTCCCTCGTTTCTTTCCTGACGTGCACTCCAAGTCTGTCGGGTAGCTTTCCTTCCAAAAATAACTTCTCCAGAAGGTTTCATTCTGTTTCGACTCCGTTTGATATTCCTTTTCTTTGAAACATCAAACAAGGGAAAAACAGAACTGCACTGGCTCGGGTCAATAGGTTAGTCCCAAAAATAATATAAAAGTGCATAGTAAAGCCCATAAAACATCCAAGATGGATAATATAATAGCATGGAACAATCCAAAATTATAGATACGTTGGAGACGTATCAGGTTGGTCCCATTTTTGTTTGGTATAGCCACCTTATACTATGTGAGGCTAGCAAATCTAGTGCTGGACTTACTCTGTTGACTTGTCCCCCAGTCCCCACTTTCTTTCCTTTTTCAACCAATAGATCGGGTTTATATTGAGTTTGTACTGCATTTCCCTTTATTTCCCTATTAGACCAAGAGACCAGTTGGATAGCCAGTCTCTGCTACTTTTCGCCCCCATTATTTCCTCTTTTGACCAAGTCCTAGATTCAGGTAATATATCTTCCCCACCCCCACCCCCTTTCTTCCTTGTTTGAACCAAGTAGTACTAGATTCGAGTGCATGAACTACTTTTACCTCTTAACAGTCAAAATTTAGGTGGCTTTCAAATAGCCGATCTATCCTATCCACGAGGGGGCCTGGGAAATAGTAAAAGATACAAATGCAACGACGTCAGGAGCTCGGGAAGTAGAGCAAGGACGGTTTCGAAGGAAGTTATACCTGAGGGTCGCCGGGATGTCGCTAGGTGGGCGGCGGGAGGCCGGATCTGCCCACACTACGGCAGCTTGGAAGAAAGGGGTCGGAGGCCCTCCCTAGCCAGCGTTGCTTGGGAGAGAACAGCAAGGCACACTAATCGGGACACGCTGGAAGTGGGTAAGAGCCATCGCGGAGGACGACCGCGTGAACGTTGCACCTTCTCACCTTCCCCGACGGAGAGGATCCCGCTGGATCTGTGACCAGCGGTGAGCAGAGAGAGAGTGTGGCCACTGCTGCCGTGTTTAGATCTGGAGAGGACGAGACAATGTGAAGAGAGCAACACTAGCAAGCAAGAGCGGAGGCGCCTGCCTATATAATGGAGTACTAGTTTTCTTTTGTCTACCGGAGCCGGCTTGACCTCGTCAATGACTGTCGAGAAGTCTTCATGCACGTGCCCCAGAGGCGCAGTTGTCGTCATTTTGATCTGAAGCACCGGATTATAACATATAACACGAAAAAATGCCACATGACAAGACCATAACCTCACTGCCCAAAGGGGACAACATGAATCCCGACGGACAAACTAGACGAGGATCAAAGCTCAACTTAAAGATAAACTCGTAGAAAAGGGGTCCGTCGAGATGTCCTAATTAACATAGCCAGCTTGACCTAGATGGCAGCCGAGTAGTCTTCGTGCATGTGCCCCCAATGACCAGCGCCTTGGAGGAACTCAGTTGTCACTGTTTAACCCTCGCAGTGATTTGAAGCACATGACACCTAATATTGTGAGATGACAAGAAACCTTTTTTTAGATTTCTCGGTAGAACTACAGCCCTGTACAACACAACCTGCACGATATGTAGACGATAGCCAATCCAGGCGTGTCTGCTGGAGTCTGGTCACATGCATGGATGAACTGATCTTCCGTGTCATGCAGGGATCGTCCAGGCACCAACGTCTGTACAACACTTCTCTAGTACTATCGCTCGTCTCTCTGTTCTATTAACTCACCTGACTTGCGGGGCCAGGAGTGTGCCTTTGGTCGGTTCTCAATTGCGGTCCCACATGTGTGTGCAAACGCAATATGACGCGCGTTCCATTCAGAGAGCGGCGTGCCAGACGGACCGACCGTCTGGGGTGTGACGCGAACGCGACGGGCGTGCTGTATACTCCATACATGTGTACCGCCTTTTTCTTGAGGCTTTGCTCCATGGCGCAATCCATGGATACAAAATTAGTATAATGTACTATTTAAAAGTCGAGGGCGGGGCTTTTCTCGTGCGGTAGGCGGGGCAGTTCCGCTAGTCGGTTCGACAGAGACGCGAGAAGATGAGGGAGTAGGCTGCTGCAAACGTAGGGCTGTGTGATTTGACAGCGAGTTATTGCTGGACAGCTGGGGGGCCCTGATTTGACTTGCCATTTTATCATTTTAATTGCAGCGCTACGACCGGCGTGAGTCTCCTGATTCCTGACCACCTCCATGGTATACAGGTGCCTCTCCCAGTGCTCCACCATGTAGAGGCTGGCTCTTGCATGAGAGCCCACGCCTACACTTTCTCCTTGCCTCTTTCCACCACATATGCAAAAATGCCATGTAAGCGGGCTTATAGCCCACTATTGTACTTGCTCGTACAGGTGCTAAGCCTGCCACATAGGCATAAAGTCTGATGTGGCAAGTTAATTACTCCCTCCGTCTAGGTGTGCAAGTCATCTTACGAAAACCAAATAATCCCAAAACACTTAGGCGCGATGCATTAACTTCTACTCCCTCTTTTCCGGTTTATAAGGCTAAAATCTGAAATCTCATCAATCAAGGCATTTTGTGAGTGGAGGAATGTATCTTGTACTTTACAAAACTACCCCATTTAAACTCATACATTAAATTGGATTAATTGCAGTGCATGCATGCTTGGCCACTAGATAAGTAGAAACATTACATGCATTGGTGTGTTCCTTTTTAATTCTTACATGCAAAGATTTAATGCGTCTCGGAAACTAAAATGAGATGGAGATGAGCCCTATAAATTGGAAAAAACAAAAAAATTGAGATAAGCCACCAGAAAGGAGGGAGTACATCATTTCTTGTTTCTTGACATATCAACCAATAAGAGATGTGGGGTGTGCATGCTTTTAACGACTTGAGACTACCATTTCATTGGAAGAGGTCACTCCTTGGCAAACGCAAACGCAATAAATATTCTGATAGCCAACCTTATAGCTAAACTTGTTGTATGAGTGACTAAGTGATGACTATGTATGACATGCCAACATCAGATAGCCTAACGCACCATGTTAAATCTCCAAGGGCACGACCACGCGAGCAAGGCGATGGTCGTGGTAGGCGCGACCATGATATGGGCTGCTGGCAACCCTTGGATCTGAGATCGAACGGTCGCATACTAAGTTGCTGAAAATTTGCAGAATAACCCTCCAAGATAGGATATTCACCCATAGGTCTAGAATCACGCCATGCAACCGTTCGATCTCGGATCCAAGGGCTCTCCGAAGCCCGTACCATGGGAGAATGGAAAGCTTCGTATCACCTGTAATTTTTCCGACGCTTGACATGACATCAAAAGCCATTTAATTGGGCGTCGAGTTGACATGACATCTAATTGGGCCCCCATAGTACTGTGCATGAATCCATTTATCCACCAGGCAAGCCACTACCCTGCCATTCGCACGCCCCACTCAGCAATTTTACAAAAACCGATGGCAATTCGCTCCTACTCGTCCCTGGACGTCCTTTAACATTACGGCAGTTCGCTCCTAGTCGTCCCGTCCTTTCACATTACGGCAGTTCCACTAATTCTAACCCTCCTCCCAAATCCATGGCGTCCCAAATCTCCATGATCAGCGGTGAGTACAAGGTTAGAACCATCACCGGCGATGAGTTTGACGTCATCTACACCCGTTCTTCCGCGATGGTGAAAGGATGCCTTGCTCGCTTCAGACGCATGTTAGAAAACTCAAATGATGAGTGGGTCGCTGGGCTAGATGTTGAGTACACCACAGTCCTAGAAAGCGAGAAGAATATAAAGGAGGCAGAGAAGAAGAAGCCCGCCGTGATCCAGGTTTGCGTGCATGACTTATGCTTGGTCTACCACATATGACATGCCGATGTTGAGTGCGAGGAATTTAAGAACTTCCTCAAGGGCGGCCGAGTCAAATTCATTACTGTAGACTTTAGGAATGACACGGATGTCCTGGATCGGATAGGCCTCATTGTAGGAAACCCCTTCGACCTCGAGAAGAAAGGGCTGGTGCCCTCCCGTGATCAGCCTTCAATGCTAACCCTGGAAGGAGCCATGATTCATCCTTCGTACGGTACACTGAAGAAACCTCCGTTCAAGTTTCATCATGCATGGGAGTGGAATATACTAGATATAGACCACATCCACTACGCTGTAATGGATGGCTACCTTTGTTTCAATATCTATAAGTGTTGGATGAAGAGCAAGAGGCAAGTGTCCGGTTCAAGCAAAGAAGTATCGCCCAAGAGGAAGAGGGACAAGGACGAAGTCGAGCACGTGGGCGAGGAGTCCGAGTAAGGTGGTAGTGTCGTTGCTCATGGTGGTTCGAATGTAGTGTCTACCAGATTAGTTTCTTAGTTTAATTTCATGTGTGCTTAGTTTTATTTGAGTGGTGTCTTGTGCTGAGCCCCCAGCAGAACTATGTTATGTTCCTTCTTGTTACTTTAACTCTTCAGTACGTACATACTAGTATTTCCTACAGTTCATATTTTAGTTGGTATAGTACTACCACTCATTTCATCACATTATATACGTACAATATACATGGCCAACATCATATAGCCAGCAGTTTAGTTGTCAAAGAATTTCAGGGTGCTTAGTTTTATTTGAGGGGTGTGTTGTGCTGGACACCGTTCTTGTGACTCAAATCTCTTTGGCCATGTTATAATGACATAAATACCGATGGACCAACATGCCAGCTCTCCCTCTATCTCACTACAGAAAAATAAAGTGTGTGGCCTACTTGATCCCAACAGCGTTCTTATTTTCCTGTAAAATTATTCACTTGGTTAGTCCTGACAAGCAGGGCCACACTTATGATTGTGAGAATCGGGTTAATTTTGTCATATAACATGGTCAACGGGTTTGACGTGAAAATAACAATGTCTAATGGAATTTTTGAGCAAACATCTAACTTAAGGATGTCATTTTTGAGATATCTAATTGCATTTTTGAGCAGGCATCTCACGAATCGATGGCATTTTTGAATAGTTGTAACTTGTAATGGCAAAACTGAGTAGTGATACACAACTAGTGGCATAAATAATAAGAACCCAAGAATTAAATAGGTATGCTAATTTCTTTAATATAATTTAGCACCCCATTTAAGCACGTACAAGCTTTTTTAAAAGTACTATATGCATAATTTGGCGACGAGCGCTCTCTATATGTACCACCTTTTTTCTTTAATTTCATCTTGTTAGTTTTGCTCCATGGCGCAATCCATCGATACTACTACTGTACAAAAGTATACATTTTTTAAAAGGCTAGAGGCTGGGGCACTCTAGCTTGGTCGGTTTCAAGAGAGGCGAGGGCCTTTGTGATTTGACGGCTCATTACTACTGGAAGGCGGGGCCTTGTGATTTGATTGCTCGTATAAATGCGCCAACGACCTGAGGAGGAGCAAAGAACCGTGCGGTATACTCAAGTTTTCCACTGGAGTAGTACGACGGAGGAGCACGAAACATGGCAGCCCAGTGCCATATGGCGATAAAATGATCTAATTTGCTAGTCATCTCATTGTTAGCATTGTTCCATTCATGCCTCGTAGAGCACGTGACACGCGCGGCGAAACACCCGAAGCAAAAGAAGAAACACAGGAGCAAAAGAAGAAGGAAGATTATCACCCCAAAAAAAGAAGGAAGACGCACACACAAGTCTGGGGTGCTGCTCTCTACTACATGAAGGGTTGCTGGCCGCGGAGTCGTAACTGCTTCTTCATCGCCTCCACGACCTCCATCTCCTTGCGCGTATCCTCCGCCATCTTCTTCATTCTATCCATGACGCGGGATTTCTCGACGCGAGCTTTTATCATCTGTTCCACGGTCGCATTACGTACCTTGACAGCAGCCGGGTGCTCGATGCGGAGCTTCGCCAACTCCTCATTTTGTTCCATGACGAGGGCCTGCAACATCTTCATCGAGGAACTACTATTCTCATGCAACTTCTTCCAGCCGGTGTTCTCCTCCTTCAGCAGGTCGAGCTCGTGGCAGAGCTTCGCCTTGTCCTCCTGAAGTTGCAGGATTTCGTCGGTCGCCTTCTTCTCCGAGGCAATGCTCTTCTTCAGCAGCATCACCAAGCTGGCAGTCAACTCCCCCTACTCATTGATCTCAGCGGGCATGTCGTCGAGGCTCTCCTTCAGCAGCTCCATCAAGCCGTGGATGAACTCCTGCTGCTTATTGAGGTGCTTATTGAGCTGATCGGGCGTGCCGTCGAGGGATAACGACTCCAGCGCTGCCAGCTCGGGATGTTCGCCTTCGCGGCTAGGACACTCCTGGGAGCCATCGCCTGCTCGTGAGAGATCTTTTGAGGTCTCTGCGATGCGGCGAGCCCTCTTTTTTTCCGCAGCCTCGGTTGCCGCTCCCTTATTATGAGTAGTTCTCGACCTAGAGCTGTGCACATCAGCCATGGCAAGGACGGACAAAGAAGAAGGATTTATGAGGAGGAAGGAAGAGTAATTTTTGGTTAGGTAGTTCCCCTTTTTATAACCGAAGTACTAGCACTAGTACTAAAACCTGCATAGTGGGAACACGTTCAGGTTTGGTACGTACTAGTAGGTGTGAGCAGGCTTGCACTTAATTGTAGCACTAGTACTTCGGAATATGATGGGAACAAGGTAAAGATTAATTGATGGTTTTGGTTTCAAGGCCCGAAACGGCTCCCGATGAGTTTAGTGGAACATAAATTTCAAGTAGTACTCCCTCCATCTCAGTTTACAAGGCTTGGACGTGTATCTAGGTCATTAATGTAACTTATATAAAATAAATTGTTTAACATAAACATATATCATTAAAAAATAGAATATTTGAAGTTTGTAATGATATATTTTTTGTAATGTATGCCTCTTATTAAGTTGATCAAATTAATGACCTAGGTACACGTGCAAGACTTGTAAACTAAGATAGAGGGAGTACTACACTGCTCAAATGTGGTTGCACAAGTCAGTGATGTAACTGGTCGTACATGTCAGACCAAGCCAATGTGTGTCCCTTCGGTGAGACGTGGGTCCGATCTACAGTCTTTTGGTGCGACCGACCGTAAAGTATTACGCGATGGAGACTTCTGATTGTGGCTTCGGTTGATTTTCACGACCAAGCATTCTAAAACTAGTGATAAATCAATTACCATCTTTTTCCAAACTACCAAGTATTTTCACAGGAATACAATACATATAGATAGAGTGATTGTCAAGGTTGCAAACCGACATGGCATTGCAAGTTCAGTGCAGCAGCAACCGACTAGGTCACTGCATCGCTGACGGGGAAGGAGGGCAGCTCACCTCGCCTACGATGCATGCCTTGCGGCGCCGCCGCAACTGGTCCCAGTATTTGGCTTCTCCTACCGCCCATTTGAACAGTTGCACCGGGTGCTCATGCCATTGCACTGGCATGCGCGTTCTTTCCTTCACTGTCGACTCCGTCAATATGATCTCTGCCATTAGCCCTAGCTCAAAATCAATGCGACGCTGCCAGATGCTCACATCCCTCAGCATCTCTCCCTTGAGATCGACTTGCGTCTCTGCCTTGTGCTGCGCCAGGCGCAACTCCTTGGAACTTCTCTCCGATCGATGCGACGCTTCCTTGATCCGATTTGCCCTTGCTGCCCACCACCTGAAACGCAGCCCTGGCATGTCCTCCGGCGCCACCGGTCTGTGATTCCAGAGCAATGGATCCCCTCTAAAACACATGTGGGTTTCTCTCAAAGGAGGCAGTGCTGCGGGCCATAGCGAGAGGGCAGACCGCGGGATCCTGGGATCTAAGGGATTATCCATAGCGGGATCTGGTGGGCGAGGCGGGCAGGCGAGCCTAGGCGCTGGGACAGCCCTACGAGGCTAAGATAAAGATAGTACTACTCCACTCCGTCCATATTTAAATACAAAGGCTACCGACAGTAGCCCTGGCAAAAATTGATCATGCTGCCTGCGTCCTGGTTTATTGGCCCCCTTTTTTTGTGCAACTTTTTATGACATGCATAAATATTATGTTACTTACAAATATGGTCAAAAATTGGCACTAAATACGAAGGAAACCAATGGAAGTACTAGCAACCCATGATTTAACTACTCGCATGCGTGTAGTGGAGTAGTAATGTCTTTCTTCCGCCCTCACGTCCACTCAATTTGCATGCGTTGTATTAATTGACCATCAATGAAGTGAAGAACTTTACACGCGTCAAATTATCACATGGGGTGGATCTTCGTACAAAAATGCGTCCGCCCGTGTACCCGCGTGTGCGTGCGAGGGAATGAGTGCGTGCGTGGCGTGCGTGCACATCTTCGCTTCGTGCATGTACCGCCAGTGTGGCTCAAAGAGGACGAGTACATTCTTCTGGAACCAGTAGCACGCCACTGTGATCAATCCACACAAGGAGGTCGCGACAACGCCTCCACATGTGCCACGTGGCTTCATGAACTGTAAGAGAGACACTGTCTGTGTAGCGTGCCATTGGAATTCTCATTTACATGTTTTGCACATACTTGAAGTACTAGTAAGGTACACGTGCATTGCACGCATCAGATTTGGCAACCAAATTATGAATAAATACCACACTATAGCATGTAAGCTCTGAGTCATATATGCCTGATGTAGACCTTTGTTTAATTCTTATAGTTCATCTCATTCAAAATCAGTTAGTTTTTATAAAAAAGCTAGGGCCTCTTTGATTCGTAGGATTTCCAAAACGCGGGAATAGGAAAACATGGGATTAGAGTGGAATGTCTTCTTGAATCCTACAGGATTGACGAGTGTTTGATTGTTCATAGAAGAAATGCAGGATTCTTTCAAAGAGGTTTGAGCGGATGGGATGTTCCTATGAAATCTAGTGCAAATTAATCCTATGGAAAAATTCCTATGGTTTACTATCCTACGAATCAAACAACCAAGATAGGAAAAATTCCTAAGGATTAGAATCCTCCAAAATTCCTTTGATAATCCATTGAGTCAAACAAGCCCTTAATCTATTTTATGATTCATGGAATTGTGCGTTGTAAAGCATAAAATAAAAACAAATAATGGCCGTTCAACTAGAAAATAAGTTTGGGCAGTTATGATACAGAAGATTCTAGAACAAAGGAGAAGCACTTGTGTTTTGAGGTTTGTGCATTATGCTTAAGTTCAACCATGGAGTCTGCTAGATTGTACATGTGGCAAAATCCGGTGGGGGGCTAGAAGATGGTGCGAGGGGCCAAGTGGAGGGAGACTATGAAGGAGTGCACAAGTGTGAGATCGATATTTAAAGAGAGGGGGCGAGAACGTGCGCTGTTGCGTGCAGTGGCGGAGCCATGAAAAATAAATTAATGAGCTAGGGGGCCAAGCATTGCCAATCCTTTACGAGGAGGGCCAATTCATCAACTTAAACCATTTTACCAGCAATTTTCTACTGGTCACATTCATATAGTGATGTTAGGGGGGCAGGGCCCTTGCTGCCCCCTATCTTCGCCACTGTGCGCGCGTCTGAGAGATGAAGCGGAAGGCATGGATGATGAGAGGGGGGCGTTGGATATATAATTAATGTGGTTGTATTAGCAATGTAATCCTATATAGAGAGGTATAGATTGATCGATGTGGACGTGGGAAAGAGGGTGAGACCTCACTAGATATATAGATTGATCGGTTTGTGTGGAAATCTATGAAAGACCTAACTATATATACACACACATATAGGAACATCGATCGTTGCGCATGCATGTGAGAGATAAAGAATGCCCGATATGATGGAAAGGGGGAGGTGTGTGTGTGCATGCATGGGAGACCGACCTGAAGAAAGGATTGCATGTGTGCGATGGATAATGCCGACTGGTAGTGTGTGTGCATGCATGCACGAGAGAAAGTTAGTGGTACAATTATAAAGAGAAGACAACTCTGTGGGTGTAAAAGACTAGGTGAGGTCATAATCAATGTAAAGTTGAATTCAAATATTTGAATAAGAGATCATGATGTTTGAAACACATGCATGCATGAACATAACTTAGATATGCGCGGTGTGGTTTGGAAACGAGCATGCTATACTGTATACACATTGAACAAGGTCAAACTGATTTGAATTTGAGATACCGATGGCTGACATTGTTTGGCCACATTGCATCCGTGCATGGACACACTATTCTAATTGGAGATGATGGGTGGCTTTCGCATCACATATCTATATCTATACCCCTGTATATATATTATATATTATATTTTTTATATAGTGTGCGGATAACTTTAACTTTGAAAGATGGTCATTGGATGAGGCCAATCCGATGGTGCAGAGATGGCAAATTTGAGCACTATTGGCCATTGGATATCATCTAGATTCCACCAGATTTTGCCACATGTACAATCTAGAAGACTCCATGGTTGAACTTAAGCATAATGCACAAACCTCAAAACACTAGCACTTCTTATTGTTCTAGAATCTTCCGTATCAGAATTGCCCAAATGTTTTTCTACATGATTTGCCATTATTTGTTTTTACTTTATGCCTTACAACGCACAATTCCATGAATCTAAAAATAGATTAGCTTTCTTATAAAAACTAGATTATTTTGAATGAAATGAACTATAAGAATTAAATGAACATCTACATCATGCATACATGACTCAAAGCTTACATGCTATAATGTGGTATTTATTCATAATTTGGTTGCCCAATCTCATGCGTGCAATGCACGTGTACCTTACTAGTCTAAATGGTGTTTGTGTGTGTGTTGTGGGTGTTAAACACATTGTACGTAGTATATCATACATGGTTTAGATTCCGAACATCTAGCTAGAGCATACATGTACTATGATTTGAATTCAACATAAAATGGATACATATATTTGAATTTGAGATCGTATGTACATGTAGTTCATATTTATATAGGAATTTACTTCTCCTATATTCATGTCATGTGTTGTGAAGATAATATTTAGATGGTTGTATAACTAACCCGAGTACAATCCCATTCAAACAGGGAAAATGTACTCAAATTTAGTCCATATGCTAGACAACACACATTGTTTTTTTATTGTTGAGGGAAATGCAAATTGTTTTGGTACTGTACACGTTATGTTTGTTGTCCCAATTTTTTTATTTTTTTGTTGTATTTGAATGCATTTCTAGTAATATAGTAAAACGGGACATGGCTCTCTCAAGTGATGAGGTGCGAATTGCCTTTTTTTGGTACACATTAAGCTTGTTCTCCTGAAATTTCAAGCCGCGCCTTGTTATGCCAAAATTTCAAGCAAGCGTCTCTGTCTATCAGGCTGCAAAACTCCCGCCTCTTCAACCTGCGCCTTGTTACCCCGAAATATTTAAGATATATCTTTGTCTCGTTGTGCTCCGACAACTACCTCCATCTCAACCCGCGCCTTGCTATTCCAAAATTACAACGTGCGCGAAAACTCCCACCTCCTGTGAAATCCCGACTCGCGAAATGCCCGTGATACCCCTGAACCGAAAGAACCGCCTCCCTCAAATTGGTGGGGGTACTTTCATAACTTACCCCACATTTCGTACAAGCGCATCCCTAAGCCATGGTTCCCCACTCCCATCCCATCCGCCACCCATTCGTACACCGAGGCCGCGAAAACCCGCGAAGCCCCACACCCTCCTCAGTCCGCTACCCAGCTGGAGCCTCTTCCCTGACAATGTTGTCCACAGCAACACCTCGACGTCCCTCATCCATCGTACCGGATGGGGATCCATCGTCGATCTCGTCATCTCGCCGGCTCAGCCACTCCATCCTCCACCTCCAAGGAGCTTCCCCGATGTTCCCCTTGTCTTTCGCGCCACCTCCATTCCCACATCGCCGTCGTCACCTGCACCACCGGAAGAGCATCATCATCACCGTTTCCTCGGATGAAGCTGAGGCCTAATCGGCGCCACCAAAGAGGTTGTACACTAATCGCCGCATTTTCTTCTTGATTCGATCTCACGGTGCTGCCGGCGCTCGGTCCCGAGCCGACACGGCGCGGCTCCATCCACGGCGGCGTTGCCGGCCACTTCCTCCACGGCGTCGCTCCCTCGGCGGCGACGTCCACATCAGTAGGCACTAGAAAAAAATACACTTCCGTGATGATACATGTTTGCCACAGTAGGTCACGTTTTCTGTCATGCATGTACATCCATGACAAATTTATGACAGAATCAAGATAGTCGTACCTGTGCTGTCGTAGAAGTGTTCCATGACATTACCAAATTTATAATCATGGAAGTGTCCACTTCCATGAAGATAAATCGCGTGTCACAAAAGTGCTTTCGTCAAGGGTGACCGACACGTGGCATCCACCATAACGGAACACCGTTAAGCTATCGGGTCCGGTTTTGGATCCGATAACCCGTTAACAGCCCCGACAAATGGGGATTTTCCACGTGTAAAATGATCATTGGCTGGAGGAAACATGTGCCAGCTCACCGTTGGGACAGATATCATCCACTCATTGCACCCAAAGCGCCTATGATACGTCGACACGTGGCATGGCCCAACAGAGGCCCATTCCTGTGAAAAGGCCGGCCCATTTGACTTGGTCAAAAGGTGGCAGGCCGGCCCATGGCAAGCCTGTTAACGGCCTGTTCGCATATAGCCCATTTACAGCCTGCTAACCCAGGGCCCGTTTACGGCCTATCCGAATTAGGCCCAGTAGCGTTATCTGGGTCGTCCAATATAATTCCAGCCCGTTTTAGCTTCTGGCCCATGTATGGCCCATGATGTCTTTCAGCCCATATGAGGCCCTTAGTAACTCTCAGCCCATTAACGGCCCGTGGTAAAACTGGCCCGTAATGAATAGTGTATCACTTTATACCCATTAACGGCACATGGTGAAACTGGCCCGTAATGAACAGTGTATCACTTTATACCCATTAACGACCCATTATTCCGTTGGGCCGTTTCCAGCCCATGTTATCTTTCGGCCTTCTCAGGGCCCATTTATTCTTGGGCTCATTTCCAGCATTCGTTTACTTACGGCCCGTTACTGTCATTTTCTGCTTGTGGGCCAAATTCAGCCCGTGGTTACAGTCGGCCCGTTTGTGGCCCGTTAATACGTTGGGCCATTTTCATAGCGTCATCAAATACGGCCGATTAACGACGGCCCGTTATGGTCGGCCCATGAACGGATGATTTCAACTCTAGCCCATTTACGGCCATAATGTGGTCTGTTATTGGCCCATGTTTGGCCAACCGATCATACGGCCCGTAGAAGGCCCATTGATAGAAGGCCCGTTGTGTCTACGGCCCGTATAAGGCTCATTGTTTCTATGCCCCGTAGAAGGCCCATTGTTTCTACGGCCCATAGGAGGCCCATGTTAACTACAGTAAATATGTAGCCCATGGTTATTGTGGCCTAGTTTTAAAAAATAGGTTATTGCGGAAACAAATAAACAAGACAATAAGGAAATAAATTAGCAAGCAACTTACGCTAGGCTATCATGGATATTACACATATTACATCCACTGGGCATCAAAGATCGCCACCAGTGCAAATATAGGGAACAAAGCAGCATATAAACGCCGTAGCAAAACAAGTCCAGAACTGAAACCACTTCAGAAGAGCTCAAGAAACAATATCCTGGGTACCCATAATGCTGGCAAGATGCTTAGCAAGCTTATTAACTTTCTCTTGTTTGGCGCTTAAATCCTCCAGCACTTGATGTTGCACCAGAAAGTATGCATCTGAATTTTGCAGGGACTTCCTCAGTCCTTCGGCTTCCTGTCGCATAACATCTAATCGATGTATTTCAACTTGAAGTTGAGACTCAAGAAGCCGAACTGATTTAGGCAGCGAGTTCGAAGAGCTGGTGCCAGCAGTAGTAGCCAGTAACTCGAACACTACATCAAGACAGGACTTTAGGGTTGTCTCAGTGTCTTCAATATGGTTTTTATCAGCTTTCTTGGAGACCAATAGGGATGTCTCACTATCTTGAACCTTATCTGCATTACTTGCTTTACCATTGCATAACGGGGTACTCTTCTCCAATATTTTATCCGCGTTCTAAAAGAGGAACAAACAAACACATCACAGGTTTACAATGTAGTATATGAAACTCATTTTGGTAAACCAGTTCAGTTGTAAGGTGGACAGGATAACAGCATGAAACAAACATATATCTATGTAGTATGGTCACTGTATGGTTTATATCATTCTAGTTATGTTGCCAAATCAAGATAGATACAGTTCGAATCATATCTATTTAAGACAAAGCAGCATAGACAAAATATAAGTGTGAGAAACTACACAGCAATAACAACACTTGTAATGTGCATGGCATGAGAACATAACTGTTTATTCAATTGAAACTGAAATCAACATAGATCAAGTTACAACAGCAAACACGTTAAAGAAACAGGTTTAAAACATACCTGTTGCACCATTGGAGTTTCAATTGCATCCTTCAAATTTGAAATTAGTTGGTATGAGTAAATACAGTGATGCAAGAGCAAAGTAGTATGAACCATAGCTACGGAACCTGACCTGAGAACAATTCTTCTTCTGCTTTAAGCATTGACTTGGGGTTCGGAGTGGTGGTCCTCGTGCTTTGGGCACTGCAGTTGCCTTACTAACTGCTCGTGTTTGGGTGCTCTGTGGTGGAGATGGTGCTGTGTCAACGGGAACTGGGTTACTATCTGCTGGGGTTGGGGTTAGAAGGGGTGTAGCTGGTTCTCTGTCCAACTGGGTAGGGGTACAATCTGCGTGATTCTGGGTTATGTGTGGTGGGGCTGGTTCTTGGGCAAGTACAACCGTGGTTCTATCACCATCGACAGGTAGCACAATCTTTTCTGAAGACCGTGTTTTTACTCCCACAGAAACTGCCATCACCCCCTCCAATTGAAATGGCTGATAAACAAGAAAAGTAATTGAATGTACAGACATTGTAAGATAGGCAGGTGCAATGGATAGTAGGGAAGAAAACAGGGCATGAAATAATTCACATTTATGTTGTCTAACTAAACAGAATAGCAGGATATAATTTCACATATATGATGGCTAATTAAACATGATAGCATGCCACAATTTCAGATGTATGATGGCTAACTAAACAAGATAGAATGGCATACTTCAAAATATGATGACTATGTAAACATGATGACATGATATAACTATACGATGTGTCTATTAAAGTGGTTGGCATGCCATAAATCACAAACATGTCGTCGATGGAAACATGATGACATGATATAATTCACGGATAGAATGACATAATTCAAAATATGATGACTATGTAAACAGGATGAGATGATATAACTATATTATGTCTTAAGAAAATGGGTTGGCATGCCATAATTTAGATACATGCTGTCTATGTAAACATCATGGCATGATATAATTCAAATATATGATTTACATACTAAGGAAGTGAGCAGAGGGCAATCGCATATATGATGTGTCAACTAAGGAGATGGCATTCAATATCGTGTATATGATGTAAAAACTAAGAATCGCAATACAACATATGCATGATATGAGTAATATAACCCTACCAAGTTTGAGCATACACCTCAGGGGGATAATAGGACTGGTCATCTACCTCTGAATCCTCCTCTCAAGAGCTATCAGAACCAGCAAGATATCTGCTTGAGAGGTAGCATTGTCCGCTCTCAAGACCTTGTTTTCACTCCAGATTTCTCCATCACCAATTCAAATGGATGATGCACAGGAAGAGCAGTTGAATATACAAACATTGTCGACAAAAGCAATGAGAAATACAAAAAAGGATGGCATGGTATAATTCACATATATGACGCTTGGCTAAACAGCATGGGATTCCATAATTCACATATATAATGCCTTGCAACAAGATAGCATTGCATAATTCACATATATAATGTCTTGCAACAAGATGGCATTGCATAATTCACATATATGGTAATTAGACACTAAACAGGTGGCATTCACACAAAGCATGTCTAAACTAAGCAAATGTCATAGCAATGCAAGATACCATACGCACGATCTGAGCAACATAACCCTGCCAAGTTAGAGCATGCACCTCGGGGGGGGGGGGAATAGGACTGGTCATCTGTCTCTGAATCCTCCTTTGAGGAGCTATCTGTAACCAGCAAGACATGCGCTTCGTCAGATAGCATTGTCTGCTCTGAAGACCTTGCTTCCACTCCAGATTTTTCCATGACCGTGCCAAATGGCTGATGCACAGGAAGAGTAATTGAATGTACTAAAATTGTTGACAAATTTAACACATAATAAAAAAATGATCTCATGATATAATTCACATATAAGATGACTGGCTAACCAGGGTGGCATTGCAAAATTCACATATATGATGCCTGGCTAAACAAGATGGCTGAGGGAGTCCTGGATTAGGGGGTGTCCGCATAGCCATCATCAGCCGAACTATCATCTGCCGGACTATCATCATTGACCGGACTCTAAGACTATGAAGATACAAGATTGAAGACTTCTCCCCATGTCCGGATGGGACTTTCCTTGGCGTGGAAGGCAAGCTTGGCGATATGGATATGTAGATCTCCTACCATTGTAACCGACTCTATGTAACCCTAGCCCTCTCCGGTGTCTATATAAACCGGATGGCTCTAGTCCGTAGGACTAACATCAACAACCCTTACAATCATACCATAGGTTAGCTTCTAGGGTTTAGCCTCCTTGATCTCGTGGTAGATCCACTCTTGTAAACATCCACAATATCAATATCAATCGAGCAAGACGTAGGGTTTTACCTCCATCAAGAGGGCCCGAACCTGGGTAAAACATCGTGTCCCTTGTCTCCTGTTACCATCCGCCTAGCGCGCAGTCGGGACCCCTACCCGAGATCCGCCGGTTTTGACACCGACATTGGTGCTTTCATTGAGAGTTCCTCGTGTCGCCACCGATAGGCTTGATGGCCTCTTCAATCAACAACGACGCAGTCTGGGTGAGACTTTTCTCCCGGACAAATCTTCAGATTCGGCGGCTTCGCGACTGCTGGGCCAACTCGCTGGCCATCCGAGCAGATCGAAGCTACGCCCCTGGCCATCAGGTCAGGTTTGGAAGCCTAAACTTCACGGCTGATATCCGCGGGGACTTGATCCTCGATGGATCTGAGCCACAGCCGAGCGTGCCGCGCTGTCACGATGAGCATGACCTAACTCTGTCGCCGGACAGCACCTTGGAGGCTGCAACCCATAGTCCGGAGCCGATCGCTCGGATCGAGGACGGATGGCTGGACACCGCCTCGGGAGCGGCAACTTCTACGGCGATGGAGCCGAACACTTACCGTGTCCCGCATAAAGCTCATGACTCCGAGGTGCCGGACTCTCTGCCGGACCCCGAACCTCCTGCGCCCCTGCCAGTCGAATCCGATTGGGCGCCGATCATGGAATTCACCGCTGCGGACATCTTTCAGCACTCGCCCTTCTGCGATATCATAAATTCACCGAAGCATCTCTCGCTATTCGGAGATCCCTGGCCGAACTACGGCCAGGACGGTTGGGACGCGGACGACGAAGAAATTCAGAGCCCACCCACCACCCACTTCATAGCCACCGTCGATGATTTAACCGACGTACTCGACTACGACTCCGAAGACATCGACGGTATAGACGACGATGCCGGAGACTACCAAGAACCAGTGCCCACAGGACACTGGAAGACCACCTCGTCATACGACATATACATGGTGGACACCCCAAAAGATGGGGACGGCGAAGAAGCAGCGGAGGCCGATTCCTTAAAGAAACAGCCCAAGCGCCGGCGTCGTGGCGCCGCTCTAAATCCCGCCATGGCAAGAATGGAGATTCCGCACGGAGATAATAACACCCCGTAAAGTGCCGAAGACAACTCCCTCCAAAGACGATCCAACGCAGGAGGAGGCGAAGCGAGCCCTCACGAGGGCGGCGGGGCGAAGAGGTCGAGGATGACAATTACTTACCTCCTCCGGAGACGAGGCAAGCCTCGCGACAGCTTAATTCATCGTGCTCGAGGATCCCGTCGAACAAGAGCGTTTCAGACGCAGCTAATGGCCACGGCAAACAGCCTAAAGAAAAGCAGCAACAGCTTCAAGCTGATCAAGACCCATCGCCGACATATGGACCGAGGTCCTCGCGTCAAGAGTATAAACTCGAACGCCTCCAAAAGTTACCCAAAACGCAAGTTGCTCCCCGATTAGAGGAGGAGGCATACAAAACTGCATCACCAGCGCTGTCGGCAGACCGGCCACCTCGTGGGCGCGACAGAGAGGCATGCAAGCCTCCACCAAAACCGCACCCGGCATCGCTCAAAAGCATGAAGCCACGGGGAACGTGCGGACTTGCGGGATATATTGGAGGACAAGGCAAGACAATCCAGATCTATCTATGGATCATGTGGGCGCCCCAAGACCCACGACGAATACCGTCGCGCGGATATAACTACTCCGCCAGGCGAACACAGCAGCATAACGCTCTCTCGAGCTACGCCGCGATATTGCTCAATACTGAGGCGCCGCACACCCACTATGCTTCACTGACGAAGTAATGGATCATCAAATCCCTGAAGGGTTTAAACCCGTTAACATCGAATCCTACGATGGCACAACAGACCCCACGGTTTGGATTGAGGATTATCTTCTCCATGTACACATGGCCCGCGGCGACGATCTTCACGCCATCAAATATCTCCCGCTCAAGCTTAAAGGACCAGCTCGGCATTGGCTTAACAGCTTGCCCGCAGAGTCAATTGGATGTTGGGAAGACACGAAGCCGCATTCCTCGACAACTTCGTGGCACGCGTCGTGCGACCACGAGACGCAGATGACCTAAGCCACATAATCCAGCAGCCGATGAATCGGCCAGCAATTTCGGACACGGTTCTTAACAAAGAAAAATCAAATCATCGACCGTCCGGATGCGAGAGGCACTCGCCGCCTTCAAACATAACATCCATGACGAGTGGCTGGCCCGGCACCTAGGATAGGACAAGCCGAAATCCATGGCAGCCCTCACATCACTCATGACCCGCTTCGTGCGGGAGAGGATAGTGGCTAGCTAGCTCGCAGCAACAACCTCAGCAAAAATGCTGGCAGTCCGGATACCAAGGACCGCAATGGCAGGTTGCGTCGAAACAAAAACAAACGCCGCATTAACGGCGACAACAATGAGGATACGGCAGTCAACGCCGGATTCCGAGGCTCCAAACCCGGTCAACGGAAGAAGCCATTCAAAAGAACCACTCCGGGCCCGTCCAATTTGGACCGAATACTCGACCGCTCTTGTCAAATACATGGAACCCCCGAAAAGCCAGCTAACCACACCAACAGAGATTGTTGGGTATTCAAGCAAGCAGGCAAATTAATCGCCGAAAACAGTGACAAGGGGCTACACAGCGATGACGAGGAAGAGACCCGGCAGCCGAACAACAGAGGACAAAAGGGATTCCCCCCTCAAGTTCGGACGGTAAACATGATATACGCAACGCATATTCCCAAGAGGGAGCGGAAGCGTGCACTAAGGGACGTATACGCGATGGAGCCAGTCGCCCCAAAATTCAACCCATGGTCCTCTTGCCCGATCACTTTCGATCGAAGAGACCACCCGACCAGTATCCGCCATGGCGGATTCGCCGCATTGGTTTTAGACCCAATCGTCGATGGATTTCACATCACGAGAGTCCTGATGGACGGCGGCAGAGCCTGAACCTGCTTTATCGGGATACGGTCGCGCAAGATGGGCATAAACCCTTCAAGGATTAAACCTACAAAGACAACCTTCAAAGGCGTCATACCAGGTGTCGAGGCCAATTGTACATGCTCGATTACATCGAAGTGGTCTTGGATCCCGGATAATTTCAAGCGAGGAGTTAATCTTTGACATAGTCCCGTTCGCAGCGGCTATCATGCTCTGCTTTCGGACGAACGCGCTTGTAAAATTCAACGCGTGCCGCATTATGCATACCTTAAGCTCAAGATGCCAGGCCCTCGTGGAGTCATCACGGTCAATGGAAACACGGAACGCTCCCTCCGAACGGAGGAACATACAGCTGCTCTCGCGCGAAGTACTGAGCAGCCTTTTAAGGCAATTCCGAGTCCGGCCGTTAAGCGGCGGACACGACCAAACGCGCCGGAGCAACATCAACCAAGACCACCTGGCATGTTCCAAGCATCGCAGCGAGTAATGCGGCCTCAACCCCAGCCCTCAAAAATTGTAAGACAAGCTCTCCGCGTACATAATTACGCCTTGGAGATACCATGGGCATAGGGGGAGAGGCACAACCACAACAGACCCAGAGTGCGGTTCGACCACACCAGGGGCTCCCAAGTGTGTCACTCTTTTTTTAAATTTTTTTTCTCTTTTTATACAGAACTCTGTCCGTGGCGAACCTGCGAACTCATGATGCAACAGCCAGGAAGGACAAAGGCGCATTTAACACTCGGGTGGTCTCCATCACGAGCATTAAATTTGTTAAATACAAACATTCCATGCCTACCCTCGAGAGAGACGCCTTTAATTCGTCCAATCCCTTGCTTTCCGCACTATTTGTATCATTCCGCACTCATAGCATATCTTCTCGAATAAAATGCAGCACTTCTTGCCCATAATTGCATTACCTTATATATATATATGTTCATTTACGACATGTTGCATCCGTACACTCTGGTACGGCCAAATACACCAGGGGCTTAAGTTCTCCGCATTATGGTGTGATAAAGTCCGCACACTTCCACAAGTGCGGCACCCCGAACTTATAGCACTATATGAATCGGCTCCGAATCATGTCTTGGGTCAATAGTTGGGTTTGCCCGGCTCCCATGTTTGGCACCTTACGTTCCGTTCTATCGGCTAAGGTAGCACTGGGAGAACCACTGCGATTGCGCCCCGGTTGAGCCGGTTAACGCCTCAGTGGAGAAAGCTAAAACTGACTGTCATGATAAGGCGAGAGACTGGTCGCTGTTCGAGAGGTCCTTTCGGGTCCTTAAAGACCTACGCCGCTTCGAGCGAAGTTTCGGATTATGTCCGACGAAGGCGTGGATAGCGCCCCAATTCGGTCCTCCGAATACTAGGGGCTTCGCCGAAATTTAAAATTATAGAATTCTATGGCTAAGTGAGAGTGTTCAAGCACTATAAGTCCGGTTGCCTGGTTCGTTGTGTTGGCGCCTCCTCGATGGACCCAAAATGGGAACTAGAGCGCCATGTTTATCCCGAACACCCCAGCGATCGTGGCATGGGGGCTGAAGCCGACGACTTGCCATCTCTCGATTTAATAAGCGGCCGCCTGAAGGTAATATTTTAAATTAACAAGCGTTGCTTAGCGCATATGAACAAAGTTTTCAGCGCACAGGATAACACATTGCTAATTTACTCAAAATTACATCCTGGGGCACTCATCCGCAATCTTGCGGGCACCCTTCAGACAGCCTTATAGTACATTTGGCGACGATGTTCCTTGCCCACTGGCGGCGCATCGCTGATTAGCTTCTCCGCATCCAGCTTGCCCCAATGCACCTTTTGCGCGGGCAAGGGCCCGACGAGCACCTTCAATACAGGCGGAGCGCTTGATAACCTCCACCTGAGAGGCAGCCGTCGACGAGGCGAGGCGAAGTAGCTCCTGTGCATGGCCTCTCCGAGCCACACCGGACTATGAGGCCCTTCATGGCCTGCTCGGCCACCTTAGAAGCTCGACCAGCTGCTTCACTGGTCGCTAGGGGCACCGGATGGCCGGCCAAAGATATCCGAGACCGAAGACCTTCTCCGTTGAGCTCCCTCCTCGGCTCGGTAGAATGCGGCGACATCGGACACGCCTCTGAGCCAGATCTGCAAACGCCCCTGGAGAGCTCCGAGTTCGGGTAAATAACACGTAATTTACATTCACATGCTTGCTTTGCATGAAAAATGCCTTACCCGCCGCTATCTTCCTCATCAACTCAATCTCTGAAGGGACTTGTGGGCCTCGGCCTTGGCGGTTTTAGCACTTTCGAGGCCGAGGCAAGCTCGGACTCGAAGTCTTTGAGTCACGCTCCAAACTCTCATGCTTTTCCATGAGAGCACGGAGCTCTTGCTGAACCACCGCCACCCGCGCCTCCTACTTTTCTCGCTCTACCCGCCTGCGTGGCGCATTGCGTTCGGTCGCGGACACGCCTCCTCCTTGAGGTTGCCACCTCGTTCGTGGCCCTGCAGTATCCATGTTATCCTTGTTATTTTTGTTGCAACCTAAATCCTTTTTCAGAAGGTACAAGTTCAAAGTGGTGTTACTCACCTTCTTTGTCCCGAGCTGCTTCTGGCGCGGCTGAGCTCTTGCTCGGACCGCCGAGCTCCTGCTTCAAAGCACCGACCTCCGCATGATCCAAGTCTGCGGCAGAGGTCAGCAGCAGCAGCCTGCAACCCATATTGACATAATTTTTAGCAACCTCACGTATATCTTCTTTTTTAGATCCTCATCCGGCTTTTCTTTCCGAACACCGAACCGAGCATCGGGGGCTACTGTCTATGCGGTATTACATTGCATATTTTAACTTCTTACCTCAAAGCCACGATAGAAGGCTACTGCGGGCTTCGGTCAGCCCGCTCTTGGCGAGCTGCACCTTCTGGATCACCGCACTCATAATAGTGCGGTGTTCTTCCTTGATGGAAGCGCTCTGCAGCGTCTCCAACAAATTACCCGGCGCCTCCGGTTGGACGGAAGCCGCCGGCGTCACGGTCTTGCCCTTCGTTCAAAGGGGCCGTCGGCCGGACTCTGGAACCACTGCGGGTTCCGATGTGGAGTCCGGCGCAAAGTCCGGAGGACGCCTTGTGGCGCCCGAGCCTCCCCGATGGGTCCTTCTTGGGATCCCACCTCGGCATCCTCGGTGTTGCGAGGGTGGAGGCGGTCGGGATGGAGTCTACATCCGATCGAGCCAACGACCGCTTGATGAAGCGGGAGATCATCACTGGCGGACTACAGGCAGCATGCGGCATTAGAATGACACTATGTGACACAGAAAAAGAAATTATAAATCATTCAGGAATCCGGATACTTACGATCTCGCCGGAGGCCTGGCCCTTGAAGGCCATTCTTCCTCGCCAACGTTGATGTTGGCGGAGCTGTCCGGGGGAATAGTCCTTCCCCTCTTGGACCATTCGGCCTCCCTTGTTGGGGAAGCCTTCCTCTTCCTCTCTCCCTCCTCCGGGAGAGAGTCCTCTTCCTTCTCCTCATTTTCGGGGGAGGAGTCCGCCCCGGAGTCATCAGACACCTGAAAACGGGCACTCTTTCGAGCACCCATGGCCTCCTTCTTGGCATTCTTCTCCGGCACCACGTGCGGTGCCGGAACCAGCAGCCTCGCTAGACGAGCGTCTACTGGATTTTCTGGCATAGGAGCCGGACAGGTAATCTACTCCGCCTTCCTCATCCAGTCCTGTCAAAGGAAAAGGGGAAATTAAAACCTGCATAGAGTCAAACTATGTAGAACAAGTTGTTGGAAATATGCCCTAGAGGCAATAATAAATTAGTTATTATTATATTTCCTTGTTCACGATAATCGTTTATTATCCATGCTATAATTGTATTGATAGGAAACTCAGATACATGTGTGGATACATAGACAACACCATGTCCCTAGTAAGCCTCTATTGACTAGCTCGTTGATCAACAGATGGTTACGGTTTCCTAACCATGGACATTGGATGTCATTGATAACGGGATCACATCATTAGTAGAATGATGTGATGGACAAGACCCAATCCTAAGCCTAGCACAAAGATCGTAGTTCGTATGCTAAAGCTTTTCTAATGTCAAGTATCATTTCCTTAGACCATGAGATTGTGTAACTCCGGATACCGTAGGAATGCTTTGGGTGTACCAAACGTCCACAACGTAATCGGGTGGCTATAAAGGTGCATTACAGGTATCTCCGAAAGTGTCTTGGGTTGGTACGAATCGAGATGGGATTTGTCACTCCGTGTAAACGGAGAGGTATCTCTGGGCCCACTCGGTAGGACATCATCATAATGTGCACATTGTGACCAAGGGGTTGATCACGGGATGATGTGTTACGGAACGAGTAAAGAGACTTGCCGGTAACGAGATTGAACAAGGTATCGGATACCGACGATCGAATCTCGGGCAAGTACAATACCGCTAGACAAAGGGAATTGTATACGGATCGATTGAGTCCTTGACATCGTGGTTCATCCGATGAGATCATCGTGGAACATGTGGGAGCCAACATGGCTATCCAGATCCGCTGTTGGTTATTGACCGGAGAACGTCTCGGTCATGTCTGCATGATTCCCGAACCCGTAGGGTCTACACACTTAAGGTTCGATGACGCTAGGGTTATAAAGGAAGTTTGTATGTGGTTACCGAATGTTGTTCGAGTCCGGATGAGATCCCGGACGTCACGAGGAGTTCGGAATGGTCCGGAGGTAAAGATTTATATATGGAAAGTTGTTGTTGGGTTAGAAAAAGTTCGGGTTTTTTGGTATTGTACCGGAAGCTTCGGAAGGTTCCGGAGGATTCCGGAGGGGTCCGGAGGTCCGGAAATTGTTCCACCACGTACAATACAGTAGCATGGGCTATAGGGGGGCGCCCTAGCCTTAATGGGCCAGGCACCAGCCCCCTAAGGCCCATGCGCATGGGAAGGGTAAAACCCTAAAGGGGAGGCCTCCACTTGACTTGGGAGGCACTCCTCCCCCCTTGGCCGCCCCCCTAGATGGGATCTAGGGCTGGCCGCACCCCTTGGGGTGGGGAAACCCTAAAGGGGCGCAGCACCCCTTCCCCTATATATAGTTGAGGTTTGGGGCTGCTGCACACATGAGAACTTCTCCTCTTGGTGCAGCCCCGCCTCCTCCTCCTCCTCTCCCTTGGTGCTTGGCGAAGCCTGCGGGATTGCCACGCTCCTCCACCACCACCACGCCGTTGTGCTGCTGCTGGATGGAGTCTTCCTCAACCTCTCCTCTCTCCTTGCTGGATCAAGGCATGGGAGACGCCACCGGGCTGTACGTGTGTTGAACGCGGAGGTGCCGTCCGTTCGGCACTAGGATCATCGGTGATTTGAATCACGACAGTACGACTCCATCAACCCCGTTCACATGAACGCTTCGCTTAGCGATCTACAAGGGTATGTAGATGCACTCTCCTTCCCTCGTTGCTGGTTTCTCCATAGATAGATCTTGGTGACACGAGGAAAATTTTGAATTTCTGCTCGTTCCCCAACAAAGGGTATCGAGCTAGGTCTATTGCGTAGATTCTTTGCACGAGTAGAACACAAAGTAGTTGTGGGCGTTGATGATGTTCAATATGCTTACCGTTACTAGTCCAATCTTGTATCGACGGTATTGTGGGATGAAGCGGCCGGACCGACCTTACACGCTCTTACGTGAGACAGGTTCCACCGATCGACATGCACTTGGTGCATGAGGTGGCTAGCGGTGCCGATCTCCCACTTTAGTCGGAACGGATTCGATGAAAAGGGTCCTTATGAAGGGTAAATAGCAATTGGCATATCACGTTGTGGTTTTGCGAGGTAAGAAACGTTCTTGCTAGAAACCCATAGCAGCCACGTAAAACATGCAAACAACAATTAGAGGACGCCTAACTTGTTTTTGCGGGGTATGCTATGTGATGTGATATGGCCAAGAAGAATGTGATGAATGATATGTGATGTATGATATTGATCATGTTCTTGTAATAGGAATCACGACTTGCATGTCGATGAGTATGACATCCGCAGAGCCATAGGAGTTGTCTTTATTTATTGTATGACCTGCGTGTCATTAAACAACGCCATGTAATTACTTTACTTTATTGCTAACTGGTAGCCATAGTAGTAGAAGTAATAGTTGGCGAGACAACTTCATGAAGACACGATGATGGAGATCATGATGATGGAGATCATGGTGTCATGCGGTGACGATGATGATCATGGAGCCTCAAGATGGAGATCAAAGGAGCAAAATGATATTGGCCATATCATGTCACTATTTGATTGCATGTGATGTTTATCATGTTTATGCATCTTATTTGCTTAGAACGACGGTAGTAAATAAGATGATCCCTCATTAAAATTTCAAGAAGTGTTCTCCCCTAACTGTGCACCGTTGCTAAAGTTCGTCGCTTCTAAGCACCACGTGATGATCGGGTGTGATGGATTCTTACATTCACATACAACGGGTGTAAGACAGATTTACACACGCAAAACACTTAGGGTTAACTTGACGAGCCTAGCATGTACAGACATGGCCTCGGAACACAGAGACCGAAAGGTCGAGCATGAGTCGTATAGTAGATACGATCAACATGAAGATGTTCACCGATGATGACTAGTCCGTCTCACGTGATGATCGGACACGACCTAGTTGACTCGGATCATGTAATCACTTAGATGACGAGAGGGATGTCTATCTGAGTGGGAGTTCATAAGATGAACTTAATTATCCTGAACATAGTCAAAAGATCTTTGCAAATTATGTTGTAAGCTCGTGCTTTAGTTCCACTGTTTAGATATGTTCCTAGAGAAAATATAGTTGAAAGTTGACAATGGCGATTATGCGGACGTAAGAAAGCTTATGTCCTTAATGCACCGCTCGGTGTGCTCAAACCCAAACGTCGTTTGTGGATGTTGCGAACATCGGACATACACGCTTTGATAACTACGTGATAGTTCAGTTAAACGGTTTAGAGTTGAGGCACCAAAGACGTTTTCAAACGTCATGAACATATGAGATGTTTCGAGGGCTGAAATTGGGATTTCAGGCTCGTGCCCACGCCAAGAGGTATAAGACCTCCGACGATTTTCTTAGCCTGCAAACTAAGGGAGAAAAGCTCAATCGTTGAGCTTGTGCTCAGATTGTCCGAGTGCAACAATCACTTGAATCGAGTGGGAGTTGATCTTCCGGAGATAGTGATGTTTCTCCAAAGTCATTGCCACCAAGCTGCTAGAGCTTCGTGATGAACTATAACATATCGAGGATAGATATGATGATCCTTGAGGTATTCACGATGTTTGACATCGCGAAAGTAGAAATCAAGAAGGAGCATCAATTGTTGATGGTTGGTGAAACCACTAGTTTCAAGAAGGGCAAGGGCAAGAAGGATACTTCATGAAACGGCAAATCAGCTGCTGCTCTAGTGAAGAAACCCAAGGTTGAACCCAAACCCGAGACTAAGTGCTTTCTAATAAGGGAACTGCCATCGAGCAGCATTACCCTAGATACTTGGTAGATGAGAAGGCTGGCAAGGTCAATAGAAGTATATTGATATACATTATGTTAATGTGTACTTTACTAGTACTCCTAGTAGCACCAGGGTATTAAGATACCGGTTCGGTTGCTAAGTGTTAGTAACTCGAAATAAAAGAGCTACAGAATAAACGGAGACTAGCTAAAGGTGAGCTGACGATACGTGTTGGAAGTGTTTCCAAGGTTGATGTGATCAAGCATCGCACGCTCCCTCTACCATCAAGATTTGTATTAAACCAGAATAATTGTCATTTGGTGTTTGCATTGAGCATAGACATGATTGGATTATGTCTATCGCAATACCGTTATTCATTTAAGGAGAATAATGGTTACTCTATTTATTTGAATAATACCTTCAATGGTCTTGCACCTAAAGGAATGGCTTATTGAATCTTGATCGTAGTGATACACATTTTCATGCCAAAAGATATAAGATAGTAATGATAGTACCACTTACTTGGTGCACTGCCATGTAAGTCATATTGGTATAAAACGCATGAAGAAGCTCCATGTTGATGGATCTTTGGACTCACTCGTTTTGAAAAGTTTGAGACATGCAAACCATGTCTATTGGTGTATATGCATGAAGAAACTCCATACAGATGGATCGTTTGGACTCACTTGATTATGGATCACTTGAGATATGCAAATTATACCACATGGGCAAGATGACTGAAAGCCTCGTTTTCAGTAAAATGGAACAAGATAGCAACTTGTTGGAAGCAATACATTTTTTATGTGTGCAGTCCAATGAGTGCTGAGGCATGCAGTGAATATCGTTATGTTCTTACTTCACGGATGATTTGAGTAGATAATAAGTATATTTACTTGATAAAACACAAGTCTGGATTATTGAATGGTTCAAATAATTTCAGAGTGAAGTTGAAGATCATCGTGATAAGAGGATAAAATGTCTATGATATGATCATATAGATGAGTATCTGAGTTACGAGCTTTGGCACGCAATTAAGACATTGTGGAAATTGTTTCACAATTAATACCGCCTGGAACACCATAGTGTGAGGGTGTGTCCGAACATCATAGTTGCACCCTATTGGATATGGTGCGTACCATGATGTCTCTTATCGAATTACCACTATCGTTCATGGGTTAGGCATTAGAGACAACCACACTCACTTTAATAGGGCACCACGTAATTCCATTGAGACGGCCCTGTTTGAACTATGGTTTGGAGAAACCTAAGTTGTCGTTTCTTAAAAGTTTGGGGCTGCGACGCTTATGTGAAAAAGTTTCAGGTTGATAAGCTCGAACCCAAAGCGGATAAAATGCATCTTCATATGACACCCAAAAACAGTTGGGTATGCCTCCTAATTCAGATCCGAAAGCAATAGGGATTGTTTCTTGAATCGGATCCTTTCTCGAGGAAAAGTTTGTCTCGAAAAGTTGAGTGGGAGGATGGTGGAGACTTGATGAGGTTATTGAACCGTCACTTCAACAAGTGTGTAGCAGGGCACAGGAAGTTGTTCCTGTGACACCTACACCAATTGAAGTGGAAGCTTATGATAGTGATCATGAAGCTTCGGATCAAGTCACTACCGAACCTCGTAGGACGACAAGGACGCGTACTACTTCAGAGTGGTACGGTGATCCTGTCTTGAAGGTCATGTTGCTAGACAACAATGAACCTACGAGCTATGGAGAAGCGATGGTGGGCCCAGATTCCGACAAATGGTTAGAAGCCATGAAATCCGAGATATGATCGATATATCAGAACAAAGCATGGACTTTGGTGGACTTGCCCAATGATCGGTAAGCCATTGAGATAAATGGATCTTTAAGAAGAAGACGGACGTGGATGGTAATGTCACCATCTATGAAGCTCGACTTGTGGCGAAGAGTTTTTCACAAGTTCAAGGAGTTGACTACGATGAGATTTTCTCATCCGTAGCAATGCTTAAGTCCTTCGGAATCATGTTAGCATTAGCTGCATTTATGAAATCTGGCAGATGGATGTCAAAACAAGTTGCCTTACCTGTTTTCGTAAGGAAAGGTTGTATGTGATACAATCAGAAAGTTTTTGTCGATCCTAAGGATGCTAAAAGGTATGCTGGCTCCAGCGATCCTTCTAAGGACTGGAGTAAGCATCTCGGAGTTGGAATGTGCGCTTTGATGAGATGATCAAAGATTTTGGGTTTATACAAAGTTTATGAGAAACTTGTATTTCCAAAGAAGTGAGTGGGAGCACTATAGAATTTCTGATGAGTATATGTTGTTGACATATTGATGATCAGAAATGATGTAGAATTTCTGGAAAGCATATAGGGTTATTTGAAAGATGTTTTTCAATAGAAAACATGGATTAAGCTACTTGAACATTGAGCATCGAGATCTATAAGGATAGATCAAAATGCTTAATAATACTTTCAAATGAGCACATACCTTGACATGATCTTGAAGGTGTTCAAGATGGATCAGTCAAAGAAGGAGTTCTTGCCTGAGATGTAAGGTATGAAGTTAAGAGTTAAAGCTCGACCACGGCAGAAAAGAGAGAAAGGACGAAGGTCGCCCCTATGCCATAGACGTAGGCTCTAAGTATGCTATCGTGTACCGCACCTTTGATGTGTGCCTTGCTACATATCCGCAAGAGAGTACAAAGGTGATCAAGGAGTGGATCATTGGATAGCGGTCAAAATTATCCTTAGAGGAATAAGGACATGTTTCTCGATTATGGAGGTGATAAAGAGTTCGATGTAAAGGGTTACGTCGATGCAAGCTTTAACACCTATCCGAATGACTCTGAGTAGCAAAACGGATACGTATAGTGGAGCAACCATTTGGAATAGCTCCAAGTGGAGCGTGGAAGCAACATTTACAATATGACATAGAGAATTGCGAAGTACACACGGATCTGAAAGGTTCAGACCCGTTGACTAAAACCTCTCTCACAAGCAAAACATGATCAAACCTCAGAACTCATTGAGTCTTAATCACATGATGATGTGAACTAGTTTACAGACACTAGTAAACTCTTTGGGTGTTGGTCACATGGCGATGTGACCTATCAGTGTTAATCACATGACGATGTGAACTAGATTATTGACTCTAGTGCAAGTGGGAGACTGTTGGAAATATGCCCTAGAGGCAATAATAAATTAGTTATTATTATTTTTCCTTGTTCACGATAATCGTTTATTATCAATGCTATAATTGTATTGATAGGAAACTCAGATACATGTGTGGATACATAGACAACACCATGTCCCTAGTACGCCTCTATTGACTAGCTCGTTGATCAACAGATGGTTACGGTTTCCTAACCATGGACATTGGATGTCATTGATAACGGGATCACATCATTAGTAGAATGATGTGATGGACAAGACCCAATCCTAAGCCTAGCACAGAGATCGTAGTTCGTATGCTAAAGCTTTTCTAATGTCAAGTATCATTTCCTTAGACCATGAGATTGTGTAACTCCGGATACCGTAGGAATGCTTTGGGTGTACCAAACGTCACAACGAATCTGGGTGGCTACAAAGGTGCATTACAGGTATCTCCGAAAGTGTCATTGGGTTGGCACGAATCGAGATCTGGGATTTGTCACCCGTAAACGGAGAGGTATCTCTGGGCCCACTCGGTAGGACATCATCATAATGTGCACATTGTGACCAAGGGGTTGATCACGGATGATGTGTTACGGAACGAGTAAAGAGACTTGCCGTAACGAGATTGAACAAGGTATCGGATACCGACGATCGAATCTCGGGCAAGTACAATACCGCTAGACAAAGGGAATTGTATACGGGATCGATTGAGTCCTTGACATCGTGGTTCATCCGATGAGATCATCGTGGAACATGTGGGAGACAACATGGCTATCCAGATCCGCTGTTGGTTATTGACGGAGAACGTCTCGGTCATGTCGCATGATTCCCGAACCCGTAGGGGTCTACACTTAAGGTCGATGGACGCTTAGGGTTATAAAGGAATTTTGTATGTGGTTACCGAATGTTGTTCGAGTCCCGGATGAGATCCCGGACGTCACGAGGAGTTCGGAATGGTCCGGAGGTAAAGATTTATATATGGAAAGTTGTTGTTCGGTTCGGAAAAGTTCGGGTTTTTCGGTATTGTACCGGGAAGCTTCCAGAAGGATCCGGAAGATTCCGGAGGGGTCCGGAGGTCCGGAAATTGTTCCACCACGTCCAATACAGTAGCATGGTCTGTAGGGGGGCGCCCTAGCCTTAATGGGCCAGGGGCACCAGCCCCCCTAAGGCCCATGCGCATGGGAAGGGTAAAACCCTAAAGGGGGAGGCCTCCACTTGACTTGGGAGGCACTCCTCCCCCCTTGGCCGCCCCCCCTAGATGGGATCTAGGGCTGGCCGCACCCCTTGGGGTGGGGAAACCCTAAAGGGGGCGCAGCCCCTTCCCCTATATATAGTTGAGGTTTGGGGCTGCGGACACATGAGAACTTCTCCTCTTGGTGCAGCCTGCCTCCTCCTCCTCCTCTCCCTTGGTGCTTGTCGAAGCCTGCTGGGATTGCCATGCTCCTCCACCACCACCACGCCGTTGTGCTGCTGCTGGATGGAGTCTTCCTCAACCTCTCCCTCTCTCCTTGCTGGATCAAGGCATGGGAGACGCCACCGGCTGTACGTGTGTTGAACGCGGAGGTGCCGTCTGCTCGGCACTAGGATCATCGGTGATTTGAATCACGGCAGTACGGCTCCATCAACCCCGTTCACATGAACGCTTCCGCTTAGCGATCTACAAGGGTATGTAGATGCACTCTCCTTCCCTCGTTGCTGGTTTCTCCATAGATAGATCTTGGTGACACGTAGGAAAATTTTGAATTTCTGCTACGTTCCCCAACACAAGTGTCCCGTAAAGGGGTAGAATCACTTACCTCGTCGGCCTGGCGCTGCGAGCGAAATCCGCGATCTTCAGTCGCGGATGCGGGGGCTTCGGCGCCCTTGAACAGCACCTTCCAGCGCCTTTCGACGTCGGTCGAAGAGCTTGCTCAGCGCTGGTGCTGTTCGGATCGAACTCCATAGATTGAATGCCCGCTCTTGGCATGGGAGAATCCGCGGACGAGCATGACTGGACCACGTTAACCAGCCTGGGCTTCTTCACCAGCTTCTTGATACAGGCTTGGAGTCCCGTCAGCTCCTTCGAACTACCCCACAGCAAGCCCTTCTCTTTCCAGGAGGTGAGCTGCGTGGGGATACCAGATCTAAACTCGGGGGCCGCCGCCCATTTAGGGTCACGCGGCTTGATGATATAGAACCACCCCGATTGCCACCCTTGACAGATTCCACGAAGGCCCTTGAACTAAAGGACGTTGGGCATCTTGCCCAACATGGCGCCCAAGACTCCGCTTGAGTGCCCTTCACTACCTTCGCTTGACATTGAAGGTCTTGAGCCAAGTCAAGTGGGGCTGGATGCAGAGGAAGGCTCGCATTACGCACGATGAACGCCGAGATGTTGAGGATGAAGTTCGTGCCGATCATGGAAATCCAGGCCGTAGTAGAACATGAGCCCCGGACAAAGGGGTGAAGTGGAAAGCCCAGTCCAGCGGAGGAAGTGGGGAAGGAAAACGACCTCTCATGGGGCCTGGGGGTGGGGATGAGCTGCCCTCGTCGGGCAGCCGGTCTGTGATGTCATTTGGAGAGGTATCCGCGCGCCAGAAGTTTGGCGATTTGCTCCTCCTTGACGGTGGAGGCCAACCATTTACCTCCCGCTCGCACATGGTCATAGAAGGTTGAGACGAGATGCGCGAACTTGGGCGCTGGAGCTCGAAAAGTCTTGTGCGGAGATGGATAAGCAAAGGAGGAAGAAGGCGAGGTGAGAAGGTGAATCCTTATCCCTTATATGGTGGGCGGTCACACGCGCCCCCACCGGCCTGGTAAAACTCGCTTATCTCCCAAGCGTCACCATCAATGGCGCGGTTGGGTTACCACGCTGTATTGATGAGAATCCCGGATTAAGGGAAACACGATCTCGCTCGACAAGGCGTTAAGGAAACCGCTTCGCTAAATGCGCTGAGGTGATAAAGTAAAAACAATTCGAGTAATGGCTTGGTAGTGGCGTGACGTCATGCCACAAAAAACGCCAACAGATTGAACTTGTGTATATATTATTATTCTCTCTACGGTGGAATGTGGAATTTATTTTGCGAGCGGACACTATCCTGGTGTTCACAATCTTCTATCATTTGGAGGAGGAACCCGCCTTGCAATGCCAAGCAATATACACGCCGCACTTATCGTCATTGACGCTTTGGTTCAGGGCTACCGAGGAGTCCTCGATTAGGGGTGTCCGGATAGCGGACTACCATCATCACCGAACTATCATCTGCCGGACTATCATCATCGACCGGACTCCAAGACTATGAAGATACAAGATTGAAGACTTCTCCCCGTGTCCGGATGGGACTTTCCTTGGCGTGGAAGGCAAGCTTGGCGATACGGATATGTAGATCTCCTACCATTGTAACCGACTCTATGTAACCCTAGCCCTCTCCGGTGTCTATATAAACCGGATGGCTCTAGTCCGTAGGACTAACATCAACAACCCTTACAATCATACCATAGGCTAGCTTCTAGGGTTTAGCCTCCTTGATCTCGTGGTAGATCCACTCTTGTAAACATCCACAATATCAATATCAATCGAGCAGGACGTAGGGTTTTACCTCCATCAAGAGGGCCCGAACCTGGGTAAAACATCGTGTCCCTTGTCTCCTGTTACCATCCGCCTAGACGCACAGTTCGGGACCCCCTACCCGAGATCCGCCGGTTTTGACACCGACAATGGCATTGCATGATTCACATATACGATAAAGAAACTAAACAGATGGCATTGACACAAAGCATGTCTAAACTAAATAGATGACATCTTTGATGTATACAGTAAGCAATGCAAGGCACCATATGCATGATATTACCAACATCAGCATGCCAAGTTAGAGCAAAGACCTCATGGGGTAAATAGGAGTGGTCTTCTGCTTCTGAATCCCCCTCAGAACAGTTATCTTCCTCTTGATTACGATCCAAAATGGGTGGAGGGGGGCTGCCTTTTCGCCCGCCATGGAGCGGCGCCGCATGAAATTTCATTGCCACTAAGGCTCATCTCTTTGCTCTACATGTTTAGTTCCATTGTGTACAATAACCTGACATGCATGGGAATAAAACATAGTGAGATTATGTAAGGAGTGCATGCACAAATCACGAGTGATGGTAGCAAAGCGTGGATAGACCCAAAACCAATGATAGCAGGCAGATAATAGCTTTAGTTAAAAAATACAGATAATGGCTCCTTTAATGTTTGTTTGCACCCAACATGAAACTCATAGTAGACACCCGAGATTAACCAGATAGTAGACAGATAGTACTGATTGATGCCCCAATATGTACCGCACAACCATTTAAAAACTCAAGTTTCAGCATAAATTTGGACCTCTCGGAGTCTAATAGGTGAACACGACGATAAAGTAGCATGTCATCATATTAAGCGATGCATAACGTAAGCAGACACGGAAGAGTGCGACCTCTCTTGCGGACCCGTGTAGTCCTCAAGGTCATCTGCTCAGTTGATGATGGTAATGCAGTTGACGTGGCTGCCGGCAGCGGGGAAGAAGATCTGAGGCGGTGAAATACAGTCCGGAGAGCGGATCCCTACTGTGGTGAACCCTTCCATCGTTGGAGCAGCTGAGCTGGGGTGGAACACAGCACTGCAGGAGTAGGACAATCCACATAAGGTTTTCTTTGACACATATCTGTAACAGAAGTAATTGTGTAAGGGCTTGTTTGAATTTGAGGATTCTAACAATGCAGGGATAGGAAATAGAGAGGAATAGGATAGGAATGCACGTGCAAAACAGAGAATTTAAAAACACAGGATTTCTGCCAATCTGGGTGTTTGGTTCACAAGAATTGGAAGATCACAAGATGCAAAGAAGCATGGTGAGATTAAGTCAAACCACAATAAAATCTATGGTTATAATGTTATTATGCTACTATCTGTTAGTCTTGTGCTTCATGAATAGGAATTTGAAAAGGAGGACAAGTGGAAATTAAAATTCCTACGGTTTTTATTTCAAGGAGACACTAAAGGAACAAATCCTATAGTTTTCCTTTGCTCCATTCCTTTGCACCAAATTCATGAAAAGTAGTACCATACGAAACTTTCCAATTCCTATGTTTTTCGTCCACTTTTCCTTTCAAGCACTGGCGATTCTAGTAGGAAGGCTTGAGCAAGGAAAAGCCTACACTAAAAAAATGTTTTTGTGCTACTTCTATTACTTTGGACCCAGGCCACTGCCCTACTAGCTCAACTCCCAGGGCCATCGACAAATACACAGCTCAAACGCGCAGAGATAAATAATGATGGCGCTCAAGAGAGTCCATCATGGATAGCTGTTGCCCGGTACCTCACCGCTTGTCATATAGTAGGATAAAATAATCGATTTCCCATTACTCCGTGTGCTCAATGGACAATATATATAACATGTAGAGTAAAAAAGAGATGCAACAAGTGTACAACCTCTTTGGCGAAGCCATGTCGATCCCAGCGTGATTGGGTTGGCCGGTGAGGATGCTCCAGCTGACTTGGCTGTCGGAGGAGGGGAAGAAGATCTTAGGCGTCTAGAGATGGAGCCCGAGGTACTGCTCCGCTGTGATGGAGGGTTTCGTCGTTGGAGCAGCTCCGGTGAGTTGTAGGACGCCGAGGCTGAAGCAGGACAAGAGAGACAATGTTAACTTGAGTGGAATTATAATAGCATCTCCAACAGATGACGTAAAATACATAACCACAAAGTGCTAGATGTAAAATACATCAGCCGCTCATCTCTGAACTTAACTGTCGAAACTGAATTTAACTGTCGAAACTGAACTTAACTGTCGAAACTGAATTTTGTTGTCGAAACTGAATTTTACTGTCGAAACTGAACGTACTAGAGGTGAGGCTACACGCCAGTCAACTGACTTTTTCATCTCTGGTCAGTCGATTTTGTAGCTATTGGATACGATATCAAGCTGCAGTTCATCTTCAACCTCGACCCCCCCTGAGCCGCCAGCCACCACTGGCCAAACAGCCGCCCCCGCCACCCGCGGTAGGCGGTGCGCCGCCCCGCCCGCCCCAAAAACACTCCCCACTGCCGGTCCGCCGCTGCCCCGGCCATCCCTCTAGGCCCCCTCGTACCGAGCTTTTTCTCCAGCGATCCCCACGCCACCGCCCCACCACCGCCCCACCCTGAACCCTAAGATAGATAGTAGGGTACCTCTCCGGCGAGCCCCCCTCCCCGCTGCGGCTGGTTCTTCCTTAACTCCGTGAGCCCCCCCACCCCTGAAAATCGATGACCCAAAAGTCAATTCAGTCGATGAAGTGTATTTAAATCGGAGCAGCATCGCAAGCAAGAGCAAGAGCGAGAGCAGCAGCATGAGCAAGAGCAAGAGCAAGAGCAGACCAAGTAGGGGACCGAGAGCAAGAGCAGAACAGCAGCGCGAGCGAGAGCTAAAGTAGCAGAAGCTCCTACTTATGTGGACGTCGCCGCCGAGGGAGCGACGCAGTGGAGGAAGTGGCCGGCGACGCCGCCGTGGATGGAGCCGCGCCATGTCGGCTCGAGACCGAGCGCTGGGAGCACCGTGAGATCGAATCAAGAAGAAAAGGTGGTGATTAGTGTACAATCTCTTTGGTGGCGTCGATTAGGCCACATTGTCACATCCCTAATTCTGACAATGCTTAGTGCTAGCATCTGGTGTTGCATCATGTTTACTTTTCACAGAAAGTTGAAATGGGGATGACAGAACCCCCAACACCCCCCTGAAACCAACTAGGGTTTACCAAAATTATCTTCAATGAACCTGAAATGCCCTTCTAAAATGTTCATCATCTTTGCCTCAGTCCAGAACCTCTACCAAAAATGGTTCACAATTTTCTAGGTCATTCTGGATTTTTTGAATTAAATCATAAGTATTTGAATTTGGACATTTAAATTCTATAAAATATTTTAAGTGTCCAAATAATCTTGAAAGCATTTGAGGGCTGTTGGAAATATTTTCAAAAGTGCCCACAATTATTTTCAAGATTTTACGAAATGAATTAGTATTTTTACTAATTCAAAAGAGAGGAATAAAAATAGAAAACAATAACAAAATTAACAAAAGAGAGAGAGACCAGCACCTGGGCTACTTACCTGGCAACCTAACCGCAGGCCAGCCGACCCAGCCCACCTGGCGCTGCCAGTCGTCCTCCTCCTTGCGCCAGAAGGACGAGGGCGTGCCCATGCATGCCAAAGACGCCAAGACGCCACCGACGGCCACCTCCTGCTTGCCGCTTCGCCCTGGCCTTCTCTGGCATCGCCACGCGCCCCCAGGCCCTCTCACTCTCTCTCGTGCCTTCTCCCCTCCTCTGCTCTCTCTCCCTCTCGCAACCGAGCACTGCCGTCGACGCCGCTCACCACCACCGCGCCCACCGCCGTCGCATCTCTCCCCTGAGCTGTCCAGAAGAACCGCCTCGGTCCCCTCGTCCTCTCCACCGAGATGTACGACGTCGGAGGCCCTAGGACGTCGCCATCGCTGTCGTCATCAACCTCTGCCCCGACGATCGCTGCCGTCAAATTCGTCGTCGTCCGGCCTCCCCCGAGCCCGCCGAGCATCTCTTCATGACCGTGGTGAGCCCCCGGTCATTTCTCCCCTAACCCCGCTTCCGTTTGGTCGCCGTAGCCGTCGCCCCCTTGCTTACCGTAGCCGCCGCCGCACGGGCTCGTCACCGGCGAAGCCCCGGTGACCTTTTGGTTCCACGCGTGCGTCTGTTGCACTCGCAACGTTCCGTAGAGAAAAACTAGCGCGGCAGCTGTCTCGTTTGCACACCGCAGCGCTGGTCCCGCGAACACCCGAGCTCTGGCCACTGCCCGGCTCGATGCCGTCGTCGTTCCCGGCCACCCCAGCACCAACCACCGTCACCATTGGATGCGCCACACCGCCAGCTACACGTAGCACCCACCCGTGCATCGAACCGTGGCCGGGGCAGCGTTTCCGACGCTCTCCGCTGTCTCGGCCTTGCTGGCGGCTCAACGCCAGCAGGTTTGACCCCGCTGACCTGGTTGACCCCGGGTGGGCCCAGTTTGACCCCTCTGGGTCTATGACAAATGGGACCCGCCTGCTAATTAAGTTAGGATTAGGACTAACTAAAAATTAGTTAGACTAATGACACTGACACGCGGGACGCACTGGTCAGCTTGACCTAGACCGCCTGTTGACCCGCCGCGTCCACAAGGACGTAGTCCGACGCAAATAACTCTTTTTCTGGATTTATTCTTATACAGGAAATTCTAGAAAATAGCCAAAACTTCTAAAAATCATAGCAAATCAACCGTAACTCCAAATGAAATAAATTATATATGAAAAATGATCAGAAAAATCCAATCTATCCATCTGTACTGGTTTCATGCATGTTTAAACAAGTTAACCTTGCTGTTCAGCTCAAAACATGTTAATGCATTTTATGAACCCATAACTTGAATTTGCATTTGAATCTTTGATTCAAATGAGCTCAAACCACCCTGGTTGTAGTTGCACTAGCCCAACACACTCATATTGCCATGTCACATTCATGCATCATATTGTTGCATTGCATTGATTGTGTCCTTCTCTGTTTGCCGGTAACCGTCCCCTCTCGGTAGACGATGTTTCCGACGACGTGATCGATGACACCGCTGAAGAGATATACTATCTTCAGTAGTGCCAGGCAAGCAAAACCCCCTTGTTCCTTCCGATACAATCCCACTCTCTCGCTCCTGCTCTCTTTTATTGCATTAGGACAACACCGTTTCAACTGTACATGTTGCGGTAGCTGAACCCCTTTCCTCTGCATGACCTGTAATTGCCATAGTAAATAGATGAAACCCACTAGCATGAGTAGGAGTTGTTTGAGCCCTGATGTGCCTACTCATTCATGCTTGTTGTCATGCCTGCTACTGCTTAGAATTGGAATGTGGTGAACATGTCCTACTATGTGAGAGCTAAGTGTGTGAACACGATTTGGTAAAGGTAGCGGTCAGAGGCCATGTAGGAGTACATGGTGGGTTGTCTCATTGCAGCCGTCCTCAGGAACTGAGTTCTGTGTTTGTGATCCATGAACAGTTACTACCACACACTGCGCTCCGGGTGCTCCAAGCTATCTCGACTTATTAATCAACTTGATCTCTGTCCAGGAGTTGCAACTAGTTTCTGGTGTTTGTAGGTAGTGTTAGTAGTCTATCAAGTGGCACCTAGTACAGGTGGGCTTGGGACAGACTAGGAAGAGTGGCATGGTGTACCAAGTGGCACCCGGATGGTGGACTTGGGAACCCTGCACACATCGTTTGGGGCCGTGAGCGACACCCCGGCTGGATCTCCTTGCGGATGGAACCCGAATAGGCGATAAACCTGGATGAGAGACTTGTGTGGTTAGTCAGGTCGTGGCCGACTCCCTCGCCAGGCTTCCGCTTGAAGGTTGCCAAGATACACAATGTGTACATGGTGGTAAGTGGCGAGAGCGTGTGTGAAGAAGTACACCCCTGCAGGGTTAATTTGATCTATTCGAATAGCCGTGTCCGCGGAAAATTAGGACTTCTGGGTTGCCTGTACAGTTCATAGACAAGTGAAAGTGGATACTCTAAAATGTGCAAGATAAGCGTGAGTGCTAAGGATGGCGTTCTCGTAGGGAGACGGGAGTAGATCCATAGTAGTGTATCGATATGGTGAATATGTGGACTCGTGTGCGCCACCTCAAAGAGTTACTTGCAGTCGTAGTTCAGGATAGCCAACGAGTCAAAGCTGGCTTGCTGCAGTCAAACTCCACCACTCCCTTTATTGATACCGATTCATATGTAGCTAGTTCTGATGTAAGTCTTGCTGGGTACATTTGTACTCACGTTTGCCTATTTTATCTTTTGCAGAGAGATGTCAGTCTCGCTAGTAGTTCCGTGTGGACTTCGATGTTTAGCTTGATACCTCAGCTACGATCTTGTGTCCTCGGCAGGATCTGGTAGATAGTCAGGCTTCTAAGCCTTTTTCATTTGTAGATGTCTGTACTCAGACATGTTAAGTTTCCACATGTTCTTTGGTTTGTATCCTCTCAATGTTGGGTCATGAGACCCATGTTTGTAATATCTCGCTCCTCGGAGCCTATTGATAAATACTTGAGTCGTAGAGTTATGTTGTGATGCCATGTTGTATTTACACATATCGAGCATATTGTGTGTATGATTGAAATGCTTGGTGTGTGTGGGATCCGACAACCTAGTTGTTTATCCTTGGTAGCCTCTCTTATGGGGAAATGTAGTCTTGTGCTTTCATGAGCCATAGTAGTCCGCTACAGCCCGGTTCACCAGAGTCCTGCTAGCCCAACACTACTGCTCCGGAACACTTGACTGGACGGCATGTGATTCACTTCATTCCTATGTCTGTCCCTTCGGGGAAATGTCACGCGGTGACATCCGGAGTCCTGCCTAGCCTGCTACAGCCCGGTTCACCGGAGTCCTGTTAGCCCAGTGCTACAGCCCGGATTCAAACGCTGCTGACTGGCATGCTCGATGTTGATTCATGTATGCCTGTCCCTATAAGTTAGTGCCACTTTGGGTTCACGACTAGTCATGTCGGCCCGGGTTCTCTGTCATATGGATGTTACCGACACTATCATATACGTGAGCCAAAAGGCGCAAACGGTCCCGGGCCATGGTAAGGCGACAGCCGTGGGAATACCGTGCGTGAGGCCGCAAAGTGATATGGGGTGTTACCGACTAGATCAATGTGACTTGGAATCGGGGTCCTGACAGCTTTGGTATCAGAGCCTGATTGCCTGTAGGATTACCAAGCCAAACTGGTCGAAGTTGAGTCTAGAAATGCTTTAGTTATATAAGGGAATTGATTGTGGAAGGGAATGTAAGGCTCTTTTTACTCCTTTATCTTATGCCCTTCTGATCTGAGTTATCCTATTCTCTTCTACGGAGATTAAGAACTAGGCTTTCTCTTCTTTATATCAGGATCACGTGTTACTAATCCGTAGACTTATATGATTGATGGATTCAAGCCCCAGTTCAGTTTCTACTACTTCCGTATGTTCATAGCAGGTCTCAGAACCTTGATATTGTTATGTTGAGTGGTTATGCGACCCTTTTGCAGGCTGTCTCAACTGTTTTTGAGCATTTACATCCGTTATGCTGTCCGAGTCATCCCAGGTTTCTAAATAGTCCGATGCATTGCAAATCCTTTCCTTCCGTTCCTGATGTCCACTTGGGCCAGATTAATCACACTAACCGGTAAGTTGAGGTACTCTGTTGCCTCGACATATTTGTTGGAGCTAATATTATGATCCTAGGTGTTTTAGGGAGTCACCTAGTAATCTAGCCATGTTTTGTGTTCCCGGTGTGATGATTCTGGCCATCATTCTCGAAAGCATCCCGTGATGTTATTAGTTAGTAGGCATTCTACTCCTGGGTTTCTGAACCCGAGATTCACACTACTTACCTCATGTTGATAGTGTTTGCTAGTTCCTTTAGGATATTAGTAACTTTGCGATAGTCCTCGAGGTCCGTGGTACATCATTCTTCTAAATACCATGAACCATTCTTGGCAGAAGTTCCTCGAACCAAGAGATCACGACAAGAGTGCTCTCGATGGGTTCTCCGTTCTATTTTGCGACTCTGCCAGTTCAACCTTTCTGCATGGGTTATCCGGAAGAAATATGCTGAATTTGTTCGGCATACTAATCCATGCATCCACAACTCAGAAAAACATGTGTTCCTTTGAGTTGTCCCTCTTTAGTTGTTTTCTGGCCCTCGTCTATCGATTGATAGTCAGGAGTAGTTATGCATTCGTGTTCATCGATGCCACTACTCTTGTGGCCCGTCAAGCCATTCTATACGGGGATGACTAGGAGAAACAAACTCCAGTACCTCATCCATATCTAGGATTAGGTCAAAGCAATTGTATTCCGCGGATCAAAATGCCAAACCAGCTTTTGCTCTACTGTACCTTGGAGTGTTACCATCTTTATGTCAAGAGTGTCATGAGAATTGCACCACCTCTTTTGAATTCTCGACACAGTAATACTTCTTGCCATCATTGTTCATTCCTTGTTCCCGTGTTATTGTAGCCGGAATGCCGACAAGTGTACCGTGATGTGCGAAATCAATACTCCTAGCAACTCTGATGCTTGGTAGTTAATGGACAATACTCTCATTCTTAGCGTGCTGGTTATTGAATTATCATTCTAAGACTGATCGTGCTACCTAGTCCATTTTTTCTGGTGCACCCTTCGATCAAGAGTTAGGATTGCATCAATCTCTCTCTTGTTTGGTCACATCGTCTTGCCCTGAAAAGCAAGATTGTTCTCGAGCTTAGTAACATATCGGTGGTTCGTGATGTTCCGAATATCTTCTCGGAAGTATGACCAGGTTTCACCTGACCGCTATGTTGAGTTCGTGATCATGTTGGTTTTCTTCCAAACTACCCATTCTCCAAGATTCGGTGTTGGATACCCCCGAGCTAGTTGGTTAAGCTAAACAACAACTTGGAGAGTTGGAAGATGAAAGCTTGTCCGACTTAGTTCATCACTAAGGGATATCCTTGAGTGTGAGTGTGTGTGTGTTGAAGAAAGATGATATCTTCATCGACTGATCCCCGTGATCAGTTGTTGAATCTATTGTCTTGTCCAAACCTTGATTTGAGTGTGGGCTATCGTCAAATCAAGTTAGAACCAACGATATTCGTAATATTGTCTTACTCGTGGTTGATCCCTTGAGCATACACCATTACATCCTTTGGTCTGACCAATACTATCACCGTGTTCACATGATGGCGGAAGTCCAGTGATATGGAAATTCCGATGAGTTACTGTTGAGCCCATCAGCAGCATTTTGTCTCCCCCATGACTCATGTTGAACATCAACCTAGTGTTGGAAACTTTTATAAGCATTTTCTTCATGTCCCATTGGTGAAGAATATGTGCGATGAAAGAGGTGACTTACTCTGATTCACGTGCATCTGGTGCAAGTTGCCGCCGTGAGTTCGAGAAAGATTGTTTTTGTTCCCCCTGGTACCATCCCAAGTCAGTCATGCATGTGTGAAGTATGCTATGGTTTGACAGGCTCGCAACCTTCATTCCATATGTATCCCTTGCACACCAAGCCACTAACTGATTTATTCAAGGAGAAGAAGTTCCTTCATAAGAGCTAATCATATGACTTATGCAAGGACTTCGTTATCCGTGATGATGGTTCCCAACCAGAACTCGGTAGTGTTTTATTATAAGAGTACCATGTGGTCATGCTTGTCTAGGACAGTGTGTTCACAGGGGCATAGCAGAACCGGCTCATGTTTGGAGCTTACTACCATAGTTCATTTCCTGAGAATCTTGCAACTTCATCTCGTCGATTTGTGTTGCAATCCTTTCTTTTAGACATGATGAGTCTGGAATATCCTGACACCAACCAGACCTGAATCTCAGGCAGATATGATGGCTGGAACGTTTCTCAAGAATTATAATATTGGTCTCTCTGTAACCCGGTAAAGTGGATGTCGTGGCCAACACACCCAGTCGGAAGACCTATTATTGTATTATCCTGATTGATAAAGTTGGCCACCTCCCCATAAGGATTCCGTAGGATTTACCTCCGTAGTTATTCCTTATGGATTCTTGCGCTCCCGAAGTCTGACCTTCTACTTGATGTTCAAGATACCAAACCATATCAAGTGGGTTGCGCTAGTACATCAAGGAGAACATTAGAAGAGGAATGCTAAATGATTCTCGGTCGATCGTCCAGATTTTGTTTCCTTGGCCTCGCTAGGGTGAAATCTGAGTTGATGTTATCTTCCTTTGCATCTGCATTGTCCATTCTAACCCGAGTGTGTCGTTCTCCCAAACTCCGTCAAACAATCGACTCGTAAATTTCCTCTGGCTAGTGAGAAGAGTTCCAATGATCTATGTATCAAAAGTAATTCTTCTTCCACTTGAGGGAATAATTCTACAAGTCACCTTCCCAGGTGTCTCGTTATGGTATCATGGCAACTCAAATCCTCGCTACGTTGACAACCGTTCACCACCTTGTTAAGAGTGAAAATGTTGTCTACCTAGTGAACCTTCGTCAACTGCTTCACTCCATTCTTTTGGATGTGTGCTTTGTGTCTCAGCTCGAGAGATGTTGCTATGTCTCGTTCTGTGAGGATCGTCGGTTGCTCGATCTTCGAGAAGATTGATTCTTCGATAGTTTCCTTTCTTCCGTTTCGTGTTGGTTGGAGTTCTCAGAGCAAGACATCGAGACAAAGATGGTTATCGAATCAACGTTCTTACGCAGTGCAACCTGAATCGTGAAGATTGTGTTAGTTTGCGTTCTCCCTTCATCCTACCCTACGCTTGAATCTCGAGATGAGATTCTTGTTTAGTGGGGGTGAGTTGTCACATCCCTAGTTCTGATAATGCTTAGTGCTAGCATCTGGTGTTGCATCATGTTTACTTTTCACAGAAAGTTGAAATGGGGATGACAGAACCCCCAACACCCCCCTGAAACCAACTAGGGTTTACCAAAATTATCTTCAATGAACCTGAAATGCCCTTCTAAAATGTTCATCATCTTTGCCCTGGTCCAGAACCTCTACCAAAAATGGTGCACATTTTTCTAGGTCATTTTGGATTTTTTGAATTAAATCATAAGTATTTGAATTTGGACATTTAAATTCTATAAAATATTTTAAGTGTCCAAATAATCTTGAAAGCATTTGAGGGCTGTTGGAAATATTTTCAAAAGTGCCCACAATTATTTTCATGAGTTTACAAAATGTATTAGTATTTTTACTAATTCAAAATAGAGGAATAAAAATAGAAAACAATAACAGACTTAACAGAGAGAGAGAGAGACCAGCAGCACAGGCCACTTACTCGGCAACCTAACAAGACGCCCTGCCCAGCCCAGCCCACTGGCGCTGCATGGTCGTCCTCCTCCTTGCGCCCGGAAGGACGAGGCGTGTGCCGTCTGCACGCCAGCACGCAAGACGGCCACCGACGGCCACCTCCTGCTTGCCGCTTCGCCCTGGCCTTCTCTGGCATCGCCACGCGCCTCCCAGGCCCTCTCACTCTCTCCCGTGCCTTCTCCCCTCCTCTGCTCTCTCTTCCTCTCGCAACCGAGCACTGCTGTCGACGCCGCTCACCACCACCACGCCCACCGCCATCGCATCTCTCCCCTGAGCTGTCCAGAAGAACCGCCTCTGTCCCCTCGTCCTCTCCACCGAGCTGTACGACGCCGGAGGCCCTAGGACGTCACCATCGCTGTCGTCATCAACCTCTGCCCCGACGATCGCCGCCGTCAAATTCGTCGCCGTCCGGCCTCCCCCGATCCCGCCGAGCATCTCTTCGTGACCGTGGTGAGCCCCCGGTCATTTCTCCCCTAACCCCGCTTCCGTTTGGTCGCCGTAGCCGTCGCCCCCTTGCTTACTGTAGCCGCCGCCGCATGGGCTCATCGCCGGCAAAGCCCCGGTAACCTTTTGGTCCCACGCGTGCGTCAGTTGCACTCTCAACGTTCCATAGAGAAAAACTAGCGTGATAGCCGTCGTCGTTCCCGGCCACCCCAACACCAACCACCGTCACTGTTGGATGCGCCACACCGCCAGCTACCCGTAGCACCCACCCGTGCATCGAACCTTGGCCGGGGCAGCGTTTCTGACGCTCTCCACCATCTCGGCCTTGCCGGCGGCTCAACGCCGGCAGGTTTGACCCCGGGTGGGCCCAGTTTGACCCCTCTAGGTCTATGACAAATGGGACCCGCCTGCTAATTAAGTTCGGATTAGGACTAACTAAAAATTAGTTAGACTAATGACACTGACATGTGGGACCCACTGGTCAGTTTGACCTGGACCGCCCCGTTGACCTGCTGACGTCACAGTGATGTAGTGCTGACACAGTAACTTTTTCTGGATTTATTCTTATACAGGAAATTCCAGAAAATAGCCAAAACTTATAAAAATCATAGCAAATCAACCATAACTCCAAATGAAATAAATTATATATGAAAAATGATCAGAAAAATCCAATCTATCCATCTGTACTGGTTTCATGCATGTTTAAACAACTTAACCTTGCTGTTCAGCTCAAAACATGTTAATGCACTTTATGAACCCATAACTTGAATTTGCATTTGAATCTTTGATTCAAATGAGCTCAAACCACCCTGGTTGTAGTTGCACTAGCCCAACACACTCATATTGCCATGTCACATTCATGCATCATATTGTTGCATTGCATTGATTGTGTCCTTCTCTGTTTGCCGGTAACCGTCCCCTCTCAATAGACGATGTTTCCGACGACGTGATCGATGACACCGCTAAAGAGATATACTATATTCAGAAGTGTCAGGCAAGCAAAACCCCCTTGTTCATTCCAATACAATCCACTCTCTCGCTCCTGCTCTCTTTTACTGCATTAGGACAACACCGTTTCAACTCTTACATGTTGCGGTAGTTGAACCCCTTTCCTCTGCATGACCTGTCATTGCCACAGTAAATAGATGAAACCCACTAGCATGAGTAGGAGTTGTTTGAGCCCTGATGTGCCTACTCATTCATGCTTGTTGTCATGCCTGCTACTGCTTAGAGTTGAGTCAGGTCTGATTCATCGGGGATGAATTGGAATGTGGTGAACATGTCCTACTGTGTGAGAGCTAAGTGTGTGAACACGATTTGGTAAAGGTAGCGGTGAGAGGCCATGTAGGAGTACATGGTGGGTTGTCTCATTGCAGCCGTCATCAGGAACCGAGTTCTGTGTTTGTGATCCATGAACAGTTACTACCACAGATTGGGCTCCGGGCGCTCCAAGCTCTCTCGACTTATTAATCAACTTGATCTCTGTCCTGGAGTTGCAACTAGCTTCTGGTGTTTGTAGGTTGTGTTAGTAGTCTACCAAGTGGCACCTGGTACAGGTGGGCTTGGGACAGACTAGGCACAGTGGCCCGGTGTACCAAGTGGCACCCAGATGGTGGACTTGGGAACCCTGCACACATTGTTTGGGGCCATGAGCGACACCCCGGCCGGATCTCCTTGCGGATGGAACCCGAATAGATGATAAACCTGGATGAGAGACTTGTGTGGTTAGTCAGGTCATGGCTGACTCCCTCGCCAGGCTTCCGCTTGAAGGTTGCCGAGATACATGATGTGTACATGGTGGTAAGTGGCGAGAGCGTGTGTGAAGAAGTACACCCCTGCAGGGTTAATATGATCTATTCAAATAGCCGTGTCCGCGGAAAATTAGGACTTCTGGGTTGCCTGTACAGTTCATAGACAAGTGAAAGTGGATACTCTAAAATGCGCAAGATAAGGCTGAGTGCTATGGATGGCGTTCTCGAAGAGAGACGGGAGCAGATCCATAGTAGTGTATCGATATGGTGTATATGTGGACTCGTGTGTGCCACCTCAAGGAGTTACTTGCAGTCGTAGTTCAGGATAGCCACCGAGTCAAAGCTGGCTTGCTGCAGTCAAACTCCACCACCCCCTTTATTGATACCGATGCATATGTAGCCAGTTCTGATGTAAGTCTTGCTGGGTACATTTGTACTCACGTTTGCCTATTTTATGTTTTGCGGAGAGATGTCAGTCTCGCTAGTAGTTCCGTGTGGACTTCGACGTTTAGCTTGATACCTCAGCTACGATCTTGTGTCCTCGGCAGGATCTGGTAGATAGTCAGGCTTCTAAGCCTTTTTCATTTGTAGATGTCTGTACTCAGACATGTTAAGCTTCCGCATGTGCTTTGATTTGTATGCTCTCAATGTTGGGTCATGAGACCCATGTTTGTAATATCTTGCTCCTCGGAGCCTATTGATAAATACTTGAGTCGTAGAGTTATGTTGTGATGCCATGTTGTATTTACACATATCGAGCATATTGTGTGTATGATTGAAATGCTTGGTATGTGTGGGATCCGACAACCTAGTTGTTTATCCTTGGTAGCCTCTCTTATGGGGAAATGTAGTCTTGTGCTTTCATGAGCCATAGTAGTCCGCTACAGCCCGGTTCACCGGAGTCCTGCTAGCCCAGCACTACTGCTTCGGAACACTTTACTGGTCGGCATGTGATTCACTTCGTTCCTGTGTCTGTCCCTTCGGGGAAATGTCACGCGGTGACATCCGGAGTCCTGCCTAGCCTGCTACAGCCCGGTTCACTAGAGTCCTGTTAACCCAGTGCTACAGCCCAGATTCACACGCTGCTGACCGACATGCTCGATGTTGATTCTTGTATGCCTGTCCCTGTAAGTTAGTGCCACTTTGGGTTCATGACTAGTCATGTCAGCCCGGGTTCTCTGTCATATGGATGCTAGCGACACTATCATATACGTGAGCCAAAAGGTGCAAACGGTCCCGGGCCATGGTAAGGCGACACCCATGGGAATACCGTGCGTGAGGCCGCAAAGTGATATGGGGTGTTACCGGCTAGATCAATGTGACTTGGAATCGGGGTCCTGACACACAGCTTCATCAGAGGAAACGGTGATGATGCTGCTCTTCCGGTGGTGCAGGTGAAGACGGTGGTGTGGGAATGGAGGTGGCGCGAAAGACGAGGGGAATGTCGGGGTAGCTCCTTGGAGGTGGAGGACATGGTGGCTAATCCGGCGGGACGACCAGGTCGACGACGGATCCTCATCCGGTACGGTGGATGAGCGACATCGAGGTGTTCCCATCGACGACGTCATCAGGGAAGAGGCTCCGGCTGGGTAGCGGACGAAGGAGGGTGTGGGGCTTCGCGGGTTTTCGCGGCCTCGGTGTACGAATTGGTGGGCGGATGGGATGGGAGTGGGAACCATGGCTTAGGGACGTGCTTGTTCGAAATGTGGGGTAAGTTACGAAAGTACCCCCACCGATTTGAGGCGGTTCTTTTGGTTCAGGGGTATCACGGGCATTTCGTGTGTCGGGATTTCATAGGAAGTGGGAGTTTTCGTGCGCGTTGTAATTTTGGAATAGCAAGGCGCGGGTTGAGATGGAGGGAGTTGTCGGAGCATAATGAGACAAAGATTTATCTTAAATATTTTGGGGTAACAAGGCGCGGGTTGAAGAGGCGGGAGTTTCGCAGCACGATAGACAGAGACGTTAGCTTAAAATTTCGGCATAACAAGGCGCGGCTTGAAATTTCTGGAGAACAAGCTTAACGTGTACCAAAAAAAGACAATTTAGACTAGTATGATATACTACGTACAATGTGTTTAACATGCACAACACACACACAGACACCATTTAGACTAGTAAGGTACACGTGCATTGCACGCGTGAGATTTGGCAACCAAATTATGAATAAATACCACATTATAGCATGTAAGATTTGAGTCATATATGCATGATGTAGATGTTCGTTTAATTCTTATAGTTCATTTCATTCAAAATCATCTAGTTTTTATAAGAAAGCTAATCTATTTTAAGATTCATGGAATTGTGCGTTGTAAGGCATAAAGTAAAAACAAATCATGTGGAAAAACATTTGGGTAATTCTGATACGGAAGATTCTAGAACAAAGAAGAAGTGCTTGTGTTTTGAGGTTTGTGCATTATGCTGAAGTTCAACCATAGAGTCTTCTAGATTGTACATGTGGCAAAATCTGGTGGAATCTAGATGATATCCAACGGCTTGTAGTGCTCAAATTTGCCAGCTCTGCACCATCGGATTGGTCTCATCCAACGACCATCTTTCAAAGTTAAAGTCATCCGCACACTATATAAAAAATATAAAATATAATATACATATATAGGGGTATAGATATAGATATGTGATGCGAAAGCCACCCATCATCTCCAATTAGAATAGTGTGTCCATGCACGGATGCAATGTGGCCAAACGATGTCTACCATCGATATCTCAAATTCAAACCAGTCTGACCTTGTTCAATGTGTATACATTACAACATGCTCGTTTCCAAACCACACCGTGCAGATCTCAGTTATATTCATGCATGCATGGGTTTCAAACATCATGATCTCTTATTCAAATATTTGAATTCAACTTTACATTGATTATGACCTCACCTAGTCTTTTACACCCACACATTGGTCTTCTCTTTATAATTGTACCACTAACTTTCTCTTGTGCATGCATGCACACACACGCTACCAGTCGGCATTATCCATCGCACACATGCAATCTTTTTCTTCAGGTCGGTCTCCCATGAAGGCACACACACACACACATCCCGCTCTCCATCATATCGGGCATTCTTTATCTCTCACGTGCATGTGCAACGATCGAGGTTCCTCTATGTGTGTGTATATAGCTAGGTCTTTCATAGTTTTCCACATAAACTGATCAATCTATATATCTAGTGAGGACACACCCTATTTCCCACGTCCACATCGATCAATCTATACCTCTCAATATAGGATTACATATATAGCTAATACACCCACATTAATTATATATCTGCTACCTCTTGAGCACTGTGTTGGTTTTCCCTTGAAGAGGAAGAGGGTGATGCAGTAAAGTAGCGTAAGTATTTCCCTCAGTTTTTGAGAACCAAGGTATCAATCCAGTAGGAGACTACGCTTGAGTCCCACGCACCTACATAAACAAATAAGAACCTCGCAACCAACGCGATAAAGGGGTTGTCAATCCCTTCACGGTCAGTTACGAGAGTGAGATCTGATAGAGATGATAAGATAATATTTTTGGTATTTTTATGGTAAAGACTAAAAGTAAAGAAAGCAAAATAAACGGTAATAGAAATAGCTTGTTGATGGGAGATTAATATGATGGAAAATAGACCCAGGGGCCATAGGTTTAACTAGTGGCTTCTCTCAAGAGCATAAGTATTACGGTGGGTAAACGAATTACTGTCGAGCAATTGATAGAATTGAGCATAGTTATGAGAATATCTAGGTATGATCATGTATATAGGCAGCACGTCCGTGACAAGTAGACCGAATCCTGCCTGCATCTACTACTATTACTCCACACATCGACCGCTATCCAGCATGCATCTAGAGTATTAAGTTCATAAGAATAGAGTAACGCTTTAAGAAAGATGACATGATGTAGAGGGATAAACTCATACAATATGATATAAACCCCATCTTTTTATCCTTGATGGAAACAATACAATATGTGTCATTTCCCCTACTGTCACTGGCATCGAGCACCGCAAGATTGAACCCAAAGCTAAGCACTTCTCCCATTGCAAGAAAGATCAATCTAGTAAGCCAAACAAAACTGATAATTCGAAGTGACTTGCAAAGATAACCAATCATACATAAAAGAATTCAGAGGATATTCAAATATTGTTCATAGATAATCTTGATCATAAACCCACAATTCATCAGATCTCGACAAACACACCGCAAAAAGAAGAGTTACATCAAATAGATCTCCAAGAGAATCGAGGAGAAATTTGTATTGAGATCCAAAGAGAGATAAGAAGCCATCTTGCTAATAACTATGGACTCGAAGGTCTGAGGTAAACTACTCACACATCATCGGAGAGGCTATGGTGTCGATGTAGAAGCCCTCCATGATCAATGCCCCCTCCGGCAGGACGCCGGAAAAGGCCCCAAGATGGGATCTCCGGGTACAGAAGGTTGCGGTGGTGGAACTAGTTTTTCGTGGTGCTCTTCGATGGTTTGGGGGTACGTAGGTTTATATAGGAGGAACAAGTAGGTCGGTGGAGCCATGAGGGGCCCACGAGGGTGGAGGGCGCGCCCAGGGGGGGTAGGCACGCCCCCCCTGCCTCGTGGCCTCCTCGTTGGTTGCTTGACGTCCACTCCAAGTCCTCTGGATCATGTTTGTTCCAAAAATCATGTTCCTGAAGGTTTCATTCCGTTTGGACTCCGTTTGATATTCCTTTTCTGCGAAACGCTGAAATAGGCAAAAAAACCAGCAATTTGGGCTGGGCCTCCGGTTAATAGGTTAGTCCCAAAACAAATATAGAAGTGTATAAATAAGCCCATTAAACATCCAAAACAGTATATATAATAGCTTGGAACAATAAAAAATTATAGATACGTTGAAGACGTATCAAGCATCCCCAAGCTTAATTCATGCTCGTCCTCGAGTAGGTAAATGATAAAAACATAATTTTTGATGTGGAATGCTACCTAGCATATTCCTTAATATAATTTTCTCTATTGTATCATGAATGTTCAGATCCGAAAGATTCAAGATAAAAGTTTAATATTGACATGAAAATAATAATACTTCAAGCATACTAACAAAACAACCATGTCTTCTCAAAATAACATGGCCAAAGAAAGTTATCCCTACAAAATCATATAGTCTGGCTATGCTCTATCTTCATCACACAAAGTATTTAATCATGCACAAACCCGATGACAAGCGAAGCAATTGTTTCATACTTTTGATGTTCTCAAACTTTTCAATCTTCACGAAATACATGAGCGTGAGCCATGGACATAGCACTATATGTGGAATAGAATGGTGGTTGTGGAGAAGACAAAAAGGAGAAGATAGTCTCACATCAACTAGGTGTATCAACGGGCTATGGAGATGCCCATTAATAGATATTAATGTGAGTGAGTAGGGATTGCCATGCAACGGATGCACTAGAGCTATAAGTGTATGAAAGCTCAATAATGAAAACTAAGTGGGTGTGCATCCAACTTGCTTGCTCACTAAGACCTAGGGCAATTTGAGGAAGCCCATCATTGTAATATACAAGCCAAGTTCTATAACAAAGAATTCCCACTAGTATATTAAAGTGACAAAACAAGAGACTCTCTATCATAAAGATCATGGTGCTACTTTGAAGCACAAGTGTGGAAAAAGGATAGTAGCATTGTCCCTTCTCTCTTTTTCTCTCATTTTTTTAGTTGGGCCTTTTCTCTCTCTTTTTTATGGCCTCTTTTTTTCGTCCGGAGTCTCATCCTGACTTGTGGGGGAATCATAGTCTCCATCATCCTTTCCTCACTTGGGACAATGCTCTAATAATGATGATCATCACACTTTTATTTACTTACAACTCAAGAATTACAACTCAATACTTAGAACAAAATATGACTCTATATGAATGCCTCCGGCGGTGTACCGGGATATGCAATGAATCAAGAGTGACATGTATGAAAATAATGAACGGTGTCTTTGCCACAAATACGATGTCGACTACATGATCATGCAAAGCAATATGACAATGATGGAGCGTGTCATAGTAAACGGAACGGTGGTAAGTTGCATGGCAATATATCTTGGAATGGCTATGGAAATGCCATGATAGGTAGGTATGGTGGCTTTTTTGAGGAAGGTAATGGTGGGTGTATGATACCGGCGAAAGGTGCGCGGTATTAGAGAGGCTAACAATGTTGGAAGGGTGAGAGTGCGTATAATCCATGGACTCAACATTAGTCATAAACAACTCACATACTTATTGCAAAAATTTATTAGTTATCAAAACTAAGTATTACGTGCATGCTCCTAGGGGGATAGATTGGTAAGAAAAGACCATTGCTCGTCCCCGACCGCCACTCATAAGGAAGACAATCAATAAATAAATCATGCTCCGACTTCATCACATAACGGTTCACCATACGTGCATGCTACGAGAATCACAAACTTTAACACAAGTATTTCTCAAATTCACAATTACTCAACTAGCATGACTCTAATATCACCATCTTCATATCTCAAAACAATTATCAAGCATCAAACTTCTCTTAGTATTCAACGCACTTATAAGAAAGTTTTTACTAATCTTGGATGCCTATCATATTAGGACTAATTTCTCAATTAAAGCAAACTACCATGCTGTTTTGTAGGACTCTCAAAATAATATAAGTGAAGCATGAGAGAACAATAGTTTCTATAAAACAAGCCACCGCCGTTCCCAAAAGATATAAGTGAAGCACTAGAGCAAAAACTATATAGCTCAAAAGATATAAGTGAAGCACATAGAGTATTCTAATAAATTCCGAAACATGTGTGTCTCTCTCAAAAGGTGTGTACAGCAAGGATGATTGTGGTAAAACTAAAAGCAAAGACTCAAATCATACAAGACACTTCAAGCAAAACACATATCATGTGGTGAATAAAAATATAGCTCCAAGTAGTGTTACCGATGGACGAAGACGAAAGAGGGGATGCCTTCTGGGGCATCCCCAAGATTTGGATTTTTGGTGTCCTTGGATTTACCTTGGGGTGCCTTGGGAATCCCCAAGCTTAGGCTCTTGCCACTCCTTGCTCCATAATCCATTAAATCCTACCCAAAACTTGAAAACTTCACAACACAAAACTCAACAGAAAATCTCGTGAGCTCCGTTAGCGAAAGAAAACAAAACACCACTTCAAGGTACTGTATGGAACTCATTCTTTACTTATATTGGTGTTAAACCTACTGTATTCTAACTTCTCTATGGTTTATAAACTATTTTTACTAACCATAGACTAATCAAAATAAGCAAACAACACACGAAAAACAGAATCTGTCAAAAACAGAACAGTCTGTAGTAATCTGTAACTAACACAAACTTCTGGAACTCAGAAAAATCTACGAAAATAGGACGACCTAGATAATGTGTTTGTTGATCTTCTGCAATTGGAATCAATATTTTATCACGTTCTGGTGATTTTTAACAATTGTTTTCGTGAACAGAAAGTTTCTGGAATTTTCAGCAAGATCAAATAACTATCATCCAAGAAGATCCTATAGGTTTCACTTGGCACAAACACTAATTAAAACACAAAAACAAATCTAACCAGAGGCTAGATCAAAGATTTATTCCTAAACAGGAGCAAAAAGGAAAAAACTAAAATAAAATTGGGTTGCCTCCCAACAAGCGTTATCGTTTAACGCCCTTAGCTAGGCATAAAAGCAAGGATAGATCTAGGTATTGCCATCTTTGGTAGGCAATTCATAAGTGGCTCTCATAATAGATTCATAAGGTAATTTTTTTTCTTTCTAGGAAAGTGTTCCATGCCTTGCCTTAAAGGAAATTGGAATCTAATATTTCCTTCCTTCATATCAATAATTGCACCAATCGTTCTAAGGAAAGGTCTACCAAGAATAATAGGACATGAAGGATTGCAATCTATATCAAGAACAATGAAATATACGGGAACATAGTTCCTATTTGCAACAATAAGAACATCATTAACTCTTCCCATAGGTTTCCTAATGGTGGAATCCGCAAGGTGCAAGTTTAGAGAACAATCATCAAATTCACGGAAACCTAGCAAATCACACAAAGTTTTTGGAATCGTGGAAACACTAGCACCCAAATCACACAAAGAATAACATTCATGATATTTAATTTTAATTTTAATAGTAGTTTCCCACTCATCATAAAGTTTTCTAGGGATAGAAACTTCCAATTCAAGCTTTTCTTCGTAAGATTGCATTAAAGCATCAACAATATGTTTAGTAAAAGCTTTATTTTGACTATAAGCATGAGGAGAATTTAGCACGGATTGCAACAAGGAAATACAATCTATCAAAGAAGAATTATAATAATTAAATTCCTTGAAATCCAAGATAGTGGGTTCACTGATATCTAAAGTTTTGACCTCTTCAATCCCACTTTTACCAAATTTTGCATCAAGGTCTAAAAACTCCGAATTTTTGGGACGCCTTCTAACTAAAGTTGACTCATCTCCAGTCCCATCATTATCAAGATTCATATTGCAAAACAAAGATTTAATAGGAGACACATCAATAACTTTTAGATCTACATCTTTATTCTCATAAAAACTAGAAGAACACGCCTTCACAAAGCAATCCTTCTTAGCATGTATCCTAGCGGTTCTTTCTTTGCACTCATCAATGGAAATTCTCATGTGTTTGAGAGACTCATTGAGGGAGTCCTGGATTAGGGGGTGTCGTGGAATTGTCACGGCAGATGTCCTCTTGCAAGGACTTAGTCGTGGAGCCATCGCAACTAGGAAGCTTAAAGGGGTTTATCGGGACAAAGGACACGAGAGTTGTACTAGTTCGGCCCCTTATGGTGAAGGTAAGGACTACGTCTAGTTGGGTTGGTATTGCTTGAGGTTTCGATAACCAGGGAGCGAGATACGCTATGCCCGGCTCTCGAGGAGTTGTTTCTTGCCCTAAGCCGCCAGCGGGTCGTCCCCTTATATACACGGGTGGACGCCCTGCAGTCTACAGAGTCCCGTCCGGCTCATAAACAGTGTCCGGCTCGGTGACTTATTAACTCTACCTTATGATACAAGTCATGTCATCATGGCGGTTTATCACCATGGGCCTTAAGCCCCCTACGGGCCTTAGACCCTTTATTGAACCGCCATCTTCATGCTTGGCCTTGGGCTTCTCTTTGATGAGTCTTTTTTACGTAACCCGGCCCCTCCTGGGCGGCTTACACAAACGGTTATATCCCCAACATTAGGCCCCAGATTGATTTGAACCGGTTCATATCAATCTTAAAATACCTTACGAAATAAACCTTCAGCCTTCTGCCGGCGCAAAGGTTTTTAACCCGCCATGACATCATCTTCTGGATCCGTGTTAACCCGCCGTGACGTCATATTTACTTAAATTCATATTTTACTCCGCCATATCCTCCAAAGAATCTTTTCTTTTACTGAACATTCCGAAAACCGATGCGTCAGGGCCGCTGGATAATGATGTATGGTCTCCTCGTTTCTCGTGCCGTCTCAGTCGGCCTTTCCTTATAAATAGGCACGACCTAGGTCTTTTTCATTCTCCCCTCTCGGTCGTCTTCCTCCGCTCGCTTTCTCCCTGTCGCTTGAGCTCCGTCGCCGCCGCCGCCGTGGATCTCCTCGTCTTCACCAACTCAGGCCGCTGCATCAACCTGACTTGACCAGAAAAACGCGACGGACCTTCGCAGCAACTCTGCATCTGTAAGTTTTTTCCTCCCTGTTCCTCAGATCTGCATTAGTGATTTTCGAGCTCGTCGGTGTTCGTCACCGTCCATCACAAACCCTTGATAGATTCCACCTCTGACGCCTTTTTCTGATCATTAGACAGTATAAAACTACTACGGTAGCTGTTTCTGTCGGATTTCGGGTTCCGGCAGACCCTCTAGGTTCGAATACTGGGGTGTGCGCGGAGATCTCGCCCTCTACCTACCTGCACCTCACCGCCATTCTAGGATCTAAAACTATGAAAGGAACAACACAAGAGACACGGGGTTTATACTTGTTCGGGCCACCATTGTGGTGTAACACCCTACTCCAGTGTGTGGTGTGGTGGATTGCCTCTTGGGCTGATGATGAACAATACAAGGAAGAACAGCCTCGCGAGGGTCTGTTCTTGGCTGGTGCGATGAACTGCTAGGGGGAGTTCAGTCGCTCTCTCTCTCTCTGCTTATTCAAGATGCCTCTACCCTGTGGGTGGCTAGTCCTATTTATAAGCAAAGGCCCTGGGCCTCTTCCCAAATATTGAGCGGGAAGGGCGCCAACAATTGGCCATTTTAAAGGGGAACATCTAGTACACTTATCCTGACTAAAGTTGGTCCTCGCCTGTCAAAGGCTCTGGTGGTGACGCCAGCTTGGGCTCCACGATGACTTCCTTCCTGCCGTTGCGACGGTCTTGGTCTTGTTGCACCGAAATAGATGCCTTTGCTTGATACTCTTGCTTGCGCTTGCCCCTTTGCACCAAAGAGGAAATGAGGACACTAAGCGGGCTGGCGCCCGCCTGACGCCCTTGGTCGTCATGGCTTGCGTCATGGGCACCTCGTGAGGTACCCCGCCTTGATCTCCCCGCCTCCTCGTGAGCCAGCCTGACGAGGCCGTGCCTCAGGAGGCTTCCTGTCGTCCGCCCTGCGAGGCTTGGCCCCTCGCGAGGGTCTTGAGCTTGTGTTGATGAAGATGGGTCGTGCTGGGCCACCCCTTGAGCCACGCCGCGGGCCGAGCGAGCAAGTCTGGGTACCCCGTTCCCAGGCGCCGACAAGTAGCCCACAGGCCCAAAGGCGCGCCTGGACTTGGCTGAGCAGAGAAGCGAAGGGGCAAGTGCGAAGCGCCGCGGGCCCTTACAGCCTTCGGCCTCGGGTGTCGCGCGGCGGTTGATTGGACGTGGGCGGCTCCGCTCCCCCACGACGCCTCGGCAACTGCACGAATTGACAAGTCCCTGCATGCAAAGCGGGTCATGATTACCTACGATCGTGGAGGCCAGCGGTTGGCCTTCCCCGGCTATAAGTACGGGATGGCGCCTGCCCTTCCGGTCCATCCCCTCTTGCTTCTCCTACTTCTTCATGGCTCCGCCAAAGAGGTTCTCGGCCGCGGAGAAAGGAAAGGCCCGCCAGGTGGAGCCTGACTCTCCCCCGCCCAAGCGCGGTCGAGGCCGTCCTCGTAAACACCCTATGGCTCCCATGGTGGCTCCTCGCGGCCGTGGAGGTGATCTCCCGTGCGGTGACGGGCGGCATCTTTGTTCTTTGGGGCTTCTGACGCTGCGACCCCTAGGGCGCCTTCCACTCGGCAGAGGTGCTGCCGGAGTTTATTGTGTGGTCGGCGGAGCCGACCAACACCCGGCTCCAACTTCCTCGCTTCCTCCTAGGTGAGCTTCCGGCCGGTGCCCCGGGCGGCCTCTGGCTTCAGGCGGATGGTTGCTGCAGCCGGGCCTCCTGGCTTCGGAGGTCTCGCAGCGGGGCGTGGCTCGACCCGACGCTGGCAAATGTTTGCCCGCGCGCGTGGTCTGAGCCGGCGGTGCACCCTGCACTTCAAGTTTGACGGCGACACTACCCTCTACGTGAGGGTGTTCGGGGAAGACGGTCGCCGCGCTGGGTGCTGCGCTGAGAACGACGACCGCGGCCATGGGCCCAGCCCCAGCGACGATGAAGACGACAGCGCGCGCGTGGTCGGCAGCGCTCGGGGTTCATCGAGCTTCGACGTCTCTTCTTCGGGCAGCGGCTCCTCCAACGGTGGCCGCGACCAGCCTCCGCGCCGCCGCGCCCGCCTGGAGAGAGGTAGCGGGTCTACCCGCCGTCGCGCCTCGGTGAAGCGCGAGATGGAGTCTGCCTGAGCTCCGGAGGCAGTTCGAGTCTCCCCCGCGAGTTGGTGTCGGGCGAGTCGCGCCTGTTTTGTTCTTTTTTCCTTTTCCTGCGCAAAGAGACAGTAGTGTAGGGCCCCACGGGGGCGTGCTTCGACTATTGCTGTTAATTATCGTACTGTTTCCGCTATTTCGGTATTATGCCTTTGTGCCACACGCCTGCGCGTAAAAATTACTTAGCTCGGGGGGGCCTGTCGTGGCCTTTGCTTCCCGAGGCCGAGGCCTCGTCGAACGCTTCATGTCCTGCGAAGGTTAGTCTGGAGAGGTAGCTCCCAGCCTCAGCTGTGGAGGCGACCGACCCAGTTCCTGTGTTCGTGTCGCGGTGCCCGTGGGGCACGGACTGGAGGGGTGCTCCTGTAGTGGACTAGGGTAAGGAAGCCTCAAACGACAAGGGCAGAAAACGCTCGCGAGGGTGCCCGCGCTGCTCCCTCGCGAGACTTGCGCGAGAGAAATCGAGGCAGGAGAGCGAAAAGGCAAGGAGTCACAAGCCAAAGATGGCAACAACTTCAATAAAACTTCAAATGGGAATGAACAAGCCAACTGCAGAAAGCAAATGAGAAAAGCCGCGTCCGGCACCTAATCTAGTCTTCGACGTCTTCTCACCAGCGCGGAGCTAAGTGCTGCCACTGGGCGTGGGAGGGAGCCCCAGGGCCTGAGGTCGGCGCTCCTGAGACTCCGGGGCGTGTACAGCCCCAACTCATTATTACATGAGAGTGTCACGGGCGTCGAGCTTCACAGGCATTAGCCTTCTTCACAGGCTCCGGGCCTTTTTCAGAAAGATGAACTTCACAGGCGCTTGCCTTCTTCACAGGCACCGGGCCTTTTCCAAAACGCAACAGCTTCACAGGCGCTTGCCTTCTTCACAGGCTCTGGGCCTTTTCCAAAACGCAACAGCTTCACAGGCATTCGCCTTCTTCACAGGCTCTGGGCCTTTTCCAAAAGGCAACAGCTTCACAGGCATTTGCCTTCTTCAGAGGCTCTGGGTCTTTTCCAAAACGCAACAGCTTCACAGGCTCTGGGCCTTTTTTAGGGGTAAAACCTCCGGAGGTGCTGGATGTTCCACGCGTTCTGGACGGGCACCCCCTCCTGAGTCTCCAAGCGCGCGGAGCTGGGCCTGGAAACATGAATAACCTTGAACGGGCCCTCCCACATGGGAGAGAGCTTATGCAATCCCTCCCTGGAGAGAACCCGCCTGAGCACGAGGTCTCCTACCTCGAGAGTCCTGGGGCGGATGTTGCGGCAGTGGTATCGCCGCAGCGCTTGTTGGTATCTTGCCGCTCGCAGCACGGCTTCCCAACGATGCTCCTCCCCCAGCACGAGGTCCGTCCCCCGCATGGCGTCCTGCTGCGCCTCGTAGAACGCCAGGACCCGTGCGGAACAATGTCTGACTTCGTGAGGGAGGACTGCTTCAGCTCCATAGACCAGGAAGAACGGGGTCTCGCTAGTTGGCTTGGTCGCGGTCGTGCGGATGGACCACAACACGGACTGAAGCTCGTCGTACCAACCTCTGCCGCTGGCCTCCAGCTTCTTCTTGAATGTCCTGGTCTTGAGGCCTCTCAAGACCTCCGCGTTGGCCCGCTCGGCCTGACCGTTGCTCCGTGGGTGTGCCACTGAAGCGTAGCATACCTGCGTCCCAAGGTTAGCACAGTATGTTTTGAAGAGGTTACTGGTGAACTACGAACCGTTGTCGGTGATGATGCGGTTCGGCACCCCGAACCGGCTCACGATGCCCTTGATGAACTTGACCACAGAACCCGCGGGGATGGTGCGGACGGCTTCCACTTCAGCCCACTTGGTGAACTTGTCCACGACGACGTAGAGGTAGCGATAGCCCCCTGGCGCCCGAGGAAATGGGCCCAGGATATCCAGCCCCCAGACTGCGAATGGCCACAAGAGGGGTATAGTTTGCAGACCTCCCGCCGGCTGATGGATCTGCTTGGCATGGAATTGGCAGGCCTCGCAAGCCTTCACCAGTTCGGCGGCATCTTTGGCGCGATGGGCCAATAGAATCCGCCATGAACGCATTTGCCAGCGAGGTCGCGATGATGAATGGTGCCCACAGTCTCCACCATGTATATCCGCCAGCAGTTCCTTTCCTTGCTCCCTGGAGATGCAGCGTAGGGACACATCATTCGGTCGCTTCCGGTAGAGCTCTCCATCCCTGATGCAGTGTGTTGTGGCTTGCCACGCCACACGCTCCGCTTCCTCCTCCTCTAGCTAGGTCCCTTGCGTCAAGTAGCTCCGGAGCTCTATGATCCAGCACCCCTCCTGAGGATCCATCGTCAAGAGCAGGCGCGCTCCTGAGGCCGGGCCACAGACCGGGGCTCCCGAGGCTGGTGGCTGGGGGAGCTCCTCCCGAGGCTGCACCGCGCTTGACAGCGATGGCGTGGCCGAGGGCTTGAAGAGCCGCTCCTCGAAGACGCCAGGCTCCTGAGGTAGCCGCCTGGATGCTCGTTTGGCCATGTCGTCAGCCTCCTGATTGGTGCCACGGGGCACATGCTCCAACTCCAGCCCCCAGAACTGCTTCTCCATCCTGCGGACCTCCGCAAGGTAGGCTTCCATGTGATCATCCCTCGGCTCGTATACCTTGTTGGAGAAGTTGACGGGGAGTTGTGAATCACCCTTGATGGTATGGCGCTTCACTCCTAGGGCAGTCGCGGCCTTCAGGCCTGCTATTAGGCCTTCATATTCTGCTATGTTGTTGGAGACCTTTTCTCCGTGCTGGAAACAAAGCTGCACGGCGTAGTAGAGCTTGTCTTGAGTAGGAGATATAAGCACCGCACCAGCCCCCGCGCCGTGCCTGGAGAACGCCCCGTCGAAGTACATGACCCAACCGTCCGGAGCCTCGCTTCCCGAGGAGAGGGATCGATCTACATCAGCCTTGAGGCCCGGCGCCTCCGTCCATTCTGCCACGAAATCCGCCAAGTCGGCCCCCTTGATGACTCTGGTTGTGCTAAATTCGAGCTGAAATGCTTGCAGTTCAATGTTCCACTCAGCGACTCTTCCAGCTGAGTTAGGACTCCTGAGCACCCTTTCCAAGGGGTACGCTGAGACAACCTTGATGGGGTGGCCCTGAAAATAATGCCGCAGCTTGTGCGAGGCCACAATAGCGCGAGGAGGAGTTTCTGAGGCATGGGGTACTGCGCCCTCGCGTCCCGCAACACTGTGCTGACGAAGTACACAGGGTGTTTAACGAGGTTGGGAGTGCTGGTGTCGATGGCGCCCTCCGGAGACCGTGGCGCCTCCTGAGACAGTGGAGCCTCCAGCGACTGGTCGCCAGGGGGAGGGGTCTCTTCTGTCCCGAGTGCATTTCCCTGCGGCGGCTGGTCCTTCTTGGCTGCGGTAGTGGTCTCTGTGGGTCTTCCTTGATCCTGCTTCGCCTTGACCGGGTCAGCTGCCGCGGCTCTGGTCCGACGCTCCTCCCTAACCGCCACCAGGGCTGCGCTAGCGGAGTAGGGAGTGGCTGCAAGGTAGAGCACCAGGGGTTCCTGAGGGCGCTGGGCCACCATTACCAGAGGGCTGGTTAGGTACCTCTTGAGATCTTGAACTTTTCGGCCTCTTCAGTCCATTCAAAGGGCCCTTTTCTTCATCATTTGGAAGAAAGGCAGCGCTTCGCTCCCCAACTTGGAGATGAAGCGTCCTAGTCTTTCATCCACGCGCCGGTGAGCTTCTGCATTTCTTGGGGTCTTTGGCAGGCTCATGTCCTCGACCGCCTTGACCTTTTTTGGGTTAGCTTCGATGCCTCAGTGGGAGACGAGGAAGCCCGAGAGCTTGCCCGAGGGGACCCCAAACACACACTTCTCCGGGTTGAGCCACAGGTTCACTGCGTTGAGGCTCGCGAAGGTTTCCTCTAGGTCTTGTATCAGGGATTTTGCCTCACGAGACTTCACCACAATGTCATGGACGTAAGCCTCAACATTCTTCTCGAGCTATGGGCCCAAGGTGATGTGCATCAGCCGCTGAAAGGTCGCCCCTGCGTTGCACAGCCCGAACGGCATGCATGTGTAGCAGTACACCCCACACGGGGTCAGGAAAGCCGTTTTTTCCACATCTTCTACCGCCATCTTGATCTGGTGATACCCAGAGGAGGCATCCAAGAAACATAACAGGTCACACTCGATGGTGGAATCGACGATCTGATCGATGCGAGGGAGCGGAAACGGATCTTGCGAGCAAGCTTTGTTGAGGTTGGTGAAGTCGACACACATACGTTCCTTCCCCCCTTTCTTTGGCACGATGACTGGGTTGGCCAACCAATCCGGGTATCGGACCTCGCGAATGACCCCTGCAGCTTCCAACTTGCGGGTCTCTTGGACGATGAAAGCCTGCTTTTCAGTGGACTACAGCCGTGCCTTCTGCTTCACCGGGCGGACATTGGGGCACACGTTGAGGTGGTGCTTGATTACGCCTCTAGGGATCCCCACCAGCTGATCAGGCTCCCATGCGAATACCTTCTTGTTTGCGCGCGGGAACTTTACTAGGGCCTCCTTCTGCTCGGGCTCGAGGTTGGCGCCTATGGTGAAGGTGGCGTTAGAGGATCCGTCCTCGTCGACCAGTATCTGCTTAGTTTCTGCCTTGTCTTGGGTGAACAACTGCTTCTTCTTGGCCGGCGCAGCCTCCTTGGGCTCAGGGGCATCTGAGTCGGCAGCTCTTATTTGACGCCGCCATATGAAGGCGAGCTTGAGCACTTGCGCATCCCGGTGTCTCCGGACACGGTGAGGACGCCGTTCCTCCCGGGCATCTTCATGAGGTTGTACGTTGGGTGAGTCGCGGCCATGAATCGGGCCAGTGCTGGGTAGCCGAGGATGGCGTTGTATGGGAGGCCGATGGGGGCGATGTCGAAGTCGATTAGCTCCGTGCGGAAGTTGTCGTAGGTGCCGAAAGTTACCGGGAGACGGATCTGCCCCAGGGAGCTGGATGACCCACCCCCGACGCCCAAGAAGGGCCGGCTGGGCTGAAGCCGCTCCGGTGGTATGTGGAGGAGGCTGAAGGCTTCAATCGAGAGCACGCTGAGGCCCGCGCCGCCATCGATGAGACTCCTGGTGACGGCCACCTGGCAGATGGTGGGGGTGCACAACATTGGGAGTGCGCCCAAGCAGGCTGAGTTGGAGGGGTGGTCCTCCGAGCTGAAGGCCAGATCGGCCTTGGGCGCCGACCGACCTGGGGGAGCCCCCTGCCGCATGGAGGCAGAGCCGACCTGGCGGACGAATGGCTTGACGTGGCGGCCTGAAGGTGGCGCCTGTGAGCCGCCCACGAGAGCTGCGACGACCGGGGGCGCCGGTGCAGCGTGCAGGGCGAGGAAGAGGTTGCGCAGCTCTTCCCAAGAGGCCACGGAAGCCGCCGGTAGGTGGAGCAGCCACATGCGCGGGGCATCGGTGAGGGCCATGGGAAGCCAGTTAGCCATAACCCCGTCGTCGCCTCCTGCTTTTAGGATGGCCTCTCGACGCCCGGCAGGAAGGCCAGCGGATCGGTTAATGCTGTTAGCGCGGCGGCGTCTCGGCTTGAACTTGTCCGCCACCGACTGTCGCAAAAGGTGGGGCCAAGGCTCGAAACCCCAGCCCCAGCGTTGGCGCTGGCGACTGGAGCGGGCGGCGCGCTGCTCATCGCAGGGCGAGTCGCGGTGTCGGCGGAGAGCGGGTTGGCGGAAAGGAAAGCTCCGGCGCACCCCTACCTGGCGCTCCAAATGTCGGATTTCGGGTTCCGGCAGACCCTCTAGGTTCGAACACTGGGGTGCGCGCGGAGATTTCACCCTCTACCTACCTGCACCTCGCCGCCTCGCTAAGATCTCAGCTATGAAAGGAACAACACAAGAGACACAGGGTTTATACTAGTTCGGGCCACCATTGTGGTGTAATACCCTACTCTAGTTTGTGGTGTGGTGGATTGCCTCTTGGGCTGCTGATGATGAACAATACAAGGAAGAACAGCCTCGCGAGGGTCTGTTCTTGGCTGGTGCGATGAACTGCTAGGGGAGTTCAGTCGCTCTCTCTCTCTCTGTGGATTAGGGTGTTGGATCCTCTCTCTTGATTTCTCGATGCCTCTACCTTGCGGGTGGCTAGTCCAATTTATAGGCAAAGGCCCTGGGCCTCTTCCCAAATATTGAGCGGGAAGGGCGCCAACAATTGGCCATTTTGAAGGGGAACATCTAGTACACTTATCGACTAAAGTTGGTCCTCGCTTTGTCAAAGGCTCTGGTGGTGGCCTTGGCTTGGGCTCCACAATGACTTCCTTCCTGCCGTTCGGCAGTCTTGGTCTTGTTGCATCAAGCGGATGCCTTTGCTTGATACTCTTGCCTGCACTTGCTCCCTTTGCACCAAAGAGGAAAGGGGGACACTGCGCGGACTGGCGCCCGCCTGGCGCCCTTGGTCTTCATGGCTTGCATCATGGGCACCTCGTGAGGTACCCCACCTTGATCTCTCTGCCTCCTCGCGAGCCAGCTTGACGAGGCCGTGCCCGAGGAAGCTCCCTGTCGTCCGCCCCACGAGGCTTGGCCCCTCACGAGGGTCTTGAGCTTGTGTTGATGAAGATGGGCCGTGCTGGGCCACCCCTTGAGCCACGCCGCAGGCTGCAGGCAGGCAAGTCTGGGGACCCCCGTTCCCAGAACGCCGACAGGGAGCCTTAGAGGTCTCCTGGACTTTGTCCGGCTGAGGGCCGAAACCAAGATCGCCCCCGCTGACGGCACACTCAGGGGCCATCGCTCCCGTGTGTCCGGCTCCAGTGATATGCCCCCCTGGTCCAAGCCCCGTTGAGACGACACCTCCGTGTCGTGCCAGGACTTTGGAGAAGGGGCCTCTGGAGGCGTCTCGCTCCCCAGGGTGTCCAAACTCAGCGAGTCCTCAGATGAGGGCTGTCTGGCACGAGACCTTGCCAGACCGTGCAAAACATAGCAACAGTTAAGACTACTATACCCAAAAATAATCCCGGACGCGTATGTGTGTTCGGATTTTGTGTACTTACAACTTCTCCAGGGGCTGGGCCCTGGGATCCCACTCCGGGCTGCTATCGATAGCCGTGGTGGATGCCCCTGGGAGGGAACCTTTTCTCCTCTTGGGCAATTCGGCTTCCCGGGACGGGGAAGCTACACGCTTCTTCCCGCCTTCTAAGTAAGGCTCGTCCCCCTCTGCTTCTTCCTATTCGCCTTCCGAAGAAGGAGCGTCGCTTGAGTCTTCGGATTTTGCGTCCGAAGCCTCGCGGTGGCGGAGGATGCTCCGGGTCTTCTTGACCTTCTTGGAGGCCTCCTTCTTTGGCGCCTTGTAAGGCGCGGGGACCAGCATCTTCGTCAGAAGAGGTCCGGCCGGTTCCTCCGGCAACGGGGCCGGACAGTGTATCCGCTCCACCTTCTTTATCCATCCCTGAGGTTATGTTGAAACACGATTAAGATTTCTGCCTCATGACATGCCAGCTGAAGCATGAACAGACAGAGTATGGCTGTAACTTACCGAGCTTGGAGAATGGGATGATTGATACCCGTGGTCCTCGGCGTGCTCCGGCCATGATTTTCCGGACTTAGAAAACACCTTCCAGATATCCTCGTGGGAGGAATCATAAAGCTCCCGAAGGGTGTGGTGCTCGGCTGGGTCGAACTACCACAGAGTACAAGCTCGGCGCTGACAGGGGAGGACCAGGCGAGCTAGCATCACCTGGACTACGTCGACGAGTTTGACGTCCCTATCGATCACACCCTGAAGGTTCGAATACTAGGGTGCGCGCGGAGATCTCGCCCTCTACCTACCTGCACCTCACCGCCACGCTAGGATCTAAAACTATGAAAGGAACAACACAAGAGACACAGGGTTTATACTGGTTCGGGCCACAACTGTGGTGTAACACCCTACTCCAGTGTGTGGTGTGGTGGATTGCCTCTTGGGCTGATGATGAACAATACAAGGAAGAACAGCCTCGCGAGGGTCTGTTGTTGGCTGGTGCGATGAACTGGGGGGAGTTCAGTCGCTCTCTCTCTGCTGATTCAAGATGCCTCTACCCTGTGGGTGGCTAGTCCTATTTATAGGCAAAGGCCCTGGGCCTCTTCCCAAATATTGAGCGGGAAGTGCGCCAACAATTGGCCATTTTGATGGGGAACATCTAGTACACTTATCCTGACTAAAGTTGGTCCTCGCCTGTCAAAGGCTCTGGTGGTGACGCTAGCTTGGGCTCCATGATGACTTCCTTCATGTTATTGCGATGGTCTTGGTCTTGTTGCACCGAAACGGATGACTTTGCTTGATACTCTTGCTCTGCTTGCCCTTCGCACCTAAAGAGGAAATGAGGACCTTTGGCGGGCTGGCGCCCACCTGGCGCCCTTGGTCGTCATGGCTTGCGTCATGGGCACCTCGTGAGGTACCCGCCTTGATCTCTCCGCCTCCTCGCGAGCCAGCCCTGACGAGGCCGTGCTCGAGGAGGCTTCTGTCGTCGCCCCAATCTTGGCCCCCGCGAGGGTCTTGAGCTTGTCTTGATGAAGATGGGCCGTCTTTGGGCCACCCTTGAGCCACGCCCGGGCCGCAGGCAGGCAAGTCTGGGTACCCCCGTTCCTAGAACGCCGACGGTTTCGCACCCGTTTCCAAATGCACATAGATCCCTTTCCATTGCACAGAGGCCCCGTTCGAGCCTATGAGCTTCATCTGTGCCAGTTCTAGGTCTAGAAAATTTTCCTTTCAGAACAGCCGTTTGATCTGAAACAATAGCTGCAACTTGTGAAACCTGTTTGTTCCTTACTTAGCCAAAAAATTGTATCTGTTAAATCTGTTTCAAACGGTAGCTCATGCGGCCAGTTTAAGAAGACAACATTGATTGTCAGCCTCACCAGCTTGCGACGACTTAAGAAAATTTAACTGCCTTTGATACCTGTAGCGGCTTTAAATATCACTGCATAGTTACCCATATGTCATTAGGCCCCTTCTTAAGCCGCCATCATAAATAGACTTAAAATGTTTTCCTCCGGGTTAAATTTGAATCGGAAACTCTTATTTTGTCATAGGTTTCAATTTATACAATGGCACCCAAGGCTCACAAAGCTCCCGTGACCTGCAACTGGGTCAAATCCACTGTTACAGAGAGCACTTTATCTGAATTCATGAAGTCCGGCCATCTGCCGAAGAAGGAGGTCATGTCTTATCGTGCTCCTAATCCGTCAGAGAATAAACCTCAACCAAAGGAAGGGGAGGTGATCGTGTTTACTGATCATATGAGCCGGGGTTTTGCTCCACCCGGTCCAAAATTCTTCAGGGATGTTTTGCACTTCTTTGACCTCAGACCTCAAGACATTGGACCCAACTCTGTGTCAAATATTTGCAACTTCCAAGTTTTCTGCAAGGTGTACCTTGGAGAAGAACCCAGCTTACTTTTATTCAGAGAGTTGTTTTACTTAAACCGGCAGAATGAACGTGCCAACGGGCCCAGCCTGGAACTTGGTGGCATCTCGATTCAGCGGCGGAGAGACTACCTTTTTCCTTATGCTGAACCGCCGAGCCATCCAAAGGATTGGAATCATACGTGGTTTTACTGCCAGGACACTTCTCCGGCTGAAGAAAATCCTCTGCCCGGCTTCCGCACCTTGCGCCTTGAATCCAACCACCCGCTGGCGGATAAATTGACTGCTGTTGAGCGTCTGCCACTTGCTCCCACCATTAATAAAATCAAAGCTCTTTTCGGAAATGTCTTAAACGGCATTGACCTGGTCCGGGTCTGGGTCGCTTGGCGAGTGATCCCGTTAAGCCGCCGCCCCGGCTTAATGTGCACCTACTCATGCGAGAAGAATGACGCACTGCGTCATAGTCCCGACGATTTACCAGATGATGTGGTGGAGGCCAGGACCCAGACGTTGTTGAAAGAGGGCACAATAACCAGTAATGCCTTTGGCTTACTTCCCTTCTGCAAGAAGAACCCGGCCCCCGCAGTGAGTCATCAACTTCAATGAATACTCTTTACTATATTACCCCTTGTTTTTACTCATAACCTCTTATCATTTTTCACAGGCCGATGAGAACTTCTGGAAGGTCAAGTATGACCATGAGGCGGCCAAACAAGCCAGAGCGGCAAAAAGAGCCGAACGGAAAACCGCCAAGAATGGAACTTCAAAGAAGAGGAAGCCAAGCGCTTCAGATATGTTCAAACTTGACGATACTGATGATGAAGAAGAAGAGGTAACTTTTAACTCCCTTGACTCTTTATCATTACCTTACTGACATTAAATCTTTTCAAGAAGACACGGGGAACAGCCAAGCCGTCGAGGAAGAGGTAAATATAATCTCCTCCGACTCCGAGCCACTGCCGCGTCAGAAAATTCGAAGACTAACCCAGAAAGTAAGATTTTCACATCCTTTGGTTTACCAAGATCATCAATTTCTTTTGAAGCAACAGCAATTTGAAAGCCGGAGGCAGACCCGGACCAGCAAGGATATAGAGCTCTCCTCCGGCTTACCTGACGTAACCAGGAAGCGTCGGGCTGAGGTTATCTCCAATTTAAGTTCTGTTTACCCTTGGGCGGGTTTAATTCGTCAACCTCTCAATTCATATGACTCCAATTATCAGGATACCTCTCCTTCCTCCGGCGAGTCTATGCAATCTAACATGCCGGCTTTCAAAACTGCCCCTGGGTAATGTAATTTTGTTTACCTTATGCTTTTCCTTTCTCATGCTTTTGTACTCATCCTTCTGCCTTGTCCATAGCGTGTAAGTGAAGCCCAGTAAGAGGGCAAGAAAGAATAAGCCATCCCAAGACCCGGTCATAACTGAACCAGAACTCAGAACAGCCGCCCCTGATACTTCCACTCATCAACCGCCGCCTCAACCGGTTTATGATATTCCAGCACCAACCTCTCATCCGCCCGCTGAAGAAACTCTTGGTGGCTCTGATAAACCGGAAACTCCTAGCCCGGCCAAGACAACTGATCCGGAAGTTGAGATTCTCAAGACTCAGTTTGTCGAGCCAAGTCAGCCCACCGTCCTTGCCAAGTGCTCTGCCAAGGAGGAGCTTTTGGAGCGCCGAAAGGCCAAGTTAGACATTGCAGATTATACTCATTTGAGCATTGGAGAGATAGTCTCTGGCTATATCAATCAAGTACATAGCAGTCGTGACCTGGAATTTAACATGGTGAAGCAAATAAAGCAAAAATCTGAGGTATAACTTATGCTACTTTTCTTAATCATGTTTACTGTATCAGCCCCCAAGTCTATTGCTTATGAATAAATATGTTGTAGACTTAGAAAAAACGGCCTAGCACTGCTTTGTCCGGCTTAAAAAGAAGATATTTAACCCGGTTGTAACATGAAACTTTGAACGTGCGATACACATTAGCCCCCAAGTGTCAAGTACCTTTGCTTGCAAAGTGCTTGGGACTTAATTACCATGAACCGACAAAGTAAGTTAAAATTCTTCAGCATACATTAGCCCCCAAGTGTCAAGTATATTTGCTTGCAAAGTGCTTGGGACTTAATGTTTTCTTATTATGATTCTGACCATAACCTGGCATCAATGCAGGCCACCACAATTCAATTTGAGTCAGAGATTGCTGACCTGAAGAGCCGCCTGGAAACTCAAGAGCTTGAACTTCAAAAGGCCAAATCCAAATTTGAATTCAGCGTCTCTGAACAAGAGAAGTTGAAGAAGAATTTTGATGCGGAGAAGAAAACCTGGGCTGATGAGAAGGCCTCACTAGTAACCCGGGCCGAGACAGCAGAAACATCACTTGCAGAAGTAACAGCCGAGCTGTCCGGCTTAAAGCGCCAGATATCTCAAATGGTCTCAGCAATCTTCAGTAAGTTTACTATACATAACCTTGAATATTGCAATCCTTCCTTTGATGACTATTTCAATTGTCATCTCCGGCTCACTTTATGTTTATGAACGCAGGCCCCAGGAGCACAAACCTCAAGTAGAACATGTTGATCAAGCTGAAGGTGGTTTACACTCTGGTGGAACAGAGTACCGGGTCACAGCGATGCTTTGGCCGTTGTGGCTTTATCAAATAGCGCTTCCGTCTCCTGCAAGATGTGCTAAAGCGGCTTGCCGTGCTACCCCAGCGGATCCAAGAGCTAAGACGGGCATCTGCCAGAACCGGGGCTATAGCTGCCTTTAGCCGGGCCAAGGCGTTGCTTCCAGAATTAGACCTGGCCGCCGTTGCTCTTGGATATCCCAGCTTGAAGGAAGACGGCTCTTTATTCGACGAGACAGACTTTACCGCCTCTGTGAAAGTCGTACGTCCTGTGGCTACTATCATTGGGAACGATATTGACCTTACCAAGTATCAGCCGGGCTATGACAGCGAGAACCGGAGAATTCCAACACCTCACTATGATGACGTCAGCCTGATCCCTCCAACTCGTAAGCACACCTTTGCCCCTGAAGTTGACCCAGCTGGTTTAATAGATGATGAAGCTGAGTTTGAAGCCTTGAGCAGCATTGACTGGGCCTCGTCAACCTTCCAGGACAGGGCAGCAGTCGGAGAGGTGGAGAAGGATAACCCGGAATCTTCAAGCCCACCAAAGGAGTGAACCGCCAGGCGTTTATGACTTTGCGAAAACAATGCTTCATTATTCACACTTGGGGAGTCTTGTAATAGGGTAGAAAAACCTCTTGATTTTTGTCATGCCTTCGCGCATGTTTGTGGCGCTTAATACTTTCGTAAGACGCCATCGCTATATATTTCCAGCTTATGTTGATCTTTCCTTGATGTTAAAAACTTGCTTGCCTTATCCTGCATACAAAACAAGCAGAATTCCCTTGGCGACTGCGATCTTTTTGGGATTCTCGCCGGCTTATGTGACCCAAATCATGAGAGTGAGTTTAACTCCTGAAAGTTGGCACATATAATGTTCACCTGGCCCTTAATAACATTTACACTTACAAAGTATAATGAATAATAAACTTAATTTTAAAGTCCTCTGATTCGAATACGATCAGTGAACCGTTCCAAAGGGGTTAAGCTAAGATTCAGATACGATCATATAGCCCCCAGTGGCTTTGGTGATGCCGATCAAGTGGGTATCGACAGCTATGTTCTCTTTGGTTCGAATCGACCTATGTTTGAACAGAAGCCCCAAGTGACCATAAGAGTTGTTTAATGCGCTGATTGAATCGATCCACGTCGGACCCAAAGAGGTTAAGCTATGACTCAAATATGATCAAGAAGCCCCCAAGTGGGTTTGGCAGTATGCCGATCAAGTGGGTATCGACAGCTATGTTCTCTTTGGTTCGAATACGACCTATGTTTGAATAGGAAGCCCCTAAGTGATCATGGATAGATTCAGATATGATCATAAGCCGGACCAAAGGGAAAGCCGGATTCAGATATGATCCGCTCCCTGTTGGTTGTATCCACCACCTGATAAAGAAGACATATAAACCTTTGAGGGTGAAAAGAACAGAGGTCCTGCTTTATTGCTTCATATAATATATACATCGTCAAAAAATATATACATATTGAGAGCCGGTGGCTCAAGTATAGTAAGGCCGAAGATGGGCGATATTCCATGGCCGGCGGGTCTCCTCCTCCGACTTACGTGAGTCTTTGTGCTCTCGAACATCGATAAGGTAGTATGACCCGTTGTTCAGATTCTTGCTGACCACAAAGGGTCCTTCCCAAGGAGGGGATAGCTTGTGCATATCAGACTGATCCTGGATGAGCCGGAGCACTAAGTCGCCTTCCTAAGGGGTTCTGCTTCCAACCCGGCGGCTGTGATAGTGGCGCAGGTTTTGCTGGTAAGTCGCCGAGCGGGCTATTGCCAAGTCTCGCTCCTCATCCAACAAGTCAAGTGCATCCTGATGAGCTTTTTCGTTATCGGCCTCAACGTAAGCCGCCACGCGGGGTGAGTCGTGCCGGATGTCACTTGGCAGGACTGCTTCTGCTCCGTACACCATAAAGAAAGGTGTGTAACCAGAGATCTGTTAGGCGAGTGTTGATGCTCCACAAAGACGAGGGTAGCTCCTCCACCCAACAACCCGAGTCCGCTGTAAGGAGACCAAGAGCCGGGTTTGATACCTTCAGATCTCCCCGATTAGCTCTCTCTGCTTGACCATTGGATTGAGGATGAGCAACAGCCAAAACATCAAGCCGGATATGTTCTCGTTGATAGAACTCTTCCATGGCACCCTTAGAGAGATTAGTACCATTATCAGTTATGATGCTGTGTGGAAAAACAAAACGAAAGATCACCTTTTTCATGAACTGAACCGCCGTGGCTGCATCACACTTACTGACCGGCTCTGCCTCAACCCACTTTGTGAACTTATCCACCGCCACCAAGAGGTGCGTCTTTTTATCCTTAGAACTCTTGAAAGGTCCAACCATGTCAAGCCCCCAGACTGCAAACGGCCAAGTAATTGGAATCATCCTCAACTCTTGAGCCGGCACATGAGCTCGTCGTGAGAATTTATGATAACTGTCACATTTGCTGACCAGATCCTCCGGATCAGCATGAGCCGTAAGCCAATAGAAACCATGACGGAAAGCCTTGGCCACAAGAGATTTTGAGCCGGCATGATGACCACAATCTCCTTCATGGATCTCACGAAGTATCTCCTGACCCTCCATAGGCGACACACAATGTTGAAACGCCCCAGTGACACTGCGGTGATGTAACTCGCCATGAACAATCGTCATAGACTTGGACCGCCTGATGATTTGTGTTGCCAAGGTCTCATCCTCAGGCAACTCTCCTTGGGTCATGTAGGCCAAATATGGCACTGTCCAATCCGGGATGACGTGAAGAGCTGCCACCAGCTGTGCCTCCGAGTCTGGCACTGCTAGTTCTTCCTCTGTAGGTACCTTGACAGAAGGATTATGCAAAACGTCGAGAAAGGTGTTAGGCGGCACCGGCTTACGCTGAGATCCCAGCCGGCTTAAAGCATCAGCCGCCTCATTCTTCCTTCGATCAATGTGCTCCACTTGATAACCTTTAAAGTGCCCAGCCACAACATCAACTTCACGACGGTAAGCCACCATGAGGGGATCCTTGGAGTCCCACTTGCCCGACACCTGTTGAGCCACGAGATCTGAGTCACCCAAGCACCTTACCCGGCTCAAATTCATCTCTTTAGCCATCCGGAGACCATGGAGTAAGGCCTCGTACTCAGCTGCATTGTTAGTACAAGGAAACATAAGCCAAAGCACATAACAAAAATTTTCACCTCGAGGGGAAGTTAAAACAACTCCAGCCCCCGAGCCTTCTAACTGCCTGGACCCATCAAAGTGAATAGTCCAATATGTGTTATCTGGCTTCTCCTCGTGTGCCTCGCAACTCTGTCCGATCAATGATAAAATCCACTGGCGTGAGACTTGATAGCACCGAGGCATGTATTTCAAACCATGAGGCCCAAGCTCAATGGCCCACTGGCGACTAATCGTGGCCTCTATTCTATATGATGTCTCCTAAGGGGGCAGAGCTTACCATAGTAATAGGATGACCTTGGAAGTACTGCTTCAACTTCTGGCTTGCCATGAACACTCCGTAAACAAGTTTCTGCCAATGTGGATACCTTTGTTTAGATTCAATGAGCACCTCACTGATGTAGTAAACCGGGCATTGAACCAGATGCTCCTTGCCAGCCTCCTTGCGCTCCACCACGATGGCAACACTGACGGCTCGGGCGTTAGCAGCCACATATAACAGTAATGGCTCTCTATCAATGGGAGCCGCAAGGACCGGCGGCTCAGACAACTGTCTCTTTAAATCTTCAAAGGCAGAATTAGCAGCATCACTCCAGACAAAAGTGTCCGTTTTCTTCATCATCTGATACAGCGGTAGGGCCTTTTCACCTAACCGGCTTATGAACCGGCTTAAAGCAGCAACACGACCCGCCAGTCGCTGAACATCATTGATGCACGCCAGTTTAGCCAAAGAGGTGATTGCCTTGATCTTCTCCGGGTTAGCTTCAATGCCTCTGTTTGAAACAAGAAAACCCAGAAGCTTGCCTGCAGGCACACCAAATACACACTTGGTCGGGTTAAGCATCATCTTATAAACCCGGAGATTATCAAAGGTTTCCTTTAAATCAAATATCAAGGTTTCCTTCTCCCTGGATTTTACCATGATGTCATCCACATAAGCATGAACATTGTGCCCAATTTGATCGTGGAGACAGTTCTGTACACATCACTGATAAGTCGCCTGGGCACTCTTGAGCCCAAATGGCATAGATACATAGCAGAAGGCTCCAAGCGGAGTGATGAAAGTCGTCTTCTCCTGGTCCTTAACTGCCATTTTGATATGATGATAGCCAGAATAAGCATCCAAAAAGCTCAATCGCTCGCAACCCGCTGTAGCATCAATGATTTGATCAATACAGGGAAGTGCAAAGGTATCAGCCGGACAAGCCTTATTTAAGTCCATGTAATCCACACACATCCGCCAAGTGTCGTTCTTCTTGAGCACGAGCACCGGGTTAGCTAACCACTCTGGGTGAAAAACTTCAACAATGAACCCAGCCTCTAAGAGCCGGGCGACCTCTTTTCCAATAGCTTTCCGTCTTTCCTCATTAAACCGTTGAAGAAATTGCCTGACCGGCTTATACTTTGGATCACTATTAAGAGTGTGCTCAGCGAGTTCTCTCGGGACGCCTGGCATGTCAGAAGGTTTCCATGCAAAAATGTCCCGGTTCTCACGGATGAACTCGATGAGCGCGCTTTCCTATTTAGGATCCAAGTTGGCACTGATGCTGAACTGCTTAGAAGAGTCACCTGGAGTAAAGTCAACAAGCTTCGTTTCAGCGCCGATCTAAACTTCGACGCCGTCATGCTCAGAGTGGGCTTCTTCGAGAGGTCATATCCGCGGTCAACATTATCTTGATAAAACTTTAACTCTTCTATCGCACAAACAGACTCAAGATAAGCGCGTCACCTTCTTCACACTCCAAGGCTACCTTTCACCCCATGCACGTGATGGTGCCCTTGTGACCCAAGATCTTGAGCTGCAGATAAACATAACATGGCCGCGCTATGAACTTGGCATAAGCCGCCGCCCAAAGCAGAGCATGATATGGTTTCTTGATTTTGACCACCTCAAACGCCAATTTTCAGCCCCGAATCATATTCATCTCCAAAGGCCACCTCCAATTCAATCTTCGACCGGTATGCCGACTTACTGTGCACCACCCCATGGAAAACGGTGTTGGACATCCTTAAATCTTTTGTCACCAAACCCGCCGTGAAAGGTCTCAGAATAGAGGATGTTGATATCGCTACCTCCGTCCATGAGTACCTTTGGTAAATTTATATCCACCGACCGAGGCGCCACCACTAAGGCTAATTGACCCGGATTATCAACCCGGGGCGGGTGATCTTCCCTGCTCCATACAATAGGCTGCTCTGACCACCTCAAGTAACGGGGAACTGCCGGCTCAACAGAGTTCACGGCCCTCTTACAAACCTTCTGGTCACGCTTGCATAAGCTAGTGGTGAATACATGCTACTACCCACTATTCAGCTGCTTCGGATCGCTTTGATAACCCGACTGCTGCTGCTGTTGTCCCCCTTGACCAAAGCTTTGTTGATTATAGCCGCCTTGATTTCCCTGAAAGCCGGAACTTGAACCGCCGCCCGGGCCATGGAAGCCGCCGGCCCCTGAGCCGCCGCCCGATCCATGATTGCCATCAAACATGTTGGAATTCTTGAAAGCCTTCATGATTGCACAATCTTTCCATAAGTGGGTGGCGGGTCGTTCCCGAGTGCCGTGTCTCGGGCAAGGCTCATTGAGAAGCTGCTCAAGAGATGGGCCTGACCCACCAGATCGAGGGGGCGGTTTTCCCTTACGTCTCTGATTGTTACCCTGCACATTGGCATTGGCCACAAACTCTGGGTTACCCTCAGCCTTACGCTTCTTACCTCCTTGATTCGGCGGGTTATGCTGCTGACCCTTTCCATTGCTGTTCTTCTTTCCCATCCCTGTCTTTTCCTCATCAGACACGGGATCCTTGGTAGTATCAGAGTCGGCGTATTTGACTAAAGCTGCCATCAGCGTACCCATATCATTGCAATCACGCTTAAGGCGCCCCAGTTTCTGTCTTAGCGGCTCAAAGCGACAATTCTTCTCCAACATGAGGACTGCAGAGCCGGCATCCATCTTATCAGACAAATGTATTATCTCCTTGACCCGGCGCACCCAATGAGTTGTGGATTCACCCTCCTCCTGCTTACAATTTGTTAAGTCCACAATCGACATGGATTGCTTGCAAGTGTCCTTGAATTTCTGGATGAATCGGGCCTTTAGCTCTGCTCATGAACTAATGTAATTGGGTGGCAAGCCCTTTAACCAAGACCGCGCCGTTCCATCTAACATCATGGTGAAGTATTTAGCCATTGCTGCATCATTGACCTCCAACAGCTCCATGGCCATCTCATAACTTTCAATCCATGCTCCGGGCTATAAGTCGGCCGTGTAATTCGGCACCTTTCGAGGTCCCTTGAAGTCCTTGGGTAGGCGTACATCACGCAGAGCCACACCAAACAAGGAACACCGCCGGTTCTAGTAGCTACTCCTGCCTCAACTAAGTCGCTTGACACTCTTTATGAGCCATCTGTTGAGCTGCTAGCTGAGCGCCCGCCGCCCTCCCCGACGATTCGGGTCTTGCACTGGTTATAGCCACCGGCTGGTTACGACGCTGGGCATTGCTTGACAAAGCTTTCGACTCCATGTGCCTGTTGTAACTCGGACTCCGGTTTTGACGAGGCGGTGCTAACCAAGGCGGAGGAGTTGAGTGAATCATGTCCCGGCTATAAGAATAAGTCTCTTGCCGAGCCAGGGCCGTCTGGACAAGTTCTCTTATCCTCAGGGTCTCCACCGATGTCGGATCATCACCGTCCACTGGGAGAGCCGCCAAACGCGCCGATGCTGCAATTAACTTCTCCATGGGGTTGAAAAGTGGCCCGGTGGTATTGGTACATAGCGGGGCGCGACCATACTCCCATGAGGAGGTGCCATCTCTCGAGACTGAGCCGGTCCTCCCGCTCCAACTGTCATGAACTGAGTTGCTTCGGGCGGGTTGCTAGGACGGGATTGAGTTTTCTGGTGCCTCCTTCTCATCACCTCATTAGATGCGTTCAGACTCATATTAAGCTGGAAAGCGTCTGACTGGAGCTACTGCATCCAAAGCCGCCCGTTCTATAGCCAACCTGATGTCCTCAGCTGCCAAGGCCTCCTTGGCCCGAGCTATCTCCTCACGCACCTGTGCCACCTCCGCATTATGCTCATCATAATTTGCAGGAATAACCATGGCGGTTAACAGGGCCATAATCTTATCCATGAGATCCATCAAGATCCGAGCGGCGGCGCCTGGGGCCTCCCGCCCCGGCCGCCTCCCGACCCGGACGTTATTGCCAAGAGCGTCAGAGAGTTTTGGCCGGTTGAGTCCCAGCCACGAAGACTCCTCGCCCAGCTTGGCGGCTCATAGGGTCCGGAATGCTGGAGCCATCGGAACATCCCCCAAGCACGCCATCTTGCACTTGATACAATGAATCTGTTGAACCGGCGGACGAATCACCATCAGAGAGGACGACCGTCTCACCACCATCTTCAGATCCTTCAGAACGTTCCTCTCCGTGGATGCAGCCCACGAAGGCACGCTTCATGACGGGTTGAACTCGGGCGGGTCTCGCACGCTGAGCTATCTCGACGAGGTCGGTGCAGTTGTCTGGCTCAGGGCCCGGCTCACCAATCCGGCCGATGAAGACGTGGATTCCGCCGAAGGGGACCCGGTATCCATACTCAATTGAGCCGGCGTCAGGGCCCCAGCCTTCGTCTTCGATGTAGATCTTGCCGCGGCGACACTTGGTCATCCGGCCAACTACGTATCCCTTGAGCCCTTCGAAGCTGCCCTTCAAGAACTCAAATCCTCCATGTGCGGGCCCCACGGTGGGCGCCACTGTCGTGGAATTGTCACGGCAGATATCCTCTTGCAAGGACTTAGTCATGGAGCCATCGCAACTAGGAAGCTTAAAGGGGTTTATCGGGACAAAGGACACGAGAGTTATACTAGTTCGGCCCCTTACGGTGAAGGTAAGGCCTACTTCTAGTTGGGTTGGTATTGCTTGAGGTTTCGATAACCAGGGAGCAAGATACGCTATGCCCGGCTCTCGAGGAGTTGTTTCTTGCCCTAAGCCGCCAGCGGGCCGTCCCCTTATATACATGGGTGGACGCCCTGCGGTCTACAGATTCCCGACCGACTCATAAATAGTGTCCGGCTCGGTGACTAGTTAACTCTACCTTATGATACAAGTCATGTCATCATGGCGGTTTATCACCATGGGCCTTAAGCCGCCTGCGGGCCTTAGACCCTTTATTGAACCGCCATCTTCATGCTTGGCCTTCAGCTTCTCTTTGATGAGTCTTCCTTATGTAACCCGGCCCCTCCTGGGCGGCTTACACAAACGGTTATATCCCTAACAGGGGGTCTCCGGACAGCCGGACTATATCATTTGGCCGGACTGTTGGACTATGAAGATACAAGATTGAAGACTTCGTCCCATGTCCGGATGGGACTTTCCTTGGCGTGGAAGGCAAGCTTGGCGATACGGATATGTAGATCTCCTCCCTTGTAACCGACTGTGTAACCCTAGCCTCCTAAGGTTCTATATAAACCGGAGGGTTTAGTCCATAGGACAACAACAATCATACCATAGGCTAGCTTCTAGGTTTAGCCTCTACGATCTCGTGGTAGATCAACTCTTGTAATACCTATATCATCAAGATCAATCAAGAACGGTAGGGTATTACCTCCATCGAGAGGGCCCAACACAGGTAAACATCATGTCCCCGCCTCCTGTTACCATCCGCTTTAGACGCATGATTCGGGACCCCCTACGAGATCCGCCGGTTTTGACACCGACATTGGTGCTTTCATTGAGAGTTCCACTGTGCCGTCACCATAAGGCTTGATGGCTCCTTCGATCATCGGTAACGATGCGGTCCAGGGTGAGGTTTTCCTCCCCGGACAGATCTTCGTATTCGGTGGCTTCGCACTGCAGGCCAACTCGCTTGGCCATCTGGAGCAGATAGAGAGCTACGCCCCTGGCCATCAGGTCAGGTTCGGAAACTTGAAATACACTACCGACATCCGCGGAGACTTGATCTTCGACGGATTCGAGCCCATGCCCGGTGCGCCGCACGATCACGACGAGCATGATTTAGCTCACATCGGACAAAGGTTCGGAGATCACATGCGGCACCGCTCCGGCCTTCAATCCGGAGCAAATTGCGCCATCCGAGGACGGGTGGATAAACCTCGCCATGGAGGCCGCACTCTCAATGGTGATAGAGCCGGATACTAATTTCAGCCCTTACGAGAGCTGTTTTGCCAAACCACTGGATTCGTCTCCGGCCACGGACTCCGAGCCGCTTGCGTCCGTGCCTATCGAATCCGATTGGGCGCTGATCATGGAGTTTACCTCTGCGGATATCTTCCAGCACTCGCCCTTTGGCGACGTGCTAAATTCGTTAAGGTGTCTCTCCTTGTCAGGAGAACCTTGGCCGAACTATGTCCGGCTAGAATGGGATACGAACGACGAAGAAATTCGCTGCCAACCCACCACCCACTTCGTAGCCACTGTCGACGATTCAACCGACATGCTCGATTTCGACTCCGAAGACATCGACGGCATGGACGATGATGCAGGAGACGAACAGGAACCATCGCCCACAGGGCGCTAGACAGAAAATTCATCACATGACATATACATGGTGGATACACCAAAAGAAAACAATGACGAGGAACGGAAGGACGCAGCGAAGAACAGCTCCCTCGAGAAGCAAACAAAGCGTCGGCGTAGGCGCCACTCCAAATCCCACCTCGGCAAAAACAGCGATAACAACGAAAGAGAAAATAACACCCCAGTCGACTCCAGAGGAAAAGACGACCACATTGACCCAGCGGCAGAGCAGGATGAACCTGCAAACGGCGAACATAGTACGGATCCGACGTCCGAACACGGCGACGCGGGATACACACATCATCCCGGAAAGGCACTTGGAACAAGAGAACCTCCGCGAAAGGCTAATTGCCACAACGAGGAGTCTGAAGAAGCAGAAGCAAAGGCTTAAGGCCGCGCAGAATACGCTCAACAATAGATGGAACAAAGTGCTCGACAATGAAGAAAAGTATGGTGGTAGTTGTCGTGTCAAAACCGGCGGATCTCGGTAGGGGTCCCGATCCTCAAGGCCAAGGCTGATGGTAACAGGAAGCAAGTGACATAGATGTTTACCCAGGTTCGGGCCCTCTAGATGGAGGTAAAACCCTACTTCCTGCTTGATTAATGTTGATGATATGGGTAGTACAAGAGTAGATCTACCACGAGATCATAGAGGCTAAACCCTAGGAGCTATCCTATGATGGTATGATTGTAATTGTGATCGGCCTTCTAAGGACCAACCTCTCCGGTTTATATAGACACCGGAGAGGGCTAGGGTTTACATGGAGTCGGTTACAAGGAAGGAAATATAATATCAGGATCGCCAAGCTTGCCTTCCATGCCAAGGAAAGTCCCATACGGACACGGGCCGAAGTCTTGAGTCTTGTATCTTCACGCTTCAATAGTCCGGACGTTGTACACAGTCCGGCTGTCCGGATACCCCCTAATCCAGGACTCACTCAGTAACCCCTGAACCAGGCTTCAATGACGATAAGTACGGCGTGCAGTCTTGTCTTCGGCATTGCAGGGCGGGTTCCTCCTCCGAATACTCCAAGGTAATTGTCAAACACTTAAACCATGTCTGGATCCACAAGGTGATCTTCGCATGCCACCGTAGAGAGAATGATGTTTCACAAATGCAATCTGCTGACAACATTTTAAGCGACATGTCATTACGGTCGGGTCATTATTCGAACCGTTCTTTCCACAACCAGCCACAGCGCATACTGCGAGGCAGTTTCCTTGACACTTCTTGCCAAAGCAGAGATCACGCCCCCTTATTACGGGATTCTCATCAATACGGGTATAGGTAATCCAACCGCACCGCTAATCGCGGCGAGTGGGAGGCAAACAGGCTCAACCAGGAAAGTGGGGAGGCGTAAAAGCACGTACCGCCTCTATAAAGAGACAAGGCCTCTTCCTCTTTACCCACGCCCTTCTCCTTCCGCTCGCTCATTCCCCTCTTTTCGAGCCCTAACACCCAAGCACTCTTCCTTTCCACCAAAGAGAGGCCTTCCGAAGATGTCCGGATCCGGAGTAGGAGGCAGATGGATGGCATCTACTGTCCGGGAGAAGGATGTCAAGAAGCTCCGGATACCGGGTACTTGGCTCAGAAGATTGGCCACCGCCTTCCCCCGGCGGGACAAGTCGTCCCCACACTCCGGAACCACACGAGAGAGTCGTGTTCCTTCCCCATTTCGTCCGCGGGCTCGGGTTTCCCCTGCACCCATTTGTGCGCGGAATCATGTACTACAACGGGATTGATTTTCATGATCTTTCCCCCAACTCCTTCCTCAATATCTCGACGTTCATCATCGTGTGCGAGGCTTTTCTTCGGATCGCGCCTCACTTCGGCCTGTGGCTGAAGGTTTTTAATGTAAAGCCCAAGGTGGTGAGTGGCGAACACGCCGAGTGCGACGGTGCCATGGTGAGCAAGATGCCCAAGGCCGTTCGGCAAGGGCGCTTAACGACGTAAGGAGGTGGCAGCAAAGAAGGGTTCTATATCACCAACCACGTGGCAAAAAGTGGGCGGCGGCTCCGAGTTCAGATCCGGAGCTCCTCTCGCGCTCGCCCCTGCCCGAGAAGGGACCAAACGGTGTTCATCCGATGAGCTGTTATCGCTTCAGACGTGCCTTCGTGGTGTAATCGATAGGGACGCCAAACTCGGCCGACGAGTCCGTGATGCTAGCTCGCTCGGGTCCTCCCATGTCGCCGCCGAAGCTTGTACTGTGGGAGTTCGACCCAGCCGAAAGCACCACACCCTTCGGGAGCTTTATGATTCCTCCCATGAGGATATCTGGAAGGTGTTTTTTAAGTCCGGCAAATCGTGGCCGGAGCACGCCGAGGACCACGGGTATCAATCATCCCATTCTCCAAGCTCGGTAAGTTACAGCCATACTCTGTCTGTTCATGCTTCAGCTGGCATGTCATGAGGGAGAAATCTTAATCGTGTTTCATCGTAACCTCAGGGATGGATAAAGAAGGTGGAGAGGATACAATGTCCGGCCCCATTGCTGGATGTGACGCCCTCGATTCAATCGTACACTAATCATGCACGCAAATGTGTACGATCAAGATCAAGGACTCACGGGAAGATATCACAACACAACTCTACAAATAAAAATAAGTCATACAAGCATCATAATACAAGCCAGGGCCTCGAGGGCTCGAATACAAGTGCTCGATCATAGACGAAGTCAGCGGAAGCAACAATATCTGAGTACGTACATAAGTTAAACAAGGTGCCATAAGATGGCTAGCACAAACCGATACAGACGAAGAGGAGCAGGCCTCCGCTCAGGATCCTCCTAGGTTACTTCCTGGTCGCCGCCGCGGCTGCACGTAGTAGTAGGCGCCTCAGGAGTAGTAGTCGCCAGAGGCGGTGGCGTGCTCGCTCCCGGCTCCATCGTCTGGTTGCAGCAATCGAGTAGAGATAGGGGGAAAAGGGGGAACAAGGCAACCGTGAGTACTCATCCAAAGTACTCGCAAGCAAGGAGCTACACTACATATGCATGGATATATGTGTAAAGGCCATATCAGTGGACTGAACTGCAGAATGCCAGAATAAGAGGGGGATAGCTAGTCTTAACGAAGACTACGCTCGACACCTGCCTTGCATGCATGTAAGAGGACAATGGAAGTCCTCCAAGTAACATCATATAGCAATAATCCTACCCGCAATCCCCGCCATAACCCCGAGCGAGAGCGACCACCGTTGTATCCGCACTTGGAAGGTGTGTTTTATCAAGTATCCGGTTCTAGTTGTCATAAGCTCAAGGTACAACTCCAAGTCGCCCTGTTATCAAGATCACGGCTATCCGAATAGATTAACTCACTGCAGGGTGCACCATCTTACCCAGACGCTTGATCCCATTTGGCCGACACACTTTCCGGTCATGCCCGCCGCTGAAGATCAACACGCCGCAGCCCCACCTAGGCACAACAGAGAGGCCAACACGCCGGTCTAAACCTAAGCGCCGCCAGGGTCCGGGCCCATCGCCTCGAAAGCACACTCAAGACGCTATGACGCGCCGAAGCGACCTAGCCTAACAGCGTTCCACCAATCCGGCCTACCGCTCGTCGCCGACGTCTCAAGTGCTTGGCCGATACCACGACGCCGGATACCCATAACTACTCCCGCGTAGATGGTTAGTGCGTATAAGCTCGAGCCAACCAGATCAAATACCAAGACCTCGTTAAGCTGTGTTAAGTAAATGAACGCTGAACAGGCCAGCCCACCTCTCCTAGGCGGTCTCAACCTGCCCTGCCGCCTCCGCCACAAAGATCCACTCTGGTGCTCCATCACCCGACCCGACTTTAGTCTCACATGTATCATGTATAAGTATATAGTATATACCGTGATCAACTCCCGAGTGATCACGGCCCGATAGTATAGCACGGCGCATGCACAAGAAAGTAGGGCCACAGATGAAAGTACTAGCATCCTATACTAAGCATATAGGATTGCGTAAGGTAACAATGTGGTTACAAGGACAAAGCTATGCAGCAAAGATAGGAGTATCCAAAACAAGAATATGCTATGCTACTCTAATGCAAGCGCAGTAGATAAGAGTAGGCGATATCCGTGATCAAGGGGGGCTTGCTTGGTTGCTCGGGCAAGAGAGAGGGTCACAACACCGTAGTCGAACCGCCAGCCAGCAGCGTCGGTCTCGTAGTCTACATCAAGAGAAGAGGGGAAGAAACAATGAATACAAAGTAGCAGATGCATAACGATGCATGACATGACAAGAAGCGATGCTAGGCGTGCCCTAACGTGGTATGAGGGGTACCGGTTAGGGGGAAAACATCCGGAAGTTATCCCGGTTCGGACGCCTGTCCGATGATGAACCGGAGAGGAAAGTTTGCAGGTTCGATAGGTTAGAGGCGTGTGGTGGACGAACGGATCTGCGATCCGGATTCGCCTCGCCGCTCGAGCAACTTTCATGTTGAAATTATTTTAACCGGATTACGGATTAAAAGATATGATTTTAAAAGATTATATTAATTTCTGGAATTTAATTAATTATTTAATTAATTTCGAAAATGCATTTATGACATCAAGATGATGTCATGCCGACGTCATCACCAATGTGGTTGACTCGAGTCAACCCCGGCTGTGTGGGTCCCGCATGTCATTCACTAATGACTAATTAACCTAATCGATTTAATTAACATTACTTAATTAAGTTAATTAATGATTAGGGTTAATTAATTTAGAATTAATTAGTTTAATTAATTACTTAATTAATTATTTAGTTAATTAATTTAATTCATTTTTATTTCCATTTTAATTTCTGTTTTAATTTAAAACGTTCTTTTTTGTTTTTTGGGGTGGGGCCTCCACGCCGCTGGGTCTGAGGCCCAACGGGCCAGCGGCTTGATTGCGGGCGATGCCCGAACGGGCTGCGTTGAGGCGGATCGGGCGCGATCGAGGCGCCGGGGGCCACGGGGTCGGCTGCCGAGGCCTGGCCATGCCGGGCCGGGTGGGCGTGGCGGCGCCATGAAGTCGAGGCGACGAACGGTGGTGGTTCGGCCGGGCGAGGGCAGCGTCGGGGAACGAGGGGCTCGGTGGGGCAGCGAGGCGCCCAACGGGGGGGGGGGGAACGAGGGGCTCTGGGCGCTGGCTTAGGGCGCGGAGGGTCGCCGATCGGAGGGGAGGAAGAAGGGGGGAGAGGCCATGCGGTGGCCGGGCCATGGGGTCACGGCGGCCGGATCCCACTGGGGAAGGAGAGAGGAACGGGGCGGCAGCAAGAAGGCGGGCGCCTGAAGCCGGGCGACGCACGGGCGGGCCACGGCCGACGAGGAGGAGGGGAGCCGGGGAGGTTTGGGCTGTGGCGGCCCGGAGCCGCTGCCGACGGGGAGGGAAGGGGAGAGAGGAGAGCCTCACCGTGGGGGGCAGGGTCTCGGCGGGCGGGCTCGATGGGGGCCGGGAGACCGCCGGGAGGAGGTCGGGAAGGCCACGGGCGAAGCCGGGGGAGGTGGAGGCCGAGCCGGATCAGTGTGCGGCGGCGCCGGGCTCGGGGCGACGGAGGAGGGGAGCGCCTCCAAGCGATGGGGGAGGAGGGAGAAGGGGGGGTCCGGGTGGGCGGGCGGGACCGCGCGGCGAGGTGGGGGCGGCGGGGTGGTCCGGTCGGGATCCTCCGCCCGATCCAGATCGGTCGGGAGGAGAGGGCGAGGGGGCGCGTGGGGGGATGAGGAGGCTAGGGTTAGCCAGTGGGTGGGGGGGGTTAGTGGCGGTCGGTGGGCCGATGGGCGGTGGGCCGCCGGGGAAAGGGGAACGGGCCAAGTGGGGAGGGGCCAGTGGGAGGGGGGCCGGCTGGGCAGGAGGGTTATCCCCCCCTCTTGTTTAGTCTTTCCTTTTTTATTTTCTTTTCTGTTTTTATTTATTTAAAATGCTAGAGCATTTTATAAAAATTAGTGCACCCCACCAATATTAGGTTAGTTATTTTAAACAACCCCAAACATTTTAGAATTTATTTTCAAACCTTTTTCGCTTGATCTAGTTTTGATTTTTGTTTTAGGACGGTTCAATCAACGAGTAGTTAATTAATAGAACCGGGTGATTACTGCTCCCTAATCATCCGGTGTTACAAATCTCCTCCATTACAAGAAATCTCGCCCCGAGATTTAGGAGGTAGAAGGAAAGAGTGCGGATATTCATCTCAAGACGATCCTCGCTCCTGTGTGGCTTCATCTTGAGTGATTCACCATCGGACTTTGAGGAACTTGATCGCCTTTCCGACGGTGCGGCGTTCAGCTTGGTCGAGAATGCGGACCGGATGCTCTTTATAGGAGAGGTCCTGCTGCAATTCGAGCACTTCATGGTCCATCGCCGGATTGGGTCCTTGAAGCAGCGCCGGAGTTGGGACACGTGGAACACATCGTGAACTCCGAGAAAGGTTCGACGGAAGCTCCAGATTGATAAGCCACTTTTCCACGCCTTTCCGAATAGTGAAAGGGCCAATATAGCGAGGCGCTAACTTGCCCTTGATCCGGCGGTGAGCACCCTTCATTGGTGTAACGCCAAGATAGGCCTTTTCGCCAAAGTTGATAGACCATGTCTTTGTGATGACGGTCATAATTACTCTTTTTGACGGATCGAGCAGTCTTGAGATTCTCGCGAATAATGCGGACTTGTTCTTCGGCATGTTGGATAATATCCGACCAAGAGTGGACGTTCCCCAGTTTCTGACCAGTTCAGAGGGGTTCGGCACTTTCGTCCATATAACACTTCGAAGGGGGCCATCTTCGAGACTAGCTTGATAGCTATTATTATAAGAGAACTCAGATACGGAGAGATTCCTCCCATTTCTTGTCAAGGAAGCGACACAAGCTCAAGCATGTCTTCGAGAATTTGGTTGACACGCTCAACTTGCCCTTGAGATCTGCGGATGAAACGCAGATCGAAAGATAAATGAGTCCCCATAGCTTCTTGAAAACTTGCCCGTAATCTTGAAGTGAATAAGCTGCCACGGTCCGAACTCGATAACCAGTGGAATACCGTGAAGTGAAACAATTTCGACATATAGAGCGCTGCAAGCTGGCTAGCAGTGATCGCTTCTTTGACCGCCGTAAAATGTGCAACTTTAGAAAGCCGGTCAATGACGACAAGAATAGCATCATTACCTTCTCGCGATTTGGGAAATCCAAAGGACTAAGTCCATTTCAACATGGTCCCATTTCCATTCCGGAATAGAGATAGGCTGCAGAGTTCCAAGAGGCCTTTGATGTTCTCGCTTTGATACGACGGCAAACGCCACACTCGTAAACATAGCGAGCAATGTCCTCGCTTCATATTAGACCACCGAATCTCGATTTAATGTCTTGATACATCTTTGTACTGCGTGATGGATACATAGAGGCGATCATGAGCTTCTTTCATAACCTTCTGAGTCATATTCAGATTTTCCTTCTTACACGGCACCACTAGGCGGCCTTTGAAGTACAAGGCGCCATCATCAGCAATAGTGAAGGATGAGGGATTTCCTTTCTTGATGTCTTGTTTAATCTTGTAGACTTCAGAGTCAAATCCCTGCATTGTCTTTATGGTGCCCACGAGATCGGGTTCAACAGCCAGGGTATAAAGGGAACCCTGGGGAACAACACGGAGATTCATCTTTTGGAACTCCGGAGGAGGGGGAGCGAGTGCACCCGGAGGAACAATATGGAGGTTCAGCTTTCTGAATTCTTCAACAAGTGAGGGCTGAACTTTGTGAACCTGAAGGTGGTTGCAGTAAGACTTGCGGCTCAAGGCATCAGCCATTACATTAGCCTTGCTCGGCGATAGGAAATACCCAAATCAAAGTCTGCAATGCCTCCATCCATCTCTGCTGACGGAGGTTCAGGTCTGGCTGAGTAAACAGATACTTCAGACTTTGGTGGTCGGTGAAGATCTCGCAACGATTACCGAGAAGGTAATGTCGCCACTGCTTTAGCGCATGAATGACAGCAGCAAGTTCGAGGTCGTGAACGGGTAGTTCTCCTCGTGAGGGCGAATCGTCGAGAGGCATAAGCAACCACTTTGCGCTCTTGCATTAGGACACCGCCTAAACCTTGACGAGAAGCGTCGCGATAAATGACGAAGTCCTTCTTAGTATCGGGAGGAGCTAGCATCGGGCAGAAGTCAACTTGTCTTTGAGTGCCCGGAAACTTTCGACATTTATCCGCCCATTGGAATTTGACGCCTTATGCAACAAAGTTAGTCGAGGCACGGCAATCTTGGAGAAGTTCTCACTTAATCGACGGCAATAGTGGCGAGACCGAGAAAACTTCCGACTTGCTTAACGCTCTTCGGAGGAGTCCAATCGAGAATAGCCTGAACTCGTTTCGTGGTTGACGGCAATACCATCCTTAGAGATGACATGCCCAAGATAGGTTACTTGAAGCCAGAATTCACACTTGGAGAACTTGGCATAGAGTTGATGCTCGTAGCTTTTCCAAAGACAAGACTAAGATGTTCAAGATGTTCTTCTTCATTCTTGGAATAGATCAGATATCATCCAGATAAACCACGACGAACTTGTCGAGGTAATCCATGAATATATAGTTCATCAGGCGAGAGAAGGTGGCTGGAGCATTGGTTAAGCCGAAAGACATGACGGTGTACTCGTATGAACCATAACGAGTCACAAATGCGGTCTTGGGGATATCCTCCTCACGAACACGGATCTGGTGGTAACCCAACCTCAAGTCGAAGTTTCGAGAACACCGACGAACCAGCCAATTGATCATAAAGATCATTGATCCGAGGAAGAGGATACTTATTCTGAATGGTAGCTTGATTTATAGGACGGTAGTCTTGGACCAATCGGTTTGTCCCATCCTTCTTCTTGACAAAGAGAGAAGGTGCTCCCCAAGGTGAGCAACTTGGGCTAATGAAGCCGCTTTGAAGAGATTTGTCGATTTCTCCTTTAGCTCAAGGAGTTCATGCGGCGGCATCTTGTAGGGACGCTTGGCTATAGGAGTGGTGCCTGGTTTCAAGTCGATGACGAATTCGACAGCTCTAGCAGGGGGAATCCCTGGAAGTTCTTCAGGAAAGACGTCTTGGAAATCGCAAACGCAGAATGTTTTCAATTCCTCGAGGGTGCGCGCTCAATGCATTCAATGCATAGAGCCTTGCCTCGCATCTTGAACCAGACGAGCATTGTAGCTTATTATTTCATCAGAAGGGTGCAGCAGATGGACGGTCTTAGTGGCGCAAACGATTGACGCAGTATGCGCTTTCAACCAATCCATCCCCAAAATGAGGTCGATGTTAGACGTCTTCAGGATAATGGGGGAGGCATAGAATTCCAGCCCTTCGATTTCCACGGGGACGTCGACGCCAACCATGGAGGTTTGACATTGTCCCAATGGGGTTTTTACCACTACCGAAGAGTTCATCTCTTCACACTTAACGTCGTGTTTGTATGCAAAGTCTTCAGACATGAATGAATGCGATGCTCCTGAATCGAATAAAACAGATGCAGGTACTGAATTTACGAGGAGTGTACCCATCACAAGAGTAGGCTGGTCTTGAGCTTCGCTCAGATCAACGTGGTTGGCCTGAGCTTGCCCATAAGACTTGCCGGTGTTGTTGCGGTTCTGGTTGTTTCCACGGCCTTTGGAAGGGCCGATTGATTCTCGGTTCTCGGTTGCATTCTCTAGCACGGTGCCCTCGCTGTCCGCACCAAGCATAAGCCATTATTGGGAGGGAACAGGAGCTTGGGGTGGTGGAGCTGGAAGTTTCGCTGCTTAGTTGTAGGCGCACGAGGTGTAGCATAGTTCTCGCTTTGAAGGGGAGCATTCGGCTGGTACATGCTGTTGGGAATCCATATCTTGCGCTTGCGAGGACGGGCTCAAGATGAGCCCGTGTCACGTTGCGCTGTTAGAGCTCGTATTCCTGCGCACCAGTTTTGACATTGATAGCTTTGTTCACCAAGGTGGCGAAATCAGCAAAGTCGCACTAGGAGTGCGAGCTTGATGTCGCCTTGAAGACCGCCACGGAACTTCTCCGTCTGCGGCATCGCTTGCAATATCCTCTTCAAGATAGCGAGACAAGTCCAAGAACTCTCCGATAAGCTTCAACAGTCTTGTTGCCTTGGGTGAGGTTATGAACTCACGCTTCTTCCGTCCATGACCCTTGAGGGATGAAGCGGCACGGAAGGCAGCTCGAAGTCCGCCAGTGATGAGTGTTCCAACTGGCAGAGTACGCCGGTGGCTGTCCCACCATTGAGCTGCGGGTCCCTTCAGGAAGAAGGAAGCAAAGGTGACATAGCTGGCAGGGGCTACATCAGCAGACTCCATCTCATAGGTGATGTCACGGAGCCACCATCAACATCCGATGGCTGAGTTGAGCTGCGGTACACGCCGGGTTCAGCGTATGAAATCTGCAGAGTTGTCCGTTTGGGTCTGGTGCATATTGGGGCGAGGAACTGAGCCATCATGTTCTCCATGAACGGCGATTCATCTCGAGCTGTTGGATCATACCAGCCATGTACTCAAAGCGGGGTGGGAAGTTGGCACCACGACCACGACCTGCTGGCCTAACCATCCTGCTATTATATAACAGGTAGTTCAAAGATTTGAGAAATTAAGCAAGAGACAGGAATCATTCATGATGAAACATGCATAATGAAAGTAGCATGATGGGAACTACATAGTAGTTGGCATATCTTACAAAAGGAATCATGCATAGAGTTCGATACATAGAGTCCAGTACATAGACTACTACATCATAGGCGGCACACAGGCTCGCGGCGAATACATCAAATACTAACAAGCAAGTCTACATCAGTCCCACGATGCATGCTGGAGGTAGCTGTAGCCTCAAAGTGATAGTGCGGCAAAGGATAGTCCTCCACGCCGCTGACTGGGGCCGCGGATACTCGGTGCTGAATCCGACGTCCGTGTGGCGTAAAGGGGCCAAGTCGCGGAGAGTAGCCTCCCACGCCCGCCAACCAACTCCCCCGGGCATCACGGGTCTGGCTGGGTAGATCGCAGAACGCGCAGCTCTCGGATCGGACAAAGGGTGCATCAGCCGAGCACGTAGAGAGGTGCCGACGGTGATGTACAACTCGTGGCGAAGAGCTCGGTTAGCTCGATCCAGCCCATCAAGATGCGTAACAAAGTTCGATGGTGGAAGGGCTCTCTGGTGACGATGGTGTAGGCAGCAGCAGTAGTAACCTCCTCACCAACATCGACGCGATAGCAATGTGCCCAAGGGGAGGTGTCCAACTCTCGATACTCGCACGAAGACGTGTCGAGCAGCATAAGCACATCGTGGACTGCCATATCGATGGTCACTCCAACACCATGTGCGGTGTGCAAAAGACAAGAGTGGACTCATACTCCCGAGAGTAGAGGTGGACGATGGCGCGCATCGCTCCTGGTTGTAGTCCCGGTACTCCTCATAGACGGTGTACTGTGGTGCCAGCGATAACCCAGATAGGTCATCATCTCGCTAGCACCGAGGTGATCCCGAGGCACCAATGGCCGTCGTGTGGACGCACGACCTGCCTCGTGGGTTCCATCTGAAAACAAAGACGCTTCAAAGGAGTCAAATGACAGTGTGGAAATTGCTCAAATACAATTCCAAAACAACTTAGGCTATATCCAACTTTGGGGTGAATGCGGTCACGGATCCTAGTGATAGTTAGTAAAATCGCTTAACCCGAGTAGAAGAGAGTTCAGAGTCCCGCAGTAAAGGTCGAGGAGTAAAAGATCCTAATACCACCCGATGGCGACGTGGGCCCGTAAGGCACACAGCCAAGTTAGTAAAGGTTTTGCAATGTCTAGACTCGACTTCGCCAAGGAGTGTGGAAGGGGATTCCTACAGCAATCGGCTCGATACCAACTCAGACGCCGATTCAATCGTACACAAATCATGCACGCAAATGTGTACGATCAAGATCAAGGACTCACGGAAGATATCACAACACAACTCTACAAATAAAATAAGTCATACAAGCATCATAATACAAGCCAGGGCCTCGAGGGCTCGAATACAAGTGCTCGATCATAGACGAAGTCACGGAAGCAACAATATCTGAGTACGTACATAAGTTAAACAAGGTGCCATAAGATGGCTAGCACAAACTGGGATACAGATCGAAGAGGAGCAGGCCTCCCGCCGGGATCCTCCTAGGTCACTCCCGGTCGCCGCCGTGGCTGCACGTAGTAGTAGGCGCCCCGAGTAGTAGTCGCCGAGGCGGTGGCGTCTCGCCCCGGCTCCATCGCCTGGTTGCAACAATCGAGTAGAGATAGGGGAAAAGGGGAACAAGGCAACCGTGAGTACTCATCCAAAGTACTGCAAGCAAGGAGCTACACTACATATGCATGGATATATGTGTAAAGGCCATATCGGTGGACTGAATCGCAGAATGCCGAATAAGAGGGGATAGTTAGTCTTAACGAAGACTACGCTTCGACACTGTCTTGCATGCATACAAAGAGGACAATGGAAGTCCTCCAAGTAACATCATATAGCAATAATCCTACCCGCAATCCTCGCTCATAACCCCGAGCGAGAGCGACCACGGTTGTATCCGCACTTGGAAGGGTGTGTTTTATCAAGTATCCGGTTCTAGTTGTCATAAGCTCAAGGTACAACTCCAAGTCGCCCTGTTACCAAGATCACGGCTATCCGAATAGATTAACTTCCTGCAGGGTGCACCATCTTACCCAAAGACGCTTGATCCCATTTGGCCGGACACACTTTCCGGTCATGCCCGCCGCGGAAGATCAACACGCCGCAGCCCCACCTAGGCACAACAGAGAGGCCAACACGCCGGTCTAAACCTAAGCGCAGGGTGCGGGCCCATCGCCTCGAGCACACTCAAGACGCTATGACGCTGCCGAAGCGCACCTAGCCTAACGAGCGTTCCAGCCCAATCGGTAGGCGCGCGCCGTCATCGACGCCCTGAAGCATTTTGCCGATACCACGACGCCGGATACCCATAACTACTCCCGCGTAGATGGTTAGTGCGATAAGCTCAGAGCCAACCCAGATCAAATACCAAGACCTCGTTAAGCGTGTTAAGTAACATGAACGCCGAACAGGCCAGCCCACCTCTCTCCTAGGCGGTCTCAACCTGCCTGCCGCTCCGCCACAAAGATCCACTGCATGGTGCTCCATCACCGACCGACTTTAGTCTCACATGTATCATGTATAAGTATATAGTATATACCGTGATCAACTCCCGAGTGATCACGGCCCGATAGTATAGCACTGCAGCATGACAAGAAAGTAGGGCCACAGATGAAAGTACTAGCATCCTATACTAAGCATATAGGATTGCGTAAGGTAACAAATGGTTACAAGGACAAAGCTATGCAGCAAAGATAGGAGTATCCAAAACAAGAATATGCTATGCTACTCTAATGCAAGCAAGTGTAGATAAGAGTAGGCGATATCCGTGATCAAGGGGGCTTGCCTGGTTGCTACGGCAAGAGAGAGGGTCGCCAACACCGTAGTCGAACTGGCCAGCAGCAGCACGTCGGTCTCGTAGTCTACCAAGAGAAGAGGGGAAGAAACAATGAATACACGGTAACAGATGCATAACGATGCATGACATGACAAGAAGCCATGCTAGGCGTGCCCTAACGTGGTATGAGGGGTATCGGGTTAGGGGGAAAACATCCGTGAAGTTATCCCGGTTTAGGACGCCCTGTCGACGATGATGAACCGAGAGGAAAGTTTGCAGGTTCGATAGGTTAGAGGCGTGTGGTGGACGAACGGATCGCGATCCGGATTCGCCTCGCTGCTCGAGCAACTTTCATGTTGAAATTATTTTAATCCGGATTACGGATTAAAAGATATGATTTTAAAAGATTATATTAATTTCGGAATTTAATTAATTATTTAATTAATTTCGAAAATGCATTTATGACATCAAGATGATGTCATGCCGACGTCATCATCAACAGGGTTGACTGAGTCAACCCCTCGACTGTGGGTCCCGCATGTCATTCACTAATGGCTAATTAACCTAATCAGATTTAATTAACATTACTTAATTAAGTTAATTAATGATTAGGTTAATTAATTTAGAATTAATTATTTTAATTAATTACTTAATTAATTAATTAATTAATTAGTTAATTAATTTAATTCATTTTATTTCCATTTTAATTTCTGTTTTAATTTAAAACGTTTTTTTTGTTTTTGGGGGTGGGGCCCCACGCTGTGGCTCGAGGCCTAATGAGGCGTCTTGATTGCATGGGCGATGCCCGAACGGGCTTGTTCGAGGCGGATCGGGCGCGATCGAGGCGCCGAGGCCACGGGGGCAGCCGGGCCGAGGCCACATGACACAAGGCTACGGCAAGGGAAGCGGCCGCGCATGAAGTGGGGCGATTTAAGGTGGTGGTTGGGCGGGGCAGCGCCGTCTTGGGGAACGAGGGGTTTCGGTCGAGGGCGCCGAACGGGGGGGGGAGAACGAGGGGCTCAGGGCGCCGCTAGTGGGGCGCCGGAGGTCGCCGTCGGAGGGAAGGAAGGGGGAGAGGCCATGCGGTGGCCGGGCCGGTCGGGTCACTGGCCGGATCCGGCTGGGGAAGGAGAGGGAAGGCGGGGCGCTGCAAGAGCTGGGCGCCCGAGCCGGAGCCAGACAGCGGGCGGGACCTGGCGACGAGGAGGGGGAGCAGGGGAAAGGTTCGCTGCTGGTGGCTGGGCAGGCCGTCGCTGCCGACGGGGGAAAGTGGGGGGAGAGGAGAGCCTCACTGGGGGGCAGGGTCTCGGCCGGCGGGCTCGATGGGGGCCGGGAGACCGCTGGGAGGAGGTCGGGAAGCGCCGCCGGGCGTAGTCGGGAGGTGGAGGCCGAGCCGACCCTTGGGGCGTGATCGCTCAGGCTTCGGGGCGACGGAGGAGGGGGCGCCTCTCAGCGCGATGGGGAGGAGAAGAGGGGGGGTCCGCGGTGGGCGGGGACGGCAGGTGGGGCGCGGGCGGGTGGTCGGTCGAGGATCTGCCCGATCCAGATCGGGTGCGGGAGGAGAGGGGCGAGGGGGGCGCGTGGGGGGGCGACTGAGGAGCGGCTAGGGTTAGCCGCGGGGTGGGGAGGGGGTTAGTGGCCGGTCGGTTGGGGCCGATGGGCCGGTGGGCCGGCCCAGGGGGAAAGGGGAACGGGCCAAGTGGGGAGAGGGGCCAGGTGGGGAGGGGGCCGGCTGGGCCAGAGGGTTATCCCCTCCCCCACAGGTTTAGTCTTTCCTTTTTTAGTTTCTTTTCTGTTTTTATTTCATTTAAAATGCTAGAGCATTATATAAAAATTAGTGCACCCCACCAATATTAGGTTAGTTATTTTAAACAGCCCCCGAACATTTTAGAATTTATTTTCGAAACCCTTTTTCGTTTGATCTAGTTTTGATTTTTGTTTTAGGACGGATTCGAATCAACGAGTAGTTAATTAACAGAACCGGGGTGATTACTGTTCCCTAATCATCTGGGTGTTACACTGGAGGAACCGTCCGGACCTCTTCTGACCAAGATGCTGGTCCCCGCGCCTTACAAGGCGCCAAAGAAGGAGGCCTCCAAGAAGGTCAAGAAGACCCGGAGCGTCCTCCGCCATCGCGAGGCTTCGGACGCAAAATCCGAAGACTCAAGCGACGCTCCTTCTTCGGAAGACGAATAGGAAGAAGCAGAGGGGGACGAGCCTTACTCAGAAGGCGGGAAGAAGCGTGTAGCTTCCCCGTCCCGGGAAGCCGAATTGCCCAAGAGGAGAAAAGGTTCCCTCCTGGGGGCATCCACCACGGCTATCGATAGCAGCCCGGAGTGGGATCCCAGGGCCCAGCCCCTGGAGAAGTTGTAAGTATACAAAATCCGAACACACATACGCGTCCGGGATTATTTTTGGGTATAGTAGTCTTAACTGTTGCTATGTTTTGCACGGTCTGGCAAGGTCTCGTGCCAGACAGCCCTCATCTAAGGACTCGCTGAGTTTGGACGCCCTGGCGAGCGAGACGCCTCCAGAGGCCCCTTCTCCAAAGTCCTGGCACGACACGGAGGTGTCGTCTCAACGGGGCTTGGACCAGGGGGGCATATCACTGGAGCTGGACACACGGGAGCGATGGCCCCTGAGTGTGCCGTCAGCGGGGGCGATCTTGGGTTCGGCCCTCAGCCGGACAAAGTCCAAGAGACCTCTAAGGCTCCCTGTCGGCGTTCTGGGAACAGGGGTCCCACGACTTGCCTACCTGCGGCCTGCGGCGCGGCTCAAGGGGTGGCCCAGCACATCCCATCTTCATCAACACAAGCTCAAAACCCTCGCGAGGGGCCAAGCCTCGCGGGGCGGACGACAGGGAGCTTCCTCGGGCACGGCCTCGTCAGGCTGGCTCGCGAGGAGGCGGAGAGATCAAGGCGGGGTACCTCACGAGGTGCCCATGATGCAAGCCATGAAGACCAAGGGCATGGCCAAGCGCCGGCCCCACAAGAGTGTCCCCCTTCCTCTTTGGTGCAAAGGAGCAAGTGCAGGCAAGAGTATCAAGCAAAGGCATCCGTTTGATTGCAACAAGACCAAGACCGTCAGAACGGCAGGAAGGAAGTCATTGTGGAGCCCAAGCCGGCCACCACCAGAGCCTTTGACAGGCGAGGACCAACTTTAGTCGGGATAAGTGTACTAGATGTTCCCTTCAAAATGGCCAATTGTTGGCGCCCTTCCCGCTCAATATTTGGGAAGAGGCCCAGGGCCTTTGCCTATAAATAGGACTAGCCACCCGCAAGGTAGAGGCATCGAGAAATCGAGAGAGAGGATCCAGCACCCTAATCCGCAGAGAGAGAGAGAGAGAGAGCGACTGAACTCCCCTAGCAGTTCATCGCACCAGCCAAGAACAGACCCTCGCGAGGCTGTTCTTCCCTGTATTGTTCATCATCATCAGCCCAAGAGGCGATCCACCACACCACAAACTAGAGTAGGGTATTACACCACAATGGTGGCCCGAACTAGTATAAACCCTGTGTCTCTTGTGTTGTTCCTTTCATAGCTGAGATCTTAGCGAGGCGGCGAGGTGCAGGTAGGTAGAGGGTGAAATCTCCGCGCGCACCCCACGCGGAGGCTCCACGCACGCTCGCGCAGCTCCAAGCGGACTCCAAGGCCACCCCAACGCCAGCCAGGCAGTCAGCACCGGGCCAGCAGCGGCGCTACCTCCGGCACCGGCCAGCGAAGAAGGACTCGTCGCGACCCACAGCCCCAGTGGGCCGCCGCGCTACCACCCCCAGGTGGGCGCCTCAAGCAGAACTGCGTGGCACACAGAGCACTACGGCGCAGCCTTCGGGATGGCGGCCCCAGAAGAGTACGTGCCCCACATGATGGACCAAGGGCACGCGCATGAGGACGCACAAGGCTCGCTCCTTGGCCCAAGCTGGGGGAACGAAGCACCAGAAGCTGAGCTCTTCCAGGAGTCCCAGGAAGGCGCCGTCGGCCACGCTGGAAGCGACGATTATCGGGTACCGCTAATCCCTCAAGAGCAGGCATACGCTAACCATGGATCGCAGGAGGTGCAGGTCGCCGCAGCAGGCGGCTGCCCCACTCCTGCTGTTTCGTACCCATCAGGAGGAGGGCGCCGGGGGCTGCAGGAGAAGGGCCAGATCCGGCATCATCACCGCGGCGTTCGCAGCAAGGCGTCCTCAGGAGGTAGGCCCTTTGCTGGGGAGGTGCCTCAGGGCCTGCCCCTGGCGGAGGACCCGTGGTCGTCGGGGGAACCGCTGGCGACCGCTCTACCCCATCGGCGGCATCCTAGTTTCCGGTCATCGTCGGTGGCACTAGAGTGTGGCGCAAGGCGGGGCCCTCGTCTGGCGATATGAAGCAAGGCCGGTACCTGTGAAGAAGGCCCAGTGCCTATGAAGCTCGCCGCCCCGTGACACTCTCACGTAATAATGAGTGGGGCTGTACACGCCCCGGAGTCTCAGGGGTGCCGGCCTCAGGCCCTGGGGCTCCCTCCCATGCCCAGTGGCAGCACTTAGCTCCGCGCTGGTGAGAAGACGCCCAAGACTAGACTAGGTGCGGACGCTGCCTTTTCTCTTCGCTGCTTTTTTCCCTTGGCTGTCATTTTCTCCCGTTGGATTTAAGTTGGATTTGAGCTTGAGATTTGCGTGTGTTCGGGGAAGGGGTGTTTAGTCTCGTTCGAGCAATCTCTGGTGTTCTGGTTAGCACATTGCCTCAGCTGCCTCCCCTCGTGAGCCCCTCGCGAGCCGGGTCAGGCCTAGCTTACGTGCAGCCTAGACTGCCGTCGCCGCGCCCTCTCAGGAGGTTTTTATTACAGGTCCTATGGGCTCGATCAGGAGATACTCGAGACACCACAGCCCTCCGCAAGCTATCTCAAGGCCCACGCGGGTCGAAGGTAAACTAGCCAGCCAGCTCGTCGCAAAGCCAGCCACTTGGCGCAGGCGTACGGGAAATATCGCATCTACTAACATGTTGAATGCAAGTTTTTACATGAGGGGCTCCCCCTCCCAAAATGCTCTTACAACCTTCAGGGCAAAGCCCGAACTCTATCTGCGCAGGGTAAGAAAGCAGGGACAACACACGGTCAGTCGGATAAATCCCCCAATGCATCATCAGGGGCACCTCCTGAATCGCTGCTGGCGTCGCTGGCCTCCCAAACACTCTCCGCGTTGCCGTCAGTGGCGTTAGGGCCGTTCACCACGCCGCCTTCATCAGCAGCCACGACCACGCCGTCGTTATCAGAGGCGAAGGCCCTGACGAGGGAATCCACGTTGTCTTCCACCCAGTGCGCCAGGTCGTCCCGGACGGCCTGGGGTACTGGGGCGATGGCGGCGTCGAAGTCGAAGTTGGGGTCCATGTTTCGAAGATGGCTGAAGACACGAGAAAAGGCGCGCCCGAGCAAGGCGCAGCTCCTCTCCTCCACCAACCTGTTGGCTCTGACCGACTGCACCTCCAGCTGCATCACCACGTCGGTGAAGAACTGAAGGTTGCCAAGATAGTTGATTGCATAGGGCTGCGCCAAGCCGCCTCGCAGAATGTTACCCAAAGGCGTGTTGGCTCTCTCCGGGCGTGGTGAGCATGGGGCCATGCTTGTGCTCCAGATCCGCTTGGCGTATCTAAATCCTCGTTACGCGGCGCCATGACCTCAGCCTCGTCCACCCATTGACGGAGAAGAAGCGCCTCAGTGCGGGAGGTAGTCAGCTCCTCCTGCGCCACGCCAAGGGCGGCCCGGAAAGCATCGGCCCACCGCGTCACTTCATCCAGCTTGACCCTCAGGGCGGCGGTCCTGCCTTCAGCCTCGACCCGGATCAACCCCAGCCTCTCCTCGAACTCGCGCCGAAGGTTCAAGCGGGCCGTCGCCACCCGACGCCCGACCTCTTCAAGGACGCGGGCTTCCCGCACAGCGACGTCATCCTCCGCCTGCGTCACCAAGCACTCCCTCGTCTCCAGACGCTCAAGATCGCGTGCGCATTCGGTAGCTTCCAGCGTCAGCGCCTCCTCGCGCCTCTGGAGCTCTGCCTGGTCGACCGAGGCCACCTTCATCGATGCAAGGGCCGTCTCACGCAGCTCCACCTGCTGCGCCAGGGAATGGCACCGGGCCTGGAGTTCCCGCGCCCGCTCCTCCGCCGCCTCGCGCCGCCGGTCAGCCTCTCGGGCCTCCTCGACGACCCAGGAACGGGCCTCCCAAGAGGCCGCCAGCGACGCCTCGGCTTCCTTGTTGTCGAGGTCACGCTGGTGGCGCGCAAGGGCAACAGCCACCTCCAGCTTGCGCCTCTCTTCAGCCAGGCGCAGACCCTCAGCCTCAAGGCGCACATCTTCGTCAGTGAGCTCTTCACCAAGCAGGCTCACCGCGTCATTCGCCCTCCGAAGAAACCCTTGGCGAAGAGCGCGACGCTCCCGAGCGCGCTCGAGCACGTCTTTTGCGCCGTCATCCGCCCCAAGTAAGTGCGGAGGTCCACGAGCCAGCGTTCCCCCTCTGGGCAGGGGGCTGGGGGCTGGCGCCCTCGCGATGGCCGGGCACGCCTCGCCAGAAGCCCGGCCTGGAGCCAGCCCATCCCCAAATGAAGAGCGCAGGGCTGACCTCAGCCAATCACCATCCACGACCAGTCGAGAAGCCCAGAGCAGGCTGGCTATGCCTCGAGAAGGCTCGCGAAGGAGGGTCGCAAGGCGCGCAGAGCTGCGATGCACCACAGGATGGCTCACCTCTCCGACCGGCCTCACCACAAGGGCTCTGCTTGAGCTCGGAGCGCTCGAAGGTGGTGGAGAGGGCGAGGCCTGGAGGGATGGCTCCTCAGCCATCTCCGTGAGCTCGGCGGGAAGGGCCCTGCAGAGCAAGGATCAGCCAAAGCAACAGGAGGATCAGAATCTAGGAAGGGGGAAGGCTTACTCATCAATGGTGAAATACTTCCTGCGCTTCAGCAGGCGGCAAGGGTAATCGTCACCCAAGGCCTCCCTTCTCTTCCGGAGAGCCTCGAAGTCCACGCGGAAGCGGCCCAGGAGTTGGGCGCAGGGGTCAGCCTGCGACGCGGAAGAAGCATCAAGGTGACCAGCATCAGGGGCGTCATCCTGATGCACGCCGACGGTCGCCTCACCAAGAGGGGTAGCTGGGGCCTCAGGGGCCTCAACCACGGGCACCGCGGGCAGCAGCTCAACGCCTTCAGCCGCAGCAGTACGGGCCTCAGGAGCTGCCCCCTCAGGAGTGCTGCCTGGCGTCGTCATCCCGGCGGGGGCCCCCTCAGCCTCCGGAGGCCCATGCCTCCCTGCTCCGCCACTCGAGGAAGGACCACCGTGGGCAACTGGAAGGGCAGTCACCACCACTGGGTTCTCGCGAGGCCTCGTGAGGCCTGCGGGGCGCAGCCCCCATTCATCGAAGCTGGGCATCTGATTCACAAAGTCGCCCCTGTTCGAGCAAAAGTACAACAAAGCTCCCCCATGCCGGATGCTGCCAGGGGTGGGGTCCCTAGTCAAGACCAAGAGCACCTTCCTCAGCGCTTCAGGCGTCAGGTCCTCCTCCTAGAGCCTCATGCGATACTCACGCCCGCCGAAGGCCCACATCCGGCAGGAGTGGCGCTGGAGAGGGGTAATGCAGCACAGCAGGAACTCCTTCACCACCTTGGGCACCGTCACGTCGAGCGCCCTCGAGGCAGCGCGCGCCACGAGAGAGCGAGCAGGGGGCTCGTGGCGTCTCTGGCCCCAGCCTGAATTGGGGACAGCGGAGATATTGGCTCCAGCGGGGGCTGGGCACCCCGACATCCACGCATGACCACCGTTCGCGGAACCCAGTAGCGGCTGAGGAAGACTGAAATCAATCTCCGAAGCCGCTGTTTCTGGTGCGGCAATGAAGCTCACGCACCCGAGCATTGGGTGGGGAATCGACGAAGCGCAGAGAGAAGAAGTGGCGTAGCAAGGTGGCTGAAGGAGGGATGCCCATCATCGCCACGCAGAAAGCGAAGACGGCAAGAAGAGTAATGGATTCGGGACCCGGATGCATCATATGGATCTGGTAATGGGAAAGCACAGCGTTGAAGAAATTGGAAAAGGGGGGAACCAGTCCCGCCCATAGGGCGTCGGAAAAGTACCGGACCTCGGTGGCTATCCTGTCGATGGAGAAGTGAGACGCGGGCCAGGCCGTCGTCCTCCCGCACTCGTTGAAGATAGTGGCCAGAGCAGAGATGACCTTGCCCAAGCCTTCTCGGTTGAGTATGACCGACCGGTCGATGGCAGGAGCTGCCCACGACAGCGAGCGAGGTGGAGGCACGGGTTTCTTCCCTTTCCCCTTCTTCGTCGGAGCCATGGCGACGGAACGGGGGAGGATTCGAGATTGGATTGGAAGTGGAGACTGGAGCTCGAGAGGAGGAAGAGTAGGGGACGGTCGAGCAACGAAAAGGTGAACGACTGTGTGCAACCGCGGGTCCACCTAGCTGGGCGCAAAATAAGGAGCCGTGGGAGAACAGTGCCGCCCACGTCCAATCAACCGCCACTTGGCGCCTCAAGGCCGCGAGCTGTTAGGAGCCAGCGCGCGCACTTGCCCCTTCGCTTCTCTGCTCAGCCAAGTCCGCGCACGCCTTGGCCCGGGGGCTACTGTCGGCGTTCTGGGAACGGGGGTCCCCAGACTTGCCTGCCTGCGGCCTGCGACGTGGCCCAGCACGGCCCATCTTCCTCAACACAAGCTCAAGACCCTCGCGAGGGGCCAAGCCTCGCGGGGCGGACGACAGGGAGCTTCCTCGGGCACGGCCTCGTCAGGCTGGCTCGCGAGGAGGCGGAGAGATCAAGGCGGGGTACCTCACGAGGTGCCCATGACGCAAGCCATGACGACCAAGGGCGCCAAAGGGAGGCGCCAGCCAGCAGTGTCCCCCTTTCCTCTTTGGTGCAAAGGGAGCAAGCGCAGCAAGAGTATCAAGCAAAGGCATCCGTTTGGTGCAACAAGACCAAGACCGTCATGAGCGGCAGGAAGGAAGTCATTGTGGAGCCCAAGCCAAGGTCACCACAGAGCCTTTGACAAAGCGAGGACCAACTTTAGTCAGGATAAGTGTACTAGATGTTCCCCTTCAAAATGGCCAATTGTTGGCGCCCTTCCCGCTCAATATTTGGGAAGAGGCCCAGGGCCTTTGCCTATAAATAGGACTAGACACCCGCAAGGTAGAGGCATCGAGAAATCGAGAGAGAGGATCCAGCACCCTAATCCGCAGAGAGAGAGAGCGACTCAACTCCCCTAGCAGTTCATCACACCAGCCAAGAACAGACCCTCGCGAGGCTGTTCTTCCTTGTATTGTTCATCATCATCAGCCCAAGAGGCAATCCACCACACCACAAACTAGAGTAAAGTATTACACCACAATGGTGGCCCGAACTAGTATAAACCATGTGTCTCTTGTGTTGTTCCTTTCATAGCTTAGATCTTAGCGAGGCGGCGAGATGCAGGTAGGTAGAGGGTGAAATCTCCACGCGCACCCCAGTGTTCGAACCTAGAGGGTCTGCCGGAACCTGAAATACGACACTCCCAGAGCAGGCGGGCCGTCACCTTCAACGGTGGGGGGCTGCCTACTCTGCCGGCAACCTCTGTTCAGGCGGAGTTGCCAAGCGGCCTATTGACAGCGTTAAAGAACGCGTTAATCTTCGATGAACATCGGTCCCTTATGGGTGCGGTGGTTGAAAAGATTCAGTCCGCCGAGAGAGGGCTAAACGAGTCCTGCCTTAGCCTTATAAAGGCCTTTGAGGTATGTTTCCTCAGAAACTTTTGAGGAATCGTCATAATATAAGTAACAGCCCCTGATGCACTGTCCGGCGAAGGAGAGGGAGCCGGGCAGGGGATCAAATCCTCTTTTTGTTGTGGGAGCTTACGTGAAAGACGTGTACCTCTTTGTTTGAACACAGGCGTCTGCGGAGAGGACGACCGCTCATAATGAGGAAATGTCCGAGCTGAAGTGGAGCCAGGAACGGGCCGAGGAAGAACTTGACCGCGTGAGGAAGCAATTAGAAGATAAACAAGGTATGATAAAACATTGTCTTGCGTTAGGCACAAATAAGTAATTGTGCTTATTGAAAGGTATTTGTGTTGTATGCCCTAGGAGCAAGTGCCGAATATGGGGCACTGAAGAAGGCTGTGGATGATGCCAACAAGAAGGCTACCGCCGAACAAGCACTCCGTGAAGAACACGAGGCCATGGTTGTCACAGCTGAGCGGGAGCTCCAGGAGGCTGTGAAGAAAAGCGAGAGCTTGGAGCAAAGTGTAATAAAGAAATAAGCCGAACTCACCCAAGCGCTCCAAGCTGCGGAAGATACCCGGGAAGAAGCCCGAGGTGCTGTACGGGACATTTAAGATGCCCGGAAGGTTGCGGCTGGTAAGGCCTTCTGTGTTCTTAGCCATTTATTCATGATGATGGAAGAATTCTAAGCGGCAAGCTGAATTCTTATTTTTCCAGGGGCGTTTGCGGATCTTCCTCGCAGCATATCCGATGCCGCCCAATTCTACCGAACCGAGGAAAAGAATTCTGCGGGGAGGGACTTCTGGTCGCAGTATTTGGCACCGAACTATCCAGTGCCCTTTATCGACCAGCTGAAGCAGTTGGTCGAACTGCACCAGGCGGCCTAACTAGCCATGAAGGACTTGATTGTCTGGCTGTGGCCGGCGGAGCCAATTCCGAGCTGTTACTTCGGGCTCGTGAAGCGGATTGCGGGTGCTAGTCCTCGGCTTGATGCTATTAAGCGATCGGTCTGCATAGAGGGTGTGCGTATGGCATTCGCCCGCGCAAAAGTGCATTGGGGGAAGCTTGACGCGGAGAAGCTGATGACTGAGGGGCCGCCAGAGGGTAAGGAGCATCGCAAGCCCGAACTGTACTATGAAAGTGTATTGAAGGGGCCCGCCTTGCGGCGGATAAATGTACCAAAGACATTATATTTCCCTGAAGGCATTCATGCCACTTTTTGTAATATGGGATTATGGCGTTTGTATATTGCCTGTTTTGTTTGAACCTATGTTCTTCCTGTGCGGCTGTTTAGTGTATGTAAATCCCGAGAGTTGGCGATCGTCGGCTACCTTTACGTAAAAAGAATACTTGGGTGTTCGGGATATATCTGAACGCTCTTTATCCCATGGTTGGGTCCATTTGCGGAGGCGTTTCTCACCACGAACCAGGCAATCGGACTATAAGGCTTTATTACTCTCACTTAGCCATAGGAATTCGAGTATGGTCGGCACAGCCCCTAGTGTTCGGAAGGCCGAACTAGGGGCTCTATTGGCGCTTGATCAGAAGACCGATCCGTCGCACTCTGCATTTATAATGGCGTTGTGCGGAATAAATCTTTAGGGATTTTACAACCTCTCGAACAGCTGACCAGCTCTCGCTATATCATGACAGTCGGTTTTCGGCTTTCTCTACTGAGGTGCTCATCCGGCAGATCCGGGACACAATCGCAGTAGTTCTCCCTGCGCTACCTTAGCCAATATAACGGAATGTAAGGTACCAAAACAAGGGAGCCGGGAAAACCCAACCAATGACCCAAGACATGATTCGGAGCTGATGCATATAGTGCTATAAGTTCGGGGTGCCGGACGACCGAGAAGGTGGTCGGACTTTATTGCCGTATTATATAGCCCTTGGCATAATCGGGCGTAACACCAGGTGTCGATGAAAAGCGACGTCTGGTAAGTGTTATTTAAGTCTACGTATTGTAGCAAAATGATATGTCTATGGATATGAGTACGATGTATGATTATGAAAAGAGGTGTTTTTTGGCGGACCCTGTAATGGCCGGACTGGAGGGAGTTGTCAGTGGATCAGGAGTGAATCCAGACTGCCTTATTTTAGGGGGGGGGGCTCCTTGTGTGTCCCGGCCGATTCCACGTCACCTATCTTGCTCTGCATCAAAGTTAGTTTGTAAGGAAAATACTCGGGGGTAGCCGAGCGTCCTCTTGTGGTTGGTCCGAGGGCTCCTGATCGGACCCTGGTAATCCCAGCCGTTATACCGTTGGGTAGTGCGGACTCCTCAGTTGGTGTCCGGATAGTCGTCTGTCATATCAAAATCTTGATAGGCATGCGCGACTCGCTACTCTGGCAGCTGTATGATATCCGCCCTGAGGGCGGGATTCGGCCTTCCCAATAGGTGTGATTACATCACATGGTGTTGGCCTGAGTGATTTACCACGCGGGATCCAGCCAACGTGGTTCGTCCCGTTCGCGTATGGTAAATTACCGCATGGTGGGAAGGTGCCGAAGATTTATTCTTTGGCATAGTATTTGTTTGGTGATCCGAGGACAACCGTTTTAGAGTGGTGGGCCAGAAAAACTTGGCCTTTGCCCCCAGCATCTTTTAAGAGATGTTGTTTGTGATTTCACACCTGCGGGGGTTTTTTTGTTTTTATGGAGCCCCTGGTTTGCTATGGCCTTAGGTACTGCAACTGAGTTGCTGTGGTTAGCGTGGTCTGGGGCGACCGGCCGTACTTATATGCCATGGAGGGGGGGCTCTTGACCAGGAGCCTCCCTTCATTGTTTCCGGCACGCGGCCAGCCGTTTTATTTTGAGGATCCGACATTCTCTATTGGTATGCTTTGCCGTCCTTCTAGGAGTACCATGAATTTCGCATGGTTGATCGAGTCTGTGGCTCGGGCCGGATAGGTCTGAGCTCTTCTTTGTCCGTTGACCGGACTGGGAGTTGCTGAAATTAGCACCGGCTTTCCTGACTTGACGCTTATGACCGTTGCGCTGGGGCTTGAGGATGCTTCTTCTTGTGTCCTTTGTGTTGTTTTGGACCGTAGTGGTGTGTTGACGTCGGGGCGTGTGCCTTAGGTTTTCCTGCTTAGGTTGGGGTGGCCGGCTGTGCCCTGTGTGCCCTCTGTCGGGGCGGTCGGGTCCATAACTTTTTGTTGCCAGGACCTTGGTCCATCTGTCCGCCAGGAAATCTTTGTCAGCTTTAAGCTGTTGTTGCTTCCTTTGCAGGCTCTTTGCTGTGGCCATGAGTCGGCGCTCGAAGCGGGCTTGCTCCACTGGATCTTCGGGCACGCCGAGTTCGTCATTACCGAGTCTTGCCTCGTCCTCGGAGGGGGGCGTATAGTTGTCCCTTTCCAAGTATCCCATAGTGGCTAGTCCGGCCTACTGAAAGGCTAGCCGAATTGGGTTGTAGTCATCTTCGGTGCCATCCGGATTGTTTTCGTCTTCCGGGCCGGTATTCCTGTGGCTGGGCTTGGGGCGGCATCGACGACGCCTATGCTTTGCTTTTTTCCCTGAGGGATTATTCTCCGCTGCCTCATCGCCATTGGTTTCCTTCAGGGTGTCCGCCGTACATATATCATAGGGGTAGGCGGTTGTCCACCGCCCAGTGAGCGGTGCTTCGTGTTCTTCTCCTGCATCGTCGTCTATGCTGACGATGTCTTCGGATTCGAAATCTAGTGCCTCGGTTAAATCATCGACTGTGGCAATGAAGTGGGTGGTGGGTGGGCAACAAATTCCTTCACCGCCTGTTCCCCACTCGAGCCGGACATAGTTCGGCCTAGAGCCTTCTGACAAAGAGAGAGACTTTAATGAGTCCAGCATGTCGCCGAAGGGCGAGTGCTGGAAGATATCCGCAGCGGTGAACTCCATTACCGAAGCCCAACCTGGCTCGACTGGATCGGGAGTGTGCGGACTGGAACCAACGTCCGGATACGAATCCGGGGGTTCGGAGTCACAGGCCACCGCAGAGGTAAAGCCCGTGTTCGGCTCCACCGCCGATGAGTGCGCGACTTGGGGGGCGGGGTCCATCCCTCCGTCCTTAGGCAGCGCAGCCTGCTCCGGATCTAGGTCTCGAGATGCTACGGGGGCGACACCGCGAGTTTCGTCCGATGGCAGGCCTAAGTCGTGCTCGTCGAGACTGTCCGGTGCTCCTGGCATAGGCCGAAATCCATCGAAGATCAAGTCTCCGCGGATGTCCGCCGTGTAGTTCAGGTTTCCGAACCTGACCTGGTGGCCAGGGGCGTAGCTATCGATCTGCTCCAGATGGCCAAGCGAGTTGGCCCGCAGTGCGAAGCCGCCGAACACGAAGATCTGTCCGGGGAGGAAAGTCTCGCCCTGGACAGTGTCGTTGATGATGATTGAAGGAGCCATCGAGCCTGACAGCGACGACACAGAGGAACTCTCAATGAAAGCACCAATGTCGGTGTCAAAACCGGCGGATCTCGGGTAGGGGGTCCCGATCTGTGCGTCAAGGCTGATGGTAACAGGAAGCAAGGGACACAGATGTTTACCCAGGTTCGGGCCCTCTCGATGGAGGTAAAACCCTACTTCCTGCTTGATTAATATTGATGATATGGGTAGTACAAGAGTAGATCTACCACGAGATCATAGAGGCTAAACCCTAGGAGCTAGCCTATGATGGTATGATTGTAATTGTGATCGGCCTTCTAAGGACCAACCTCTCCGGTTTATATAGACACCGGAGAGGGCTAGGGTTTACATGGAGTTGGTTACAAGGAAGGAATTATAATATCCGGATCGCCAAGCTTGCCTTCCACGCCAAGGAAAGTCCCATCTGGACACGGGCCGAAGTCTTGAGTCTTGTATCTTCACGCTTCAATAGTCCGGACGTTGTATACAGTCCAGCTGTCCAGATACCCCCTAATCCAGGACTCCCTCAGTAGCCCACACAGCCGAAAAATAAAACTGCCAACCGGTCAGATCAACCACCTTGCGGCCATGATAGAGTGGCTAACAAGGCCGCACATAAGTCAACACACGATCTACGTGAGGACTTGCGCCAGAAATCTAAAATGACCAGATCCATCTACGGATCTAGGAAGCGCGCTACGACACAAAATCAAAACCGGATACTACAACCATCCGAACGCCATGATACGTCTAAATACAGGGTTGCCGCACACCCCCTATGTTTCACCGATGAAGTGCTGGACCACAAATTTCCAGAAGGATTCAAACCAGTGAACATAGAAGCGTACGGCGGGACCACAGACCCTGCGGTCTGGATTGAGGACTTTATCCTCCATATACATATGGCTCGCGGAGACAATCTCCACGCCATCAACTACTTGCCCCTCAAGCTTAAAGGACCAACTCGGCACTGGCTGAAAAGCCTCCCCGTAACTCAATTGGAAGTTGGGAGGAGCTCGAGGATGCTTTTCGGGCTAATTTTCAAGGGACCTATGTCCGACCTCCGGATGCAGACGATCTAAGTCATATAATTCAACAGCCAGGAGAGTCAGCCCGAAAGCTTTGGAACAGGTTTCTCACGAAGAAGAACCAAATCGTCGACTGCCAGGACGCCGAAGCCTTAGCAGCTTTCAAGCACAGTGTCCGAGACGAATGGCTCGCCAGACACATCGGCCAAGAAAAACCGAGAACAATGGCAGCCCTGAGAAGCCTCATGACCCGCTTTTGCGTGGGTGAAGATAGCTGGTTAGCCCACAGTAGCAGCAGCAACCCAAGCACATCCGAAGTCAGGGATGGCAACGGAAAACCACGACGCAGTAAAAGCAAGCGTCGAAATACAGAAGACAGCCCAGATAATACGACGGTAAACGCCGGATTCAGAGGCTCTCGACCAGGTCAACGGAAAAACCTTCTAAAGGCAGCAGAGATGGACTATCCGGCCTAAACAAGATTCTTGACAAACTATGTTAGATTCACGGCACCCCCGATAAACCTGCAAATCACACCCACAGAGAATGCTGGGTCTTCAAGCAGGTCGGTAAGCTAAACGCCAAACACAAGGGGAGGGATACAGCAACTGAAGACGAGGACGAGCCTCGCCAGCAAAGCACCGGGGGACAGAAAAAGTTCCCACCAGAGGTTAAAATAGTAAACAGGATTCACGTGGCGAAGAGGAGAAGCAAGCATGCACTCCGAGACACATGCGCCGTAGAGCCCGTCACCTCTAAGTTAAACCCCTGGTTGGCCTGCCCGATCACTTCTGATCACAGGGATAACCCGACAAGAATCCGGCACGAAGGATTGGCTGCTTTGGTGTTAGACCCAATAATAAACGGATACCATCTCACACGAGTCCTTATGGACGGCGGCAGTAGTCTAAATCTGATATATCAGGACACAGTCCGGAAAATGGGGATAGACCCGACAAAAATCAGCCACGGTAATACTACCTTCAAGGGAGTAATACCAGGCCCAGAGGCCCGCTGCACGGGCTCTCTATTACTAGAGGTTGTATTTGGTTCTCCCGAAGTGAAAAGTTAACCTTTGACATCACTCCATTCCAAAGTGGCTATCAAGCACTACTCGGAAGAGCGGCTTTCGCTCGTTTTAATGTAGTGCCGCATTACGCTTCCCTCAAGCTCAAGATGCCCAGACCACGTGGCATCATCACCATTACCGGAAACGCGGAATGTTCCTTGCAAGCGGAAGAATGTGCAACGGCTTTAATAGCCGAACACTAAATGGCCCCTCCAACCAGAATAAAGGATCGGTCGTCAAGACCGCGGACACGGCTAGACGAGTCTGGCACATTACTCGCTATAACAGCTTGGATAAACCCGAATGGTTTGATGGTTATACCCCCATAGATGGCACCAGGGGCTTCCCGCGTGCAACCAGGGCTAGTTCGGCTCAACTTGACTTATCTTGAATTTTAATGGTTTATTGAGAATAACCAAATTTTTTTGGCACGACAACTTTCACCTAAGCTCTTCTCTTTTACAGATGACAATTGCGCCACACCCGTCCAGGATACGGCACAACGAAGACACAGGCGCAGACGTGCAGCAGGGACCCTCTCAAAGGTTTCTTTTTAGATTAAGACCCTGTGTAAACCTTTTTTACTGTCTCTTGTTGCTCACATCCTCCGGATACTTAGTATAACCGAGAAGGATGCAGACGTTATTGGCATTTCGCCACGTCATAGAATTGCACGTACCTGGACACTCGGGGTTCATTATCAAGGGCACTGTTCAGCCCGGCATATGTTATAAAGACCGAATACCTTAGGGAGTGTTCAGCGTCGCGAGTTTGGCCTTATATGCATCAGCTCCAGATCATGTCTTTGGTCAAATGTTGGGTTTGCCCGGCTCCCGTGTTTTGCTACCTTACGTTCCGCTCCATCGGCTAAGGTGGCACCGGGAGAACTACTGCGATTGTGCCCTGGTTCATCCGGATGAGCACCTCAGTAGAGAAAGCCAGAAACTGACTGTCATGATAAAGCGCGAGACTGGTCAACCACTCAATGACTTACTGGAATCTTCGGGATTCCTCCACATTAACGAAGGGTCGTTTCTCGGTCATGTACGTACGCGCCCCGTATTCGGACGAGTGCGGAGGTACCAGGGGCTATATAGTAGCCCGACCGTCAAACTCCTATGGCTAAGTGAAAGTGTTAAAGCAATATAGTCCGATTGCCTTGTTCGCTGCGCTACCACCTCCTTAATGGACCAAGACGTTGGATCAAGTATGGATACGTGTTTTTTGCGAACACCCCCGCATTATATGCATGGGGGCTGAAGCCGACGACTGCAAACTTTCAGGTTATATACATATATACATAAACGGCCGCATAGGAGGCATCAATAATTTCAGGCAAAAGTATAAACACAGCCTTTATAATTCAATAAAACATTGTTTTTACAATGGGAATACATGTCACTCGAACATAATATTCTTAGAGCACTGAGCCTCTATTGAGCGAGCGCCTTCAAGGACTTCTGCAAAGTAGTGCTCGGTAGATACTCGGCCCACGGCCCAACTCGGGGTTGCAATAGCGGTGGCCTCCATCTCTGCCCAGTATGTTTTGACACGGGCAAGTGCCATCCGCGCACCCTCTATGCACGTTGACCTCTTCATAGCATTGATATGCGGCACAGTGATAACCGCCAAGTATAGGGGATCGCAACAGCTTTCAAGGGTAGATTATTCAACCCAAATTTATTGATTCCACACAAGGGGAGCCAAATAATATTCTTGAGTATTAGTAGTTGAGTTGTCAATTCAACCACACCTGGATAACTTAGTATCTGCAGCAAAGTGTTTAGTAGCAAAAGTGGTATGATAATAAACGTAACGGTAGCAAAAGTAAAGATAAATGTTTTTGGGTTTTTGTAGTAGTTGTAACAGTAGCAACGGAAAAGTAAATAAGCGAAGAACAATATATGAAAAGCTCGTATGCAATGGATCAGTGATGGATAATTATGCCGGATGCGATTCCTCATGCAATAGTTATAACATAGGGTGATATAAAACTAGCTCCAATTCATCAATATAATGTAGGCATGTATTCCGTAAATAGTCATACGTGCTTATGGAAAAGAACTTGTATGGCATCTTTTGTCCTACCCTCCCGTTGAAGCGAGGTCCTAGCGGAAACTAAGGGATATTAAGGCATCCTTTTAATAGAGAACCGGACCAAAGCATTAACACATAGTGAATACATGAACTCCTCAAACTACGGTCATCACCGAGAAGTATCCCGATTATTGTCACTTCGGGGTTGTCCGATCATAACACATAATAGGTGACTATAGACTTGCAAGATAGGATCAAGAACACACATATATTCATGAAAACATAATAGGTTCAGATCTGAAATCATGGCACTCGGGCCCTAGTGACAAGCATGAAGCATAGCAAAGTCATAGCAACATCAATCTCAGAACATAGTGGATACTAGGGATCAAACCCTAACAAAACTAACTTGATTACATGGTGAATCGCATCCAACCCATCACCGTCCAGCAAGCCTATGATGGAATTACTCACGCACAGCGGTGAGCATCATGAAATTGGTGATGGAGGATGGTTGATGATGATGACGGCGACGAATCCCCTCTCCGGAGCCCCGAGCGGACTCGGATCAGCCTCCCGAGAGATTAGGGCTTGGCGGCTCCGTGTCGTGAAACGTGATGAAACTTTCTCTCTAATTTTTTTCTCCCCGAGACGGAATATATGGAGTTGGATTTGAGGTCGGAGGAGGTCCAGGGGGCCCACGAGATAGGGGGCGCGCCCTAGGGGGGGGCGCCCCCTGTCTCGTGGACAGGCCCTGGGCCCCCTGATGTATTTCTTTCGCCCAATAATTCTTATAAATTCCAAAAAGTGCCTCCGTGGATTTCCAGGACATTCCAAGAACTTTTCTTTTCTACACATAAAACAACATCATGGTAGTTCTGTTGAAAGCAGCGTCAGTACGGGTTAGTTTCATTCAAATCATGCAAGTTAGATTCCAAAACAAGGGCAAAAGTGTTTGTAAAAGTAGATACGTTGGAGACATATCAACTCCCCCAAGCTTAAACCTTTGCTTGTCCTCAAGCAATTCAGTTGATAAACTGAAAGTGATAAAGAAAAACTTTTACAAACTCTATTTGCTCTTGTTGTTGTAAACATGAAAAGCCAGCATTCAAGTTTCAGCAAATATTACGACCTAACCATACTCACAATAACACGTAGGTCTCACAATTACTCATATCAATAACATAATCAGCTCGCGAGCCATAATAATAAAACTCGGATGACAACACTTTCTCAAAATAATCATAACATGATATAACAAAATGGTATCTCGCTAGCCCTTTCTGAGACCGCAAAACATAAATGCAGAGCACCTTTAAAGATCAAGGACTGACTAAATATTATAATTCTTGGTAAAAGAGATCCAGTCAAGTCATACCCAATATAAACCAATAGTAATGAATGCAAATGACAGTGTGCTCTCCAGCGGGTGCTTTTTAATAAGAAGGGTGATGACTCAACATAAAAGTAAATAGATAGGCCCTTCGCAGAGGGAAGTAGGGATTTGTAGAGGTGCCAGAGCTCGGTTTTAAAATAGAGACTGAATAACATTTTAGGCGGCATACTTTCACTGTCAACGCAACAACTATGAGATGGCTGTATCTTCCATACTACATGCATTATAGGCAGTTCCCAAACAGAATGGTAAAGGTTTATACTCCCCCTCCTCCACAAGCATCAATCCATGGCTTGCTCGAAACAACGAGTGCCTCCAACATTCAACGGGTCCCTGGGGGAGTTTTGTTTGCAATTATTTTTGATTTAGTTTGCATAAAGCATGGGACTGGGCATCCCGGTGACCGGCCCTTTCTCATGAATGAGGAGCAGAGTCCACTCCTCTTGAGAATAACCCACCTAGCATGGAAGATATAGGAAGCCCTAGTTGTACATGAGCTGCTCGAGCATACAAAACAGAATTTCATTAGAAGGTTTAGAGTTTGGCACATACAAATTTACTTGGAACGGCAGGTAGATACCGCATATAGGAAGATATAGTGGACTCATATGGAACAACTTTGGGGTTTAAGGAGTTTGGATGCACAAGCAGTATTCCCGCTTAGTACAGGTGAAGTCTAGCAAAAGACTGGGAAGCGACCAACTGAGAGAGCGACAACAGTCATAAACATGCATTAAAATTAATTCACACCGAGTACAAGCATGAGCAGGATATAATCTACCATGAACATAAGTATCACGAAGGCTATGTTGATTTGATTCAACTACGTGTGTGAACATGTGCCAAGTCGAGCCACTCAATTCATTCAAAGGAGGATACCATCCCATCATATCATATCATAATCATTCTAATAGCATGTTGGCACGCAAGGTAAACCATTATAACTCAAAGCTGATCAAGCATGGCACAAGTAACTATAATCTCTAAATGTCATTGAAAATATGTTTACTTCATAATAGCTGACTCAGGAACGATGAACTCATCATATTTACAAAAACAAGAGAGGTCGAGTTCATACCAGCTTTTCTCATCCCAATAAGTTCATCATATATCGTCATTATTGCCTTTCACTCGCACGACCGAACGATGTGTATAATAATAAGAGTGCACGTGCGTTGGACTAAGCTGGAATCTGCAAGCATTCAACTCAAGAGAGAAGACAGGGTAATATGGGCTCTAAGTTAAATAAACATTCATGCATATAAGAGCCACTAAGCATTTTCAATATGGTCTTCTCGACCCCCAAAAGAAAGAAAAGAAAATAAAACTATTTACACGGGAAAGCTCCCAACAAGTAAGAAGAAGAACTAGAAATCTTTTTGGGTTTTCATTTTAATTCTACTACAAGCATGGAAATTAAACTAACTAATTTTTTTGGCTTTTCTTAAGCTTTATCAAACACACAAGAAGAAAACTAGAAAAAGAAATTTAAACTAACATGGATAGTACAATGAAAGAGTATGAGCACCGACGACTAGTGTGTGAATATGAATGTAAAGTCGGTGAGAAATACGTACTCCCCCAAGCTTAGGCTTTTGGCCTAAGTTGGTCTAGTACCAAGGACCGCCGCTACTCTCCCCGGTGTAGTGGGAGGTGTAATCAGGATACCACTGGCTGGTCATCTCCGGATCCCACTGGACAGATGATGCACGATAAGGATCCAGCTCAGGTTCCGGTTCTGGTTCAGGTTCTGGAGTAAAAGCTTGAGCTCGATGATTGTTCATTGCTTCCGGTGTGACAAAAAAATTATCTGCAGTCAAATCAAACAATAGAGGCGCAGGCAAAATAATAGTCTCATTGTATTTCTTATTAAATCTAAGGTTATACAAGAGCATCTTCTCTTCGTTGTCAACAATAAACTTGTGCGCTACCATGCTCTTGTAATCTAAAATGTGAGGAGGTAATTTTGTCTCCTCCTCCTCATAGTGCCTAATGGGTATCTGAAAATGTTCAGCGAGACGTGCAGCATAGATACCCCCAAATATGGGGCCTTTTGTATGATTCAGGGCTAACCGTTTGGCAACGACGGCACCCATACTAAAAGTGTTATCTCCTAGCAAAGCATGTTGAAGAATAATAATATCTGGAACGCTCAAATTTCCACTATTTCCACGACCCATCAAGCATCTACTAGCAAATATGGCGAAGTAGCGTGAAACAGGAAAGTGTATGCTAGAGACTTTTGCCTCAGAGCCCTTCTTTGGCTCTTCCACAGCAATAGCTTTAACGAAGCCATCCACATCTTCACGATGGGGTTCCTCTAATTCTCCCTCATATGGTATCCTACATACCGCGCAAAAATGATGTAAAGACATTTCATTGAATTCATCATATAAATGAAATGATACAGCAGGCGGTGACTTCTTAGGATAATAATAAAAGTTTTGCACGAAAGTATTGGTGAGCAAGAGATACTGATCGACTCGGTCGTTGATGAAACCGGTGAGGCCTGCAGTCTTGATTAAAACATAAAAATCTTCATGAATTCCGGCTTCTTTCAAGAAATCTTCGCATGGCCATTCACACGACCGTACTTCCGCTAAGCGAGGAAGATTATACTTGGGTTTTTCCTTCTCTTTGTCTTGTTTTTCCTTAGAGCTTTGGCTAGAAGAACCTTTAAAGAGCCTCCTTAACATTTTCTGAAAAATTCTGAAATTTTAGTAACTTCAAAATAAAACTGCATAAAACTAAACATGATTGATAGCAACTACTCCTACCAGTGCCTAGAGCCTATATCATGCATTGGAATTGCTTGGGACCTCAAAAATTTAATATGCAAGCTCAAGAACATGGTCACCTATGCAGCAAAAATTTGCAATGAATAAAGCACTAGAACAAAAACTATTTGGACCAATGGAGGAGTCACATACCAAGCAACAATCTCCCAAAGCAGTTTTGCGAATGGAGCTTTGAGCTAAGAGATCGAAAATCGCAGCAAGAAGAGCTAGAACTCATGCTTGAGCCGGATGGGGATTTTTTTGGGTAGAAGATGAAGTGTGTGGGTGCCGGCATAAATGGAGGGGAGCCACCAGGGGCGCACGAGACAGGGGGGCGCGCCCTACAGGGGGGACGCGCCCTCCTCTCTCGTGGCCTGGTGCTTGCCCCTTCTGCATTGTTTTCAGTGCCTAAAATCCTCAAATATTCCAGAAAAAATCATACTAGATTTGCAGGGCATTTGGAGCACTTTTATTTTCAGGATATTTTTTAACGCACGGATAATTCAGAAAACAGACAGATAAAACTATTTTTTCTTTATTTAATCTAAATAACAGAAAGTAAAAAGAGGGTACAGAAGGTTGTGCCTTCTAGTTTCGTCCATCTCGTGATCAACAAAATGAACCCACTAACAAGGTTGATCAAGTCTTGTTAACGAACTCATTCCGAATAACACGGAACCGGAGAAATTTCGAATAACACTAAGTTACCTCAACGGGGATATGAAAATCCCCAACAATAAGAATATCATACTTTTTCTTGACAGTAGGGAGAGGAAATTCAAAACCTCCAAAAATGATAGTTGGAACTTTTCCAATTGAATTGATGCTATGAACTTGAGATTGTTTCTCGGAAAGTGTACCGTATGCTCATTACCATTAACATGAAAAGTGACATTGCCTTTGTTGCAATCAATAACAGCCCCTGAGGTATTAAGAAAAGGTCTACCAAGGATAATAGACATACTATCGTCCCCGGGAATATCAAGAATAACAAAGTCCGTTAAAATAGTGACATTTGCAACCACAACAGGCACATCCTGACAAATACCGACAGGTATAGCAGTTGATTTATCAGCCATTTGCAAAGATATTTTGGTAGGTGTCAACTTATTCAATTCATACGATATAAAGAGAGAGGCATAACACTAACACCGGCTCCAAGATCACATAAAGCAGTTCTAACATAATTTCTTTTAATAGAGCAGGGTATAGTTGGTACACCCGGATCTCCAAGTTTCTTTGGTATTCCACCCTTAAAAGTGTAATTAGCAAGCTTGGTGGAAATTTCAGCTTCCGGTATCTTTCTTTTATTTGTGATGATATCCTTCATATACTTAGCATACGGATTTACTTTAAGCATATAAGTTAAGCGCATACGTAAGAAAATAGGTCTAATCATTTCAGCAAAGCGCTCAAAATCCTCATCATCCTTTGACTTGGATGGTTTAGGAGGAAAGGGCATGGGTTTCTGAACCCATGGTTCTCTTTCTTCACCGTGCTTCCTAGCAACAAAATCTCTCTTATCATAATGTTGATTCTTTGATTGTGGGTTATCAAGATCAACAGCAGGTTCAATCTCTACATCATTATCATTGCTAGGTTGTGCATCAACATGAACATTATTATTAACATTATCACTAGGTTCATGTTCATCACCTGATTGAGTTTCAGCATCAGAAATAGAAATATTATTGGGATTCTCAGGTGTGTCTATAGTAGGTTCACTAGAAGCATGCAAAGTTTTATCGTATTTCTTTTTCTTCTTTTTAGAAGAACTAGGTGCCTCTAAATTATTTCTCTGAGAATCTTGCTCCATTCTCTTAGGGTGGCCTTCAGGATACAAAGGTTCCTGAGTCATTCTACCAGTTCTAGTAGCCACTCTAACAGCAAAGTCATTTTTATTATTTAATTCATCAAGCAAGTCATTTTGAGCTCTAAGTACTTGCTCAGCTTGAGTAGCAACCATAGAAGCATATTTGCTAACGCGGTGAAGTTCATCTTTAACTCTAGCCAGATTATCACCTACGCGTCCTATTTCAAAAGCATTATTCTTTAACTCTCTACCGACATAAGCATTAAAATTTTCTTGCCTAGCCATAAAGTCATCAAATTCATCTAAGCATGGGCTATGAAATTTAGTAGAGGGTATTTCAACCTTATCATATCTATAGAGAGAATTTACCTTTACTACCTGTGTCGGGTTATCAAGACAATGTGGTTCTTCAGGCGATAAATTAAGACCATGTATTTCTTCAATAGGAGGTAAATTCTTAACATCTACAGCTTTAATACCTTTTTCTTTCATTGATTTCTTTGCCTCTTGCATATCTTCAGGACTGAGAAATAAAACACCTCTCTTCTTCGGAGTGGGTTTAGGAATAGGCTCATGGGTTGGCTCAATTGGTTCAGGAATTACTTCAGGAACTAGCTCAGGAAGAATCCAATTATTTTCATTAGTCAACATATTATTCAATAATATTTCAGCTTCGTCGACTGTTCTTTCCCTGAAAACACAACCAGCACAACTATCCAAGTAGTCCTTGGAAGCATCGGTTAGTCCATTATAAAAGATATCAAGTATTTCATTTTTCTTAATAGGATGATCAGCAAAGCATTAAGTCGGAGAAGCCTCCCCAAGCTTGTGGGAGACTCTCTTCTTTGATTTGCACAAAATTATATATTTCCATAAGGCAGCTTGTTTCTTATGAGCAGGAAAATATTTAGCGAGAAGTAATGAATCATATCACGGGACTACGCACACAACCAGGAGCAAGAGAATTATACCAAGTCTTAGCATCACCCTTTAATGAGAACACAAATATCTTAAGGATATATAAATAGCGAGACTTCTCATCATGAGTAAACAAGGTGGCTATATCATTCAACTTGGTAAGATGTGCCACAACAGTTTTAGATTCAAGGCCATAAAAAGGATCAGATTCAACTAAAGTAATAATATCTGGATCAATAGAGAATTCATAATCCTTATCAGTAACATAAAGAGGTGAAGTAGCAAAAGCAGGGTCGGTTTTCATTCTAGCATTAAGAGACTGCTGCTTCCATTTAGCTAATAATTTCTTAAGATCATTTCTATCATTGCAAGCAAGGATTTCCCGAGCAGCTTTTTCATTCATAACATAACCCTTAGGAATAGCAGGTAAAACATAATCATTGGGGGAACCTTCATCATCACTATCATCAGTAATAGGATCTTCAGTAATTTCATCCCCTCTAACTCTAGCAAGTTGTTCATCTAGAAATTCACCTAATGGCAAAGTAGTATCACGTATAGAAGTAGTTTCATAATGCATAGCAGAAGTGGCATCATCGATAACATGCGAAATATCAGAACTCATAGCAGTAGCAGGTTTAGGTGTCGCAAGCTTACTAATAACGGAAGGGGAATCTAGTGCAGAGCTAGATGGCAGTTCCTTACCTCCCCTCGTAGTTGAGGGAAAAATAGTAGTTCGGCCGTCTTTCAAGTTCTTCATAGTGATCAACAGATATAAATCCCAAGTGACTCAGAGAATAGAGCCATGTTCCCCGGCAACGGCGCCAGAAATTACTCTTGATAACCCACAAGTGTAGGGGATCGCAACAGCTTTCGAGGGTAGAGTATTCAACCCAAATTTATTGATTCGACACAAGGGGAGCCAAAGAATATTCTTGAGTATTAGCAGTTGAGTTGTCAATTCAACCACACCTGGATAACTTAGTATCTGCAGCAAAGTGTTTAGTAGCAAAAGTGGTATGATAATAAAGGTAATGGTAGCAAAAGTAAAGATAAATGTTTTTGGGTTATTGTAGTAGTTGTAACAGTAGCAACGGAAAAGTAAATAAGCGAAGAACAATATATGAAAAGCTCGAAGGCAATGGATCAGTGATGGATAATTATGCCGGATGCGATTTCTCATGCAATAGTTATAACATAGGGTGATATAGAACTAGCTCCAATTCATCAATGTAATGTAGGCATGTATTCCGTAAATAGTCATACGTGCTTATGGAAAAGAACTTGTATGACATCTTTTGTCCTACCCTCCCGTTGAAGCGGGGTCCTAGCGGAAACTAAGGGATATTAAGGCCTCCTTTTAATAGAGAACCGGACCAAAGCATTAACACATAGTGAATACATGAACTCCTCAAACTACGGTCATCACCGAGAAGTATCCCGATTATTGTCACTTCGGGGTTGTCGGATCATAACACGTAATAGGTGACTATAGACTTGCAAGATAGGATCAAGAACACACATATATTCATGAAAACATAATAGGTTCAGATCTGAAATCATGGCACTCGGGCCCTAGTGACAAGCATTAAGCATAGCAAAGTCATAGCAACATCAATCTCATAACATAGTGGATACTAGGGATCAAACCCTAACAAAACTAACTTGATTACATGGTGAATCTCATCCAACCCATCACCGTCCAGCAAGCCTACGATGGAATTACTCACGCACGGCGGTGAGCATCATGAAATTGGTGATGGAGGATGGTTGATGATGATGACGGCGATGAATCCCCCTCTCCGGAGCCCCGAACGGACTCCAGATCAGCCCTCCCGAGAGAGATTAGGGCTTGGCGGCGGCTCCGTGTCGTGAAACGCGATGAAAATTTCTCCTCTGATTTTTTTCTCCCCGAGACGGAATATATGGAGTTGGAGTTGAGGTCGGAGGAGGTCCAGGGGGCCCACGAGATAGGGGGCGCGCCCCCCTGTCTCGTGGACAGGCCCTGGGCCCCCTGATGTATTTCTTTCGCCCAATAATTCTTATAAATTCCAAAAAGTGCCTCCGTGGATTTCCAGGACATTCCGAGAACTTTTCTTTTCTACACATAAAACAACATCATGGTAGTTCTGCTGAAAACAGCGTCAGTCCGGGTTAGTTTCATTCAAATCATGCATGTTAGAGTCCAAAACAAGGGCAAAAGTGTTTGGGAAAGTAGATACGTTGGGGACGTATCACACAACACCAAGGAAATGTTGCACTAAATTAAAATAACTATTTGGCCTTGGCCCTTCCGGCCACAGATGATCCACAAAAGACCTCATGGCAAGCCCGGACAACCTATGGAGCTCGGCCCACTTGGCCATTCGCTCATTCAACAGCAACGGGCGCACTAGACCATCAAATTGTGACCAGAATAGCTTTTCCACTTCACGATCTTTCTGATCCTTGAAGTACTCGGCCGCATCAGCAGCACTGGCTGCCAAATCCACGTATGCATCTGCAGAACTCCATTGTTTATCAAGAGGGGCATACTTCAGATCTCCGAACTTTGTCCGCAACAAAAAGGGCTACCCAGCTGCGATATCTCTAGCTTGACGCAGCTCTTCCTTCGCCGCTCTAATTTTAGAGCAGGCTTCCTTGGCTGCTACCATGGCCTTCTCCAGGTCCGTCGCCTTCGCTCGGTTTTCTTTTTCAAGGAGCTGGTAGCGGTCGGCAGCATCTTTCAACTCAACGGCCATCTTGGCCATTTTTTCCTTGCTTTGGCAATGTGCAGCCTGTTCGGCCCTCAGCTCTTCGACCGCCTTCAGAGCGGCCGCATCACTATTCCTGGCTCGTTCCTTGGCTCGGGCAAGTTCCGCTCGAAGGGTCTCCACGGCGGCAGCTCCATCTACAGTCACACATATTAAAGATACTAGCATCATGCTCCTCTTACTATGTGTTGATCACTGGAGAAATCACATACCCTGTGCCTCGTCGAGTCGCTTGTTGACAAGCACGATGTCGGCATTTGCCGCATCAAGTTGCCGCTTTAGCTCGGCAAACTCACCAGTCCGGCTAGCCACCGGACCCTCCGCCACCTGCACATGAAGGCGGACTGATTAGTACCTGGGACTATGATCCTCTGTTTGCCACCGTTCTCGACGGCAACCAGAGTTTCAGGGGCTACTATCTGCATAGGGCACATCTAACGTGTGCGGTACTGTCAAAAACACACACTATTTCACGTACCTCAAAGCCTTTTAGCAGACTCATGAAAGCTTCATGCAACCCGCTTTCGGCGGATGAAATCCTCTGAATCACCGTTCCCATTAGCGTATGATGCGCCTCTGAGATAGCCTCCTGCTCCAGAAGATCCTTCAGTGCGTCCGACCGAACACTGAACGGCTCCGGACTCTTTCTGTCGCTCTCCTTAGGAGTCGAATACTGAGGACTTCGGGTGGCCGAGGGATTACCCTCTGGCCTTGGTGGATCAGGAGAAGCCCTTCGCGACGACACTTCAGCGTCGCCCGCCTCATAAGGCGGGGTGGCATGGGGAGGTGTTTTGCTCCCCATCATCTCCGGAAGAAGATCCCCCGAAGACGAACTCTGTCGAGAAGAGCTACGATCCGAACTACAAGATATATGTTTCGGTTATTGTCCTCAGAGGTAAAGCAGGATATTTTTACTACCATGCACTTTTTTACTTACAGCTCGGTGGGAGGCTGATTCCCTTGCGGACACTATGCGGCAAGGGTACCCTCCGAGGTAGGACCCTCTGGCGAAGATGTTTTGCCCTGTTTGGAAACCTTTGTTTCCGGGTCTTCAGAGGTGGTCCTCTTCCTTCCTTGGGGAGAGGGAATTTCAGATCCTTCTCCCCGGTTGTCCTCCTTCGTGGAGGCACTAATTCCCCCGGTTTGGATGAACAACGAGTGAGGCCCGCTTTCAGCCTCTTTATTCCCCTTCATCTTCCCATGAGGGCGCCTGATAAGGCGCCAGCTCGAGCATTCTGGCCAGTACTGGATCTGCTGTTCCTACAGGAAGGGTAGCCGAACACCTGATCATCTTTGCCTTTGTCACCTAGTCCTGGTCAAAGAGCGACTTTTCAGAATGATATTGTGATAAATACAAAGACATCGTATTTGGCCATGGGATTACTTACTTGGGTGTCTGGGCGATTTCAGCTCAGACCCGCATCCTTGGTGAGGTCCGGACACCTTATTTGTGGTCCGAAGAAAAATTTGTACATCTCTTCGAGCATCATGCCGAGGAAGTGCTGAATAGCTCGCGGTCCTTCCGGGTTGAACTCCCACATTCGGAGGGGTCGATGCTTGCAAGGCAGGACCCAACGTACTAGCATGACTTGCATTACTGTAACCAGGCCGAGATATCTCTCGAGGAGATCTCGGATGCGGCTCTGCAATATCGGCACATCATTTACTGGCCCCCAGTCCAGCCCCTTATTGATCCATGACGTCAGTTGTGGTGGGGGGCCCGAGCGAAAGGCAGGGGCGGCCACCCACTTGGTACCCCGGTGAGCTGTGATATAAAACCACTCCCGTTGTCATAAATTGGACACCTCCGGGAAGGAACCTTTTGGCCATGGAACTTCGGCGCCTTTGCTTATTACGGTGGCTCTGCACTCTGCGTGTCGCTCCTCAATCATATTCGGCTCCACGTTGAAAGTTTTGAGCCACAGGCCAAAGTGTGGGGTAATGCGGAGGAAAGCTTCACACACGACGATGAACGACGAGATGTGAAGGATGGAATCCGGGGCCACATCATGGAAATCCAGCCCGTAATAGAACATGAGCCCCCTTACAAAGGGATCTAGAGCAAGGCCTAGCCCTCGGAGGAAGTGAGAGATGAATACAACACTCTCGCCGGGTTTGGGAGTGGGAATGACCTGCCCTCGAGCAGGCAACCTGTGCGAGATTTCGCCGGTCAAGTACCTGGCCTCTCTTAGCTTCTTGATGTCTTCCTCTGTGACAGAGGAAGGCATCCACCGACCTTGAAGGTTGGATCCGGACATGGTTGAAGGTCCGAAGCGCCTGACCTGAGCCTTGGGTGTTGGAACTTGAGGTGGGGGAAGGATTCGATTGAGCGCTAGAAGAAAAAAATAGGCCTTGGCCTCTTTATAAAGGGGATGAATATCAAGCATCCTCCGCGTGGCCATTTGGGACTTGCCTAAAATCGAAGAGTCATACCAACGGGCACGATTGGGTTACCCACATCCGTATTGATGAGAATCCCGTAATAGGGGGGACACGATCTCTGCCTCGACAAGACGTGCCAATAAAATCGCCTCGCAAAACATGCAGTGGCAGGCTGATTAAAAAAGACGGTCCACTATGGCCAGACCACGGCCATACGTCACATTATGAAAAACGGTCGGCAGATTGATTTGTGGAAATATTATTCTCTCTGCGTTGGTATGTGGAATTCGTTTTGCAGAGCCGAACACTATCCTTGCGTTCAAAATCTTCTATGGAGTATTCGGAGGAGGAACCCACCTTGCAATGCCGTAGACCATCTGCGCGCCGGACTCATCGTCATTGAAGCCTGGTTCAGGGGCTACTGAGGGAGTCCTGGATTAGGTTGTCTCCAGACAGCCGGACTATATCCTTTGGCCGGACTGTTGGACTATGAAGATACAAGATTGAAGACTTCATCCCGTGTCCGGATGGGACTCTCCTTGGCGTGGAAGGCAAGCTTGGCGATACGGATATGTAGATCTCCTCCCTTGTAACCGACTATGTGTAACCCTAGCCCCCTCCGATGTCTATATAAACCGGAGGGTTTAGTCCGTAGGACAACAACAATCATACCATAGGCTAGCTTCTAGGGTTTAGCCTCTACGATCTCGTGGTAGATCAACTCTTGTAATACTCATATAATCAAGATCAATCAAGCAGGAAGTAGGGTATTACCTCCATCGGGAGGGCCCGAACCTGGGTAAACATCATGTCCCCCGCCTCCTGTTACCATCCGCCTTAGATGCACAGTTCGGGACCCCCTACCCGAGATCTGCCGGTTTTGACACCGACACTCATTGATATCATGCTTAGGTGGAATAGATCTAAGTTTCAAAGAATCAACATCAAGAGAAATTCTATCCACGATCCTAGCCAATTCATCAATCTTAGGCAATTTTTCTTCAAGCAAAGCATTGAAATTCTTTTGCGCAATCATAAATTCTTTAACACTAGTCTCAAAATCAGAGGGCATCTTATTAAAATTTCCATAAGAATTGTTGTAGGAATTACCATAATTATTAGAGGAATTACTAGGGAACGGCCTACGATTAAAGTTTCCTCTATACGCGTTGTTGCCAAAATTATTCCTACCAACAAAATTCACATCTGTAGATTCATTATTATTCTCAATCAAGGTAGACAAATGCATATCATTAGGATCAGAGGAAACACTCTTATTAGCAAACAATTTCATAAGTTCATCCATCTTTCCACTCAAAACATTAATTTCTTCTATCGCATGCACTTTTTTACTAGTAGATCTTTCAGTGTGCCATTGAGAATAATTAACCATAATATTATCTAGGAGTTTAGTAGCTTCCCCTAAAGTGATTTCTATAAAAGTGCCCCCCGCGGCCGAATCTAAAAGTTTTCTAGAAGCAAAATTCAATCCGGCATAAATTTTTTGTATAATCATCCACAAATTCAAACCATGAGTAGGGCAATTACGTATCATTAATTTCATCATCTCCCAAGCTTGTGCAACATGTTCATGATCAAGTTTCTTAAAATTCATAATATCAATTCTAAGAAAGATGATCTTAGCGGGAGGAAAAATACTTATAGATAAAAGCATCTTTGCATTTATTCCATGAGTTAATACTATTTCTAGGCAAAGACGAAAACCAAGTTTTAGCACGATCTCCAAGCAAAAAAGGAAATAGCTTCAATTTAACAATATCTTTGTCCACATCTTTCTTCTTTTGCATATCACACAAATCAACAAAGCTATTTAGATGGGTAGCGGCATCTTCACTAGGAAGGCCGGCGAATTGATCTTTCATGACAAGATTCAGCAAGGCAGCATTAATTTCACAAGATTCAGCATCGGTAAGAGGAGCAATCGGAGTGCTAAGAAAATCATTGTTGTTGGTATTGGTAAAGTCACGCAATTTAGTATTGTCTTGAGCCATCGTGAGAAGCAAGCAATCCAACACACGAGCAAACAAGAAACAAGCAAAAAAGAGGCGAAGGGAAAGAGAGGGCGAATAAAACGACAAGGGTGAAGTGGGGGAGAGGAAAACGAGAGGCAAATGGCAAATAATGTAATGCGAAGGGTAAGAGTTTGTGATTAGTACTTGGTATGTCTTGACTTGTGCGTAGACTCCCCGGCAACGGCGCCAGAAATCCTCCTTGCTACCTCTTGAGCACTGCGTTGGTTTTCCCTTGAAGAGGAAAGGGTGATGCAGTAAAGTAGCATAAGTATTTCCCTCAGTTTTTAGAACCAAGGTATCAATCCAGTGGGAGAATACGCTCGAATCCCACGCACCTACACAAACAAATAAGAACCTCGCAACCAACGCGATAAATGGGTTGTCAATCCCTTCATGATCACTTACGAGAGTGAGATCTGATAGAGATGATTAGACAATATTTTTGGTATTTTTATGGTAAAGACTAAAAGTAAAGAAAGCAAAATAAACGGTAATAGAAATAGCTTGTTGACGGGAGATTAATATGATGGAAAATACACCCGGGGGCCATAGGTTTCACTAGTGGCTTCTCTCAAGAGCATAAGTATTACAGTGGGTAAACGAATTACTGTCGAGCAATTGATAGAATTGAGCATAGTTATGAGGATATCTAGGTATGATCATGTATATTGGCATCACGTCCGTGACAAGTAGACCGACTCCTGCCTACATCTACTACCATTACTCCACACATGGACCGCTATCCAGCATGCATCTAGAGTATTAAGTTCATAAGAACAGAGTAACGCTTTAAGCAAGATGACATGATATAGAGGGATAAACTCATGCAATATGATATAAACCCCATCTTTTTATCCTCGATGGCAACAATACAATACGTGTCGTTTCCCATACTGTCACTGGGATCGAGCACCGCGAGATTGAACCCAAAACTATGCACTTCTCCCATTGCAAGAAAGATCAATCTAGTAGGCCAAACCAAACTGATAATTCGAAGAGACTTGCAAAGATACCAATCATACATAAAAGAATTCAGAGGAGATTCAAATATTGTTCATAGATAATCTTGATCATAAGCCCACAATTCATCGGATCTCGACAAACACACCGCAAAAAGAAGAGTTACATCAAATAGATCTCCAAGAGAATCGAGGAGAACTTTGTATTGAGATCCAAAGAGAGAGAAGAAGCCATCTAGCTAATAACTACGGACCCGAAGGTCTAAGGTAAACTACTCACACATCATCGGAGAGGCTATGGCGTTGATGTAGAAGCCCTCCGTGATCAATGCCCCCTCCGGCAGGACGCCGGAAAAGGCCCCAAGATGGGATCTCACGGGTACAGAAGGTTGCGGCGGTGGAACTAGGTCTTCGTGGTGCTCTTTGATGGTTTGGGGGTGCGTAGGTATATATAGGAGGAAGAAGTAGGTCGGTGGAGCCACGAGGGACCCATGAGGGTGGAGGGCGCGCCCCCCTGTCTCGTGGCCTCCTCGTCGGTTGCTTGACGTCCACTCCAAGACCTCTGGATCACTTTGTTCCAAAAATCATGTTCCCGAAGGTTTCATTCCGTTTGGACTCCATTTGATATTCCTTTTCTGCGAAACACTGAAATAGGCAAAAAAAACAGCAATTTGGGATGGGCCTCCGGTTAATAGATTAGTCCCAAAAATAATATAAAAGTGTATAAATAAGCCCATTAAACATCCAAAACAGAATATATAATAGCATGGAACAATCAAAAATTATAGATACGTTGGAGACGTATCAATATCCAACACCCCCTCTCATCATCCATGCCTTCCGCTTCCTCTCTCAGACGCGCACACAATGGCGAAGACAGGGGGCAGCAAGGCCCCCCCCCCTAACATCAATGTATATCGAGGCTAATATGAATGTGAACATTAGACAATTGCTGGTAAAAATTGTTTAAGTTGATGAATTGGCCCTCCTCGTAAAGGATTAGCAATGCTTGGCCCCTAGCTCATGGGACATTTTTCATGGCTCCACCACTGCGCGCAACAACGCACGTTCTGGCCCCCTCTCTCTAAATATCGATTTCGCAGTTGTGCACTCCTTCATAGTCTCCCTCCACTCGGCCCCTCGCACCATCTTCTAGCCCCCCACCGGATTTTGCCACATGTACAATCTAGCAGACGCCATGGTTGAACTTAAGCATAATGCACAAATCTCAAAACAACAATGGTTCTCCTTTGTTCTAGAATCTTCCATATCATAACTGCCCAAAAAAATTTCTAGTTGAATTGCCATTATTTGTTTTACTTTATGCTTTACAACGCACAATTCCATGAATCATAAAATAGATTAAGGGCTTCTTTGATTCAAAGGATTCTCAAAGGAATTTTGGAGGATTCTAATCCTTAGGAATTTTTCCTATCTTGGTTGTTTGATTCGTAGGATTGTAAACCATAGGAATTTTTCCATATGATTCATTTGCACTAGATTTCATAGGAAACATCCCATCCACTCAAACCTCTTTGAAAGAATTCGGCGTTTTTTCTATGCACAGTCAAACACTCGTAAAATCTTGTAGGATTTAAGACGACATTTCACTCTAATCCCATGTTTTTCCTATTCCCGCGTTTTGGAAATCCTACGAATCAAAGAGGCCCTAGGTTTTTTATAAGAAATAATTGATTTTGAATGAGATGAACTATAAGAATTAAACGAAGGTCTACATCAGGCATATATGACTCGGAGCTTACATGCTATAGTGTGGTATTTATTCATAATTTGGTTGCAAAATCTGATGCGTGCAATGCATGTGTACCTTACTAGTACTTCGAGTATGTGGAAAACACAATGGCACGCTACACAGTGTCTCTCTTACAGTTCATGAAGCCACGTGGCACATGTGGAGGCGTTGTCGCGACATCCTTGTGTGGATTGATCACAGTGACGTGCTGCTGGTTCCAGAAGAATGTATTCGTCCTCCCTGAGCCACACTGGTGGTACATGCACGAAGCAAAGATGTGCATGCACGCCAGGCACACACTCATTCCCTCGCACGCACACGCGGGTACACGGGCGGACGCAATTTTGTACCAAGATCCACCCCATGTGATAATTTGACGATTGTAAAGTCCTTCACTTCATTGATGGTCAATTAATACAGCACATGCAAATTGAGTGGATGTGAGGGCGGAAGAAAGACATTACTACTCCACTGCGCGCATGCGAGTAGTTAAATCATGGGTCGCTAGTAGTACTTCCATTGGTCTCCTTCGTATTTTGTGCCATTTTTTGACAGTAACATAATATTTACGCATCTGAGCAGTGTAGTCTACATGAAATTTATGTTCCACTAAACTCATCGGGAGCCGTTTCGGGCCTTGAAACCAAAACCCATCAATTTATCTTTACCTTGTTCCCATCACATTCCAAAGTACTAGTGCTACAATTAAGTGCTAGCCTGCTCACACCTACTAGTACGTACCAAACCTGAACGTGTTCCCACTATGCAGGTATTAGTACTAGTGCTAGTACTTATGTTATAAAAAGGGGAACTACCTAACCGAAAATTACTCTACCTTTCCTCCTCATAAGTGCTTCTTCTTCGTCCGTCCTTGCCATGTCCGGTGCAAAGAGATCTAGGTCAAGAACTACTCGAAACAAGGGAGCGGCAACCAAGGCTGTGGAAAAAAAAGAAAGGGCTCGCCGCCACGCAGAGACCTCGAAAGATCTCTCATGGGCTGGCGATGGCTCCCAGGAGCGCCCTAGCCGCGAAGGCAAACATGCCGAGCTGACGGCACTGGAGTCGTTATCCCTTGACAGCATGCCCGATCAGCTCAATAAGCACCTCAATAAGCAGAAGGAGTTCATCCACGGCTTGGTGGAGCTGCTGAAGGAGAGCGTCGACGACATGTCCGCTGAGCTCAATAAGCAGGGGGAGTTGACCGCCGGCTTGGTGATGCTGCTGAAGAAGAGCATTGCCTCGGAGAAGAAGGCGACCTACGAAATCCTGCAACTTCAGGAGGACAAGGCGAAGCTCTGCCACAAGCTCGACTTGCTGAAGGAGAAGAACGTTGGCTGGAAGAAGCTGCATGAGATTAGTAGTTCCTCGATGAAGATGCTGCAGGCCCTCGTCAGGGAACAGAAGGAGGAGTTGACGAAGCTCCGCATCGAGCATCCGGCTGCTGTCAAGGTACATAATGTGGCCGTGGAACATATGATGAAGGCTCGCGTCGAGAAATCCCGTGTCATGGACAGAATGAAGAAGATGGCGGAGGAGACGCGCAAGGAGATGGAGGTCGTGGAGGCGATGAAGAAGCAGTTACGACTCCGCAGCGAATTAGATCATTTGGGGTGATAATCTTCCTTCTTCTTTTGCTCCTGTGTTTCTTCTTTTGCTTCGGGTGTTTCGTCGCACGTGTCATGTTCTCTGCGAGGCATGAATAGAACAATGCTAAGAATGAGATGACTATCAAATTAGATCATTTTTATCGCCATATGGCACTGGGCTACTGTGTTTCGTGCTCCTCCATCGTAGTACTACTCCAATGGAAAACTTGAGTATACCGCACGGTTCTTTGCTCCTGCTCTGGTCGTCGGCACATTTATACGAGCAGTCAAATCACAAGGCCCCGCCTTCCAGCAGTAATGAGCCGTCAAATCACAAAGGCCCTCGTCTCTCGTGAAAAGGACCAAGCTAGACTGCCCCGCCCTCTAGCCTTTTAAAAAATGTATACATTTGTACAGTAGTAGTATCGATGGATTGCGCCATGGAGCAAAACTAACAAGATGAAATTAAAGAAAAAAGGTGGTACATATAGAGAGCGCTCGTCGCCAAATTATGCATATACTATATGACACTACCCACTACGAAGGCTATGTTACTCTCCACTATGACCAGCCAAAGTCGAGGCGCGGATACCAACGAGGGCCTGGTTGTGTCTATACTTGGACAACTTACCCAACTGCATGCGCACCAGGCAGACGAAGCTCGTGTCGTGTTGGTTTCGTGTGCGGCCTGCACATTAACCAAAACCTCGCACCTCCATCTTAGCCTCCGCGTTTTAAACTTCTCAATCTCAAGGCCAAGGAGCAACGTGAAACCTATGATAGAGCCAATCGGATGGTTGAGAACACTAGAATTCATAGCTACAGATGCTTGTGCGAGAGAGGATGAGTGTGTGCGTGCACCTCTTCTCAGAGTACTAGTGTATGTGGGTGGCATCGACCTAGGGAGCAGTGATGGTGCATGCGAGAAGTCCCAAGAGATAGGTTTAATGCGTCTGAAAAAAGACTAGTCTATAGCTCGCCACGAGGCTATTCCTGTCGAACGCCAAGTGTAAGATATGTATCCGACAGTGCCAGTTTTTGCACGTACACAGCAGTTGAAAAAGAACTAGTACCATGGCATATGCTACACCACGGCCGAGAAAACGTGCCTACGTTATGCCATCCGGGAATAGTGCCGCACTTTGAAACTAGAACCTTCAATAAACTTTGAGCAAATTACTACTACTACCATGCTATATTTAATTGTAAACCTGTTCACACCGATCACAACGGTTTCCCACTTAGGAGCGTATTAGTAGTACTCGGTTATAAATACTACTATGCTAAGATGACTGCACATTCCTCCTCAACTCCTCATCCACAAAAAACAATCAAGCCATGGCCAGCGTGAGTTCTGGGTCGAGAGATTTCCACCAGGGAGAGGTGGAGCATGGAAGAGGAAGCACGAGAGATGTCCCACCTCGCCGCGAAAGCAGCCGACATGTCCAGCCACACAGCAGTAGCAGCATAGAGGTCCCGCCGCACCGCCAAAGCAGCACGGAGGTCATGCCGTGCCATTGATATAGCAGACTGGTCCGGCCACGCCATAGAAGCATCAGAGATGTCCCGACGCGCCGCCGAAGCAGCACGGAGGTCCCGCCGTGCCGCGGCGGCATAGAAAAGTATCTCGCGGGTAGGCGAGGACTCTTACAGGCGCATGCATGCGATGGTCCATAGCCAGATGGATCAGATCTCTGGCTGGGCGAGGTTGCAGGACGAGGCTACCGCCGTCATCTGGCAACTAGGGGGGGGGGGCAATGCAAAGCTCCGGGGCGAGCGCGCCCTGCTGAGGGCGAAGATCGCTGGAAGGGCGAAGCAGGAGGAGGAGACCACTGCCTTGTTGCAGAGGACGGGCGTATTCATCAAGAAACTTATGGACGAGAATGCCATGCTCCTCATTGAGCGCAACAGGCTAGTGGTGGAGTCCATGGATGCTGCCAAGCAGCGTATTAAGGACATGAAACTGATGAAAGAGATCACCGCCCGCCGCGAGAACTAGTCTCTCCGACCTGCAGCGCATAAAGAAAGTAGAGATCAGCGAGCCAGATCGTTGTATGTGTCTTCCTTCTTCTTTTGCCCTTTTGTATTTCGGGCGTAGCCGCATGTGGCTTTTTTAATTTTCTTCCTAATTAGGTACGACAATTATTATCCACTCTCGTAGTCCTTATATATATTCATCAGTCTTGCTGTAAGTAGTAGATGTTATATAGGTCCGTCGGATCTTACATCAAGATCCGTGCAAAATTTTCTTTTCAGATTTTCTTTTTTCTCTCTTAAATCTCAGTCGAGTGAGACATTGCCATGCCATTAAAAAGAGGCTCGGGCGCCATTAATGGAGACCTTGGCACAATGGTGGACGGCAGATGGAGGTCAAAGGGCTCTCCTCCCAATAAGCACGCGCAGGGGTCTGATCGCACGCCTCCCGTACTCAAATAGCTACCCTGCACGGTGCCTCCTAGCTAATAAAAAAAGGGGGCGCGTGGCGGCATGTAAATGGTAAATAGAACGCCCATGGTTTCAATAATACTTGTGTTTCCGATTGTAACGTGACAGCACTTGTTCCAGAATGACTTTGTTGATTGTTAATGTGTGCGCCTTTGCAAATCGGACAGCAAAATTACCGCAGCATGTTGGTGCCATGTCATGACACCAAGCCAAGTTTCATGATTTTCATGTGTGTTTCGGATTTACAGGAATTAAAAAACCAAGTTTCTCAATGTTTCCAGCCGAGCCATGACGCCCAGATGTTTGAATTTCATTCCCATTTCTGGCATGGGATCTAGAAATTTACCCGAGGTAACACATGTGATTTTTCAACCAGCTTTGGTGCACAGGAGCATGTTCTTGTATTTAAAATTTGAATTATGCGCACAAAGGTGTCACGTTCCCTCTCAGAACCACGATCCTTCTTGAGAGAAGCTCCGGTTTGCAAGAAACTTATACCAAAACTTGTCCCTATTCTGCAAAATTTTTACCACGGCATGGTAGTACCATGACATGACACCATGCCAAGTTTAATGATTTTTAGGTGTGTTTTGGATTTACAAGAATTTTAAAACCAAGCTTCTCAATGTTCTCGGCCGAGCCATGATGCCCAGATGTTTGAATTTCATTCCCATTTCTTGCAAGGGACCTAGAAATTCACCCGAGGACACACATGTGATTTTTCAATCAACTTTGGTGCATGGGAGCATGTGCTTGTAGTTCAAATTTGAATTATGCACATTAAATGACCAGAAACTCAGCAGTACGAAATATAATGAGAAGAAACATAATATAGTTCTGCTGGGGGCTCAGCACAACACACCCCTCAAATTAAACTAAGCACACCTGAAATTAAACTATGCAACTAATCCGGTAGATACTGCATTAGAACCACCATGAGCAACAACACTGCCACCTTACTCGGAGTCCTCGTCCACGTCCTCGACTTCGTCCTTCTCCCTCTTCCTCTTGGCCGATACTTCTTTGCTTGAACCGCACACTTGGCTCTTGCTCTTCATCCAACCCTTGTAGATAATTAAACAAAGGTAGCCATCCATTGCAGCGTAGTGGATGTGGTATATATCTAGTACATTCCACTACCATGCATGACGATGAAACGTGTACGGAGGTTTCTCTAGTTTACCGTATGAAGGATGAACCATGGCTCCTGCCAGGGTCAGCATTGAAGGATGACCACGGGAGGGCAGCAGCCGATTCTTCTGGAGGTCGAAGGGGTCGCCTACAACGAGGCCTATCCGACCCAGGACTCTTCTGTCATTTGTAAAGTCTACAGTAACGAATTTGACTAGGCCGCCCTTGAGGAAGTTCTTAAATTCCTCGCACTCAACGTCGGCATGGCATATGTGGTAAACCAAGCATAAGTCATGCACACAAACCTGGATCACGACGGGCTTCTTCTTCTCTTCCTCCTTTAGATCCTTCTCTTGTCCCGGGACTGTGGTGTACTCAACATCTAGCCCAACGACCCACTCATTATTTGAGTTTTCAAACATGCGTCTGAAGTGAGCAAGGGATCCTTTCACCGTCGCGGAAGAACGGGTGTAGATGACGTCCAACTCATCGCCGGTGATCGTTCTAACCGTGTACTCACCGCCGATCATGGAGATTTGGGACGCCATGAATTTGGGAGGAGGGTTAGGATTAGTGGAACTGCCGTAATGTGGAAGGACAGAACGACTAGGAGCGAACTACTGTAATGTTAAAGGACGTCCGGGGACGAGTAGGATCAAACTGCCAGCTCTTTTTCGATTGTAAAAATGCTGAGTGGGGCGTGCGAACGGCAGGGTAGTGGCTTGCCTATTGGATAAATGGACTCATGCACAGTGCTATGGGGGCCCAATTAAATGTCATGTCTACTCGACGCCCAATTAAATGGCTTTCGATGTCATGTCAAGCGTCGGGAAAATTACAGGTGATGCGAAGCTTTCCATTCACCCATGATACGAGCTTCCGAGAGCCCTTGGATCTGAGATTGAATGTTTGCATGGCGTGATTCTAGACCTATGGGTAAATATCATATCCTAGAGGGTTATTCTGCAAATTTTCAGCAACTTAGCATGCGACCGTTCGATCCCAGATCCAAGGGCTGCCAGCAGCCCGTATCATGGTCGCACCGCCTACCATGACCGTTGCCTCGCTCGCGCAGTCGCGCCCTTGGAGATTTAACACGGCGTGTTAGGCTATCTGATGTTGGCATGTCTTACATAGTCATCATTTAGTCACTCGTACTACAACAAGGTTAGTTATAAGGTTGGCTATAAGAGTATTTTTTTACTTCTCTCTATCTCTTTCTTCGTAGTATTTATTGCATTTGCCAAGGAGTGACCTCTTTCAATGAAATGGTGCTTAGATGAGGTGCTAAGGGCATTAAATGGCTTAGCAATCAAGTCCCCAATGCATATGTGCTTAGTTTTTTGTTGCAAAGTTTGCGATATTTAATTAACTATAGACTCAAAATTGTCTTTTCACCTAGGTACACGCGCTTAGCACCGTTTCCTCCTTGGGTCACCAAACTAGTCTCTCTCTTCTTAATTAACTTGCCACATCAGACTTTATGCCTATGTGGCAAGCTTAGCACCTGTAGGAGCAAGTAAGTTGGGTCATCTATTTTAGAACGGAGGGAGTACAAAGTTGGGTCCTCTATTTTGGAATGGAGGGAGTACAATAGTGGGCTATAAGCCCGCTTTACATGGCATTTTTGCATATGTGGAGGAAAGAGGCAAGGAAAAAGTGGAGGAGTGGGCTCTCATGCAAGAGCCAGCCTCTACACGGTGGAGCATTGGGAGAGGTACCTGTATGGAGGTGGTCAGGAATCGGGAGACTCACGCCGGTCGTAGCGCCGCAGTTAAAATGATAATGGCAAGTCAAATCACGGGGCCCCACCTGTCCAGCAGTAACTCACTGTCAAATCACACAGCCCTACGTTTGCAGCAGCCTACTCCCTCATCTTCTCGCGTCTCTGTCAAACCGACTAGCCGGAACTGCCCCGCCTACCGCGCAGGAAAAGCCCCGCCCTCTACTTTTAAATAGTAATACTAATTTTGTATCCATGGATTGCGCCATGGAGCAAAGCCTCAAGAAAACGATGGTACACATGTACGGAGTATACAGCACGCCCGTCGCGTTCGCATCGTGCCCCAGACGGTCGGTCGGTCTGGCACGCCGCTCTCCGAATGGAACCCGCGTCATATTGCGTTTGCACACACATGTGGGACCGCAATTGAGAACCGACCATAAGCACACTTCCCAGCCCCGCAAGTCGGGTGAGTTAATAGAAGAGAGAGACGAGCGATAGTACTACTAGAGAAGTGTTGTAGGAGTACATACGTTGGTACCTGGACGATCCCTGCAAGACACGGAAGATCAGTTCGTCCATGCATGTGACCAGACTCCAGCAGACACGCCTGGATTGGCTATCATCTACATATCGTGCAGGCTGTGTTGTACAGGGCTGTAGTTCTGGTGAGAAATCTAAAAAAAGGTTTCTTGTCATCTCGCAAAATTAGGTGTCATGTGCTTCGGATCAGTGCGAGGGTTAAACAACGACAACTGAGTTGGGCTAGTCATTGGGGGCACATGCACAAAGACTACTCGGCTGCCATCTAGGTCAAGCCGGCTATCTTAATTAGGATATCTATTGACGGACCCCTTTTCTACGAGTTTATCTTTAATTTGAGCTTTGATCCTCGTCTAGTTTGTCCATCGGGATTCATCTTGTCTCCTTTGGGCAGTGAGGTTATGATTTCTTGTCATGTGGCATTTTTTCGTGTTATATGTTATAATCCGGTGCTTCAGATCAAAATGACGACAACTGCGCCTCCGGGGCACGTGCATGAAGACTTCTCGACAGTCATTGCCGAGGTCAAGCCGGCTCCGATAGACAAAAGAAAACTAGTACTCCACTATATAGGCAGGAGCCTCCGCGCTTGCTTGCTAGTGTTGCTCTCTTCACACTGTCTCGTCCTCTCCAGATCTAAACACGACAGCGGTGGCCACACTCTCTCTCTCTCTGCTCACCGCTGATCACAGATCCAGCCGGATCCTCTCCGCCGGGGAAGGTGAAAAGGTGCAACGCTCACGCGGTCGTCCTCGGCGACGGCTCTTACCCACTGCCGGCGCGTCCCGATTAGTGTGCATTATCGTTCTCTCCCAAGCATCACTGGCGAGGGAGGACCTTCCACCCCTTCTTCCTCGTTGCCGTAGTGTGCGCAGATCCAGCCTCCGGCCGCCCACCTAGCGACATCCCGGCGACCCTCAGGTATAACTTCCTTCGAAACCGGCCTTGCTCTACTTCCCGAGCTCCTGACGTTGCTGCATTTGTATCTTTTACTATTTCTCAAGCCCCCTCGTAGATAGGATCGATCGGCTGTTCGAAAACCACCTAATTTTTTAGGTAAAACTAGTTCATGCACTCGAATCTAGTACTACTTGGTTCAAGGAAGAAAGGGGGTGGGGTGGGGGAAGATTTGTTACCTGAATCTAGGACTTGGTCGAAAGAGGAAATAATGGGGGCAAAAAGTAGCAGAGACTGCCAATCCAACTGGTCTCTAGGTCTAATAGGGAAATAAAGGGAACGCAGTACAAACTCAATATAAACCCGATCTATTGGTTGAAAAAGGACAGAAAGTGGGGACTATGGGACAAGTCAACAGAGTAAGTCCAGCACTAGATTTGCTAGCCACACACAGTATAAGGTGGCTATATACCGAACAAAAATGGGACCAACCCAGATATCCTCTTCTGATGTTTGTTGCCCCGAGCCGCTCTTATGTAATGCCACTGGTAAAATGTAGCGATCGACTTTGTTAAAAGTAAGGACACGTTAAACCAATGTTGTTTTCAATGTAATGCCTCCAGTAATATGAATCAATGGCACTTTTTTCATGTCCTGCTAAATTTCCCATTAAGATAAGTTGCTTATTTTCGTTAGAGATGCAACTGTCCTGGTCCGCCTACTCTCCCGTGCCCAAATACCAATTTTGTAGCAGCTATTAATGTAATGTTGCTGGTAAAATGAAGCAATGGAACCATTAAAGTAATGTCGTATTTAACGGTTGTCATAGTTAATCCTAATGCCCACACTAATATCTAGCAATGCTGCTAGAAATTGCTACTGTTCTTGTACGATTGCCATTCAGATAAGGAACATGCTTTTTTTCATTTTATGCATGTTTCATCACTTGTTAGTCACCGTCCTTTCCACCTTTTTATGCAAACAAAGATATACATTTCACGCTTGATCTTAGTTGAACTGCACAAATGATATCCAAATTATAGTTGAACATTCTAGGAGCTTCACGACCAACCTTGATGTTGCTCAATTTTATTGCAACTAATGAAGAAGAAGCTCTGTGGGTTTCGTTTTCTGATGGAAATGAAACCGGGGCTGGGGCCCTTTTCTTAAAAAAAAATAAGTTGCTAGCTCATGGGACATTGCTTCATTTTAGGTGAACTGCACCAAAAGGTCCCATGAATTGAATCATCCATGTTGGTGACTGGTGTCATCCCTTCTACGATGGCGTTGACTGCAGATATGGTTCCCATCACGAGGTATGTTCCTTTTTGGTCTGACCGTTTGCCAAAGATCCTGCATGTTGATCCTGCTCTTGTGCTACTGTTTTGGCACTGCCATGATAAAGCAGTAATGTTATTATTTTGCACCTTAATCTAGTGGCACTATTAATTTGAGGCAATGTTTTGGCACCTCTAGTGCCACTGTTTTTTTATATATCGAAAGAGGGGGTTCCCTCCGATTTCATTAAAGAAACGCAACCATAGAGAACCATTATCCGACAACATCTTAGTGTAAACGGGCAGTTATGCAATTACTACTAGAACAGACTGAGTACTAGCAGGAGCCAAGTTCGCCACATAAGCTAGGCAGGTAGGGGGATGCAGCACCAGCTCGACCAAGTTTGGATTACAACCCAAATGCTACCACAGAAACATCAGGGGGAAGATAGGGACTGAAAGAGCCACCTTCAGCATCCCAGTCTAAGCACCCCCCGCCTTCATCCTTGCGACGCACGGTACACCTCGTTTGCCACCTGCTCGACCCTAGTGTCACTGATAAAATGAAGTAATAATACAGTTAAAATAGAGCGAGTGTCCTCTCTATCATTTCATTTCCAATGTAGATAAAGAAAGTGCTTCTCTTTGTTAATGTATGTTTCATCAACTAGTCCCATTGTTAATGTTTAAGCGTTTCTGCAAACTGGGGTGCTTAATTTTAGTTGATCTGCACAAAAATAGAGATTTGAATGTCTCAAGGCCCCTCCTTGTACTACCGATGTACACTGATGTTCATCACTGGCAGAAGGTGTATCGGGGAGACTTGGGACGATTTCCAGTATGAGGCGTGGCATACCATATGAGGCGTCGCAGGGCCCATCTCGCCCTCGCAGCATGGCATACTATGATACTATCGCGATATTTTCTTATATTTATTTTGTGTGTTTCATCAACTAGTGCCACTATAATGTAATCACGCTTTTTCATTATCTGTGCAAACAGGGTTATTCAGCTGCATTTTGGTGGAACTGCACAAATGTACGGATGAAACCGGCATATATGCAGAGTGCGAGGTGTGCCAAGTAAAAATTACCGACACCAACCATGCTCCATGCATGCATTGGCATCCACCACCACCAGTGGGATGTGTGGCGCTCTCTGTGGACGGATCTTTCTCGGCAGCAAATCCTCTAACCAAATACTAGTAGCTTATATTGGCAGTTTTCTAGGGAGTACTCTTTTCTGAAACAAGCACCAATCTATTTTTATTTGTTTGTACACAGTGTCACAACTTTGACCCAAAGGTCCAAAGCTATTTAAGGTGATTGGCATAGTACTTGGAGACTGATTGTAAGCATGATTTTCATTAGCTGTTACACTGATTGTAAGCATGAGCAGGTGGAAGATTAGGTCAGTGCGAAGCTTACCTTAAACCCTACCGCCGCCGTTGAAACGAGGCGAGCGTCGAGGGAACCGTGGAGAACGGCGGGGAAGCGACGTCGCGGCATCCGGCCTCCTCTTGTGGTGGGAGAACGAATACTCCAGTGGCTCCGGCTGGCTCTGCACCCTCACGAACGGCACACCGTACTCGATCGATTCGTTATCCTCTGGGTGCTCGACCTTCGACCTGTACGCCCACCACCTCCGCCTGACTTTCGCCTCGGGCGAATCTGTCTGCTCCATCGCCCAGAGGAGATACTCAATGAACTCGAAGGACTGCGGCGTGACTGCTGCCGAGGAGTACATGTACATCGCCGGCCTGATCGCCGCTGTCTTGCTCTTTCGCATACATTGCCACATGGCCCTCACCATCCTCAAAATCTCCCACTCATTGTCAAACCAAGTAAGGATCTCCTTCAACCTGGCTAACTTTGCCTGGTCGCCGCCAGCGATCTGCCTGATTCGCTGCTGCATCCTCTCCATAAATGTCCTTCTCCGGTGCTAGCTTTGGAATATGCGAGGAGAGACGATGGTCTTGCAATAGAGAAGAGGGAGAGGAGATACGGTGGTTTTGGAATGGAGATGATGGAGAGGAGAGGAGGTGGTTTTGCAATGGAGAAGAGGGAGAGGCGACACGGTGGTTTTGGAATGGAGATGATGGAGAGGAGAGGAGAGGAGGTGGTTTTGCAATGGAGAAGAGGGAGAGGCAAGATGGTGGTTTTGGAATGGAGATGATGGAGAGGAGAGGAGGTGGTTTTGCAATGGAGAAGAGGGAGAGGAGCGTGCGGCAGCGATTTAGGATTGGACGAGAGGGCCGGCCGCTGTGACTGGATCAAAATCAAAATCAATTTACCCTTCAATTAAGAAAGCGACCCCACATTAACTAGTCTCCCTTTTATTCTGGGTCATAATTGACCATGATTTTCACAAATAAAATATATGTTATACATTGCAAAAATAATATAATTTGAAAGTACATTCAGATACGAACCAAATGATACAATTTTTGGTGACATGCATTCACACTATGCTTGTCAAATACAGTACGTTGTCAAACTTTGACCCAAAATACGCAAAAAAAAATACTTTCAAGACGAGCGCCGCTCCTCCGCTCTTCTCCTCTTAAACCACTGCCGCTCCTCTCCTGTTCCAATCTAAATCCAGCGCCGCTCCTCTCCTCTTCCATTTCAAAACCACCGCCCCTCCTCTCCTGTTCCAATCCAAAACCAGCATCGCTCCTCTCCCGTTCTAATCCAAAACCAGCGCTGCTCCTCTCCTCTTCCATTCAAAAACCACCGCCGGCGAGTGAAGGTGCTGTGGAGAAGTAGATCGATGGAGGAGTACAACCGATACGTGAGGATTGCAGACGGCAACCCTGTGAAGCTAGCTAGGATGTTGGAGATACAATCTTGTTTTGACAACAAGGACCAACTAGTGGCGGCGGCGACATCCATGGCCAAATATCTGCAACAGAGTGAAAAGGCGGTGATGCTCCTAGAGGGAGTCGCGCGGGAGTACATAGAGCTGCTCCTCTGGGCCATGGAGCAAACAGATTCACCGAATCGAATCGTGAGGGGGCGGTGGTGGGAGTATCGATCCCAGATGGAGCATCCACCAGAGATTGAAGGATCGAGTATCTACAGGGTGCCGTTTGTGAGGGTGTCGTGCCAGAGCGAGCCGGTGGAGTCTTCGTCGACCGAACCCAACCGCAAGAGGAGAAAAACAGTTGGCCCGACGACACTTCCCCGCCATCCTCTCCCTCGCCGTTCACATCATCCCACGGGGCGGCTGTCTACCGCCGAGGAATAGGAGGGACTACCCCCCCCCCCTCCAGCCCAATAGTCAGGCAGGTTGTGAATTGTCAGGAGGAGCTTAGGGTTGTCAGTATTTGCAGGTTGTGAATTGTGTTTTGTGTTGCGTATTTTGAGAGTACTTTCAGATATGAATGTCTTTTAAATTTCAGATTTGCAGTATTGAGCATATGTAGTATTTTATGAATTCAGAGATCTATTTTTAGCACTTAAAAAAATGTAGTTTCATAGGAGTATAAAAGTGTAGACAATGTGATTCTCGGAGAAGAAACGCAAGTTTCAGCCAGATAAGAAACTCCAAGTTCGGGCCAGATAAGAAGCGCAACTTTCAGAGGCGAGCATTTATATTAACACGGCCTTTTCAAATAGTGTTAACATCATGTTGGATGTTTTATTCATGGTCGAAACTGGAACTACCAGCTAGTTAACATCATGCTGATCAACATTCATGCATAGCACATCTTCATATGATGCACATCAAAAAGATATGCTATTTTCAAAATGCCCATGTAATGTCGAAAAGTAGAAACAGAGAAAATGAGGGATGAAGTTTTGGCAAGTGTTGGGCGTGGTGCGAGATGACAATTGGGACCCACATGTCAATAAAGGCAGAGGCAAAAAATTGGAGATATTTTCTATGCACGGTGGAATCGAACCCGGCGGAACAATTGTCGGGTAGTGTCACTCGCCACTAGGCTAGTTCAGTTGTTTCACATTAATAAGGCACTTCGTCAGTGGTCGGATCTCCTCCCACGCCTTTGTGCACTCGCCATGACGCCGCTTGCTGTCTGCCAGAACATGCTGAACAAACGAGAGGAATCTGGAGAGGATCATGCGTGCGCAGGCGGACACTCGGGACCCACTGGTCTATGGCCGTACGCAAGCAAGTGCCTCATCGAAAAAATACTTCCTCCTAATGCTATACTGGCGTTGGGGACCACGGGTTTGTCAACATAGTTACATTTTTTTAGGTGCTTCAACGTAGTTACTATAGGAGATAAATTCACAACGAAGCTGGGGAGCTAACAGGTAGTATAATTTATTATCACTCGGGCAGCAAGTATCAGCTGGGTTTTGGGCTGCCCCGTCTAGGCTTCCTTTTTTAACGTGCGCAGCCCACGACCTCGGAAGGGAGATCCAAAGGCCTGTTTGTATTTTCTTGAGGGCCGTCATGTATCAACCGGCCTATGGACCTCCCATCCGAGGTTTTATTTTTCCTGAAACATCGGCAGCCCAATTTATGTTTTTTTTTGAAGAAAACGCAGAGGTCTGTTCTATTTTTCTATATAAGAATAGGAACGCCTGGTCCAACTTATGTTTCCCTTCTAACTATATTAAATATATTTAAATTATTTTATATGTTATTATATATTATTGTTATTGTCATCATATATTTAACAGATACTTACATATGTAAGAAAACAATATCCCACATCTTATTAACTTAAAAAAATAATTTCTTAACAATAAAATCCTGGATTTTTTTGGCAACGAAAATCCTGGTGATTGTGTACAAAAGCTTGGTAAGATTTAAGGACCAATGAAATAATAAATCACTTATTATATATATATATATATATATATATATATATATATATATATATATATATATATATATATATATATATATATATAACAAAATGCTCAGCCCCTGTTTATTTTTTGATAACATTGATGCGCCCAGCCCAACATTATAATTAGAATCAGCCCAGCAAAATCCTGTATTTCGAGAAAGTGCAAATGGCCTATAATTTTTTAGGAAAACATACATGGGCCACATGGACACTACATTATTTGTTCACCCAGCCCAGCTAATGGACTGTAATTCAAAAAAAAGATCAAATTGAATGTAAATTCTACCCCGCAAAAAAAAGACTGTAAATTCTGGAAAAAAATGGGTTGAATACGTGCAACATTTTTGAAGGCTGAAATGTGGGCCAATAGGTCGAAGCCAACGCAAGTCGTTGTTAACTTAGTCAACAAATGATTCTGACATCGTTAGCCGTTGGATTTACATCCAACGACCGGCATCCATCTTCAATCTCTCGTCTTCTTCCTCCAGCGCCGCCGGGACCACCTGCTCCCGCCTCCTGCTACTAGCAGCTCTGCTTAGCACACTTCGTTGTGAAGCGCTACACCACTGTTGGCTAGGCCATCCCTCCACCCCTCCACACCTCCTGTTCTTCTCCACCGACTGCCGAACCACACCGCACCAGAACCAGTTAAACCTCGTACACCTCTCCATCTGCGAGTCTACTCCCGCGTCTTCTGTAGTGACCCGACCCGAATGGATCAAGTCTCTGTGCTCAGGTGTCATCCCTGGATCAGTAATGCTGACACCACACAGTACTTCGAAGGATTTATAATAGAGTAGCAATCACACACTTATTACATCGTTGCCCAAAAGAGGACTTATCACAATAAATATGGCTTAAGGCCATCTAATAACGATAACAGCGGAAGACTTGGAAGATAAGTGAGTCCATCAACTCCAGCGGCATCACGGAGTATAGAACCACGACCTAAAGCACCTTACTCGTCGTTCGAAAAGTCTGCAACATGAAAGTTGCAGCCAAAACGGGTCAGCACATGGAATATCTGGCAATGTAACACATAGAGAATAATGAATGATAAGCCTGTACTACATGAATATGTGGCTGGTGGAAAAGCTCTATGGTTACAGTTTTGCATAAAGCCAGTTTTCCCTACTGCAAAGGAATAAATTTGTTTAACTATCATGGTGGTTGCTAAACATTGAGAATGGTTGACAAAGATCCTCAATCCCAATTAAAAGTACTCATTAAAAACCCAACAATATTAATTAGAGTAACATGTTGAGATTCACATGATATTCAAGTACTAGATACTCAAGATGTCCATAACCGGGGACACGGCTAATCATGATTAGTTTATACACTCTGCAGAGGTTTATGACTTTTCCCCACAAGACTCGATCGCCTCCGCTTGGTTTCTCGCACTACATGGTGTTTGAGAGACGGATGACCGAGACATAGTCTTTCGAAGCGTTTGCACCTTACGATGGGTAGACCGTACCACCTACAACCCCTACATCAGCTAGTCTACCACTGTAAGAGTTCACACGACTTAATCAACTATGCCAGAGCCCATAATGGCTTGTGGCTGCACACGGAAGTTACTAGCATGAATGATCTTATGATCCCTTTGAGCCTGGGTGGCGGTCCGAAGAAAAACAGGCAAGTCCTGATAGAAACCAGGTGCCTCAATCCACCCAGATGTGTGTTTAAGTTGCCACCTTAAATAAACCATTAAATAACAATCTCACATCTATCATGGATACACTCACCCAATCCACGTCTACTAGCGTAGCATGGCATAATAAGCAAACGTAGAAGTAACTCCCAAGGGTTTATAATAAAACAGGTAATAGGTACTACCTCAATCTACTTCCCATCCCACAATTTATTTTAGATCCTAATCATGCAAGTGTTCGAGGATTGATCTAATGCATAAAAACTGGGTGGTAGTAAAGGTATGATCAAGTGTTACTTGCCTTGTCGACGATCCATGAAACCTAGAGACTCAAGTAACAAGCGGCGACTCGGGTGATCTATCGCAGACAAACAACAAGCATACAATAAGTATTCATCTAATGCACAGGTAAATCTCGAATAGAAGATCTAACCAGAAAGTTCAACTTAAGAACCCTGGTTGCAAAAAGAATCGAATCAAATAAAGCAACGAAAGTCAAACGACGAAAGAAAACAACTCGGTTCTAGCAAGTTGAAACTAAGTCAAATTTTACAGTAACAAAACTTTGTTTAAGTTGATTAGTCGGAACGGCGGTTTCGAGATGAAACTCCAGGCGCTTGAATCACCTGATTCCGATAAACGAGCGAGAAGATGGACTAGAAAGAAAATCGGATCTGAAATCGCTATCAGAAAAATAGCGGAATAAATCCGATGAGAAAGAAAACGACGAACGGTTGAACGAACGGACGTTCATTAACCGAAGCAAACCGGTGATCACGTTCGTTAGGACGAACGGTCCGCTAACGCCATAAACAAAACCGGAAAGAAAAACCGGCGAGAAAAACCGATCTAGGGTTTGGAAAGAAAACCAAACGAAAAACCGATCTAGAAACCGAACGAAACCGAACGATTCTTAAAAACCGAACCGAGGAAAAGAAAAGGTGACGCGGCGCTGGGCTAGTACCTCGAAGAGGCGAGGGGCTCCGGCGGCGGCGGCGTTGGGTGGCGGCGGCGGCACTTGGCGGCGGCGGTGTAGGGCGGCGGCGGCGGTGTAGGGCGGTGCTGCTGCTGCTGCTGAGGAGAGGAGAGGAGAGGTGTTGATTTGATGTGTTAGAGGTGGGGGGTGCTTGGGTATTTATATTGGGGAGGGGAGGGTTTTTGCTTGGAGTAGGGGACAAGAATTAGAGTAGGATTAGGAATCCTAGGAATAAAACGGAATAACGAACGGGTCCAAATCCTACTAGGATTTGTAAAAGAAAAGGAAACCGGGCGGCTCCTGGCTCCTCGTGCGACAGCTAGCGATGGCCTTGGCCTCCTAGCCGGCCGGCTGGCTTGGCGGCTTGGGCCTTTGGCCCAAGGCGCTGCGGCTCTCTTTTTTTTAATCGGTTTCGCACGCAGAAAAATACAGAGAAAAAATCTAAACGAACTCCAAAATTAATAAAGTAAACTTTCCCCGACTCCTAAAAATGAGTCGAACAAAATGAACTTTTACTCGGGGCCTAAAATGCAATTTTTTTGAAAACACGCATTTTTCCCTAAGGCAATTAAACTCCGAGAAAAATCCAAAATTTAATTTATTTATTAAATCTTCATTTTTCCTAAATTTTGGGAAAGTCATATTATTCCCTCTCTTATTTTTGATATTGGAAAAATATTTGAAGATAAAATAAATAAATCCAATGATCCTCTTTTCATAGTTTTGAGAGAACTCAAATACAAAAATTTCGAAATCTACAACTCTCTCCGAGGGTCCTTGAGTTGCGTGAATTTCTAGGATCAACAAAATGCAAGAAAATATGATATGCATGATGACTTAATGTATAACATTCCAAATTGAAAATTTGGGATGTTACAAACCTACCCCCCTTAAGATGAATCTTGCCCTCGAGATTCGGGTTGGCTAGAAAATAGGTGAGGTGGTCCTTGAGCAAATCTTCTTCTCTTTCCCGGTGGCTTCATCCTCGGTGTGGTGGCTCCAATCGAACCTTGCAAAACTTGATAACCTTGCTGCGAGTAACTCTGCTGGCATATTCGAGAATCTGACTGGTTTCTCCTCATATGTTAAATCATCCTTCAACTGAATTGCTTCAAGTGGCACTGTATCTCTTAGCGGTACTTCTGCCATCTCGGCGTGTCATTTCTTCAGCTGAGAAACATGGAACACGTCATGAACTCCTGACAGTCCTTCTGGTAATTCCAGCTTATAAGCAACTTCTCCCATGCGTTGCAAGATCCTATATGGTCCAACGAAACGTGGTGCTAACTTTCCTTTAACTCCAAATCGCTTAACTCCTCGAAGTGGCGATACTCTAAGATAAACTCTGTCTCCAACTTCATATTCTATCGCCTTGCGTTTTGAATCCGCATAGCTTTTCTGTCTGGACTGGGCTACCTTGAGCCTATCGCGAATCAACTTAACCTTCTGTTCAGACTCCTTGATCAAATCTGGTCCAAACAACTGACGGTCTCCAGCTTCGTCCCATGATAATGGTGTCCTGCACCTCCTTCCGTACAAAGCCTCGAAAGGTGCCATCTTCAAGCTGGTTTGGTAACTGTTGTTATAAGAAAACTATGCATACGGCAAGTTATCATCCCAACTAGATCCATAATCTAGTGCACAAGCTCTCAGCATATCCTCCAAAATATGATTGACTCTCTCGGTCTGTCCATCGGTCTGTGGGTGGAAAGCTGTACTGAATTCCAGCCTGGTTCCCAATGTTTCGTGCAACTGATTCCAAAACTCTGAGGTAAATTGGGTTCCTCTATCTGATATGATACTCCTCGGAAATCCGTGCAAACACACAATTCTGGTCATGTATATCTTTGCCAACTTAGCACTGCTATAGGTAGTCTTGACTGCAATGAAATGAGCTACCTTCATCAAGCGGTCGACTATAACCCAAATCGAGTCATAGCCTGAACGAGTCTTTGGCAAACCTGTGATGAAATCCATGCCTAGTTTATCCCACTTCTATTCGGGTATCGGCAATGGTTGCAACAATCCTGCTGGCTTCTGATGTTCTGCCTTCACTCTTTGACATACATCACAAACTGCTACATACTCTGCAATATCCTTCTTCATTCCGGTCCACCAGAATGTTTCCTTCAAATCTAAATACATCTTGGTATTTCCTGGGTGAATCGAATAGGGTGAATCATGTGCCTCTTGCAGAATCAACTTCCTGATCTCCGGGTCATTTGGCACATAAACACGGTCCTCAAACCATAGGGTATCGTGCTCATCCTCACGAAATCCCTTAGCTTTTCCTTCGCTCATTTTCTCCTTTATAGAGGCAACTTCCTTATATGCCTTTTGAGCTTCTCTGATTTTGTCCATCAACGTAGACTGAATCTCCAATGCTGCTACATAGCCTCTCGGAACTATTTCCAAACATAGCTCTCGAAGGTCTTCGGCTAACTCCTTGGGTATTCCTCCCACCGTTAGTGTATTGACGTGGCTCTTACGGCTCAATGCGTCTGCTACAACGTTAGCCTTCCCGGGTGATAATGCAATCTCATATCATAATCCTTAATAAGCTCCAACCATCTCCTCTGTCTCGAGATTTAATTCTTCTGCGTGAAGATGTACTTCAAACTCTTGTGATCCGTGTACACCTCACAATGATTTCCAATGAGAAAATGTCTCCATGTCTTCAATGCATGCACAACGGCTGCTAACTCCAAATCATGTGTGGCATAATTCAACTCATGAGGCTTAAGCTGTCGTGAAGCATACGAAGCAACTCTTCCTTCCTGCATAAGCACTGCTCCAAGTCCTCGACGTGAAGCGTCGCAATACACCTCATAATCCTTGGTCTGATCTGGCAAAATTAGCACTGGTGAGGTAACCAATCTTTTCTTCAACTCCTGAAAACTTGCCTCACAATCCTCGGTCCATATGAACTTGGTATCCTTTTTCAGCAATTCCGTCATAGGCTTTGCAATCCTTGAGAAATTCTCAATGAATCTTGGTAGTATCCTGCGAGTCCAAGGAAACTCGGATCTCTCCAACTGTCGTTGGTGCTTCCCATTTGGTTACGGTCTCAACCTTTGTGGGGTCAACTGCTATCCCTTCTCCGGATGTAACATGTCCAAGAAATCCAACTTCCTTTAGCCAAAACTCACATTTACTGAACTTGGCATATAACTCGATGTTCCCGGTTTCTCCAAAACCAATCGCAAATGTTCCTTATGTTCTTCTTCATTCTTCGAGAAAACCAAAATATCATCTATGAACACCACGACGAACTTATCCAAAAACTCCATAAACACTTTGTTCATCGGTTCATGAAATAGGCTGGTAGCGTTAGTCAGTCCAAATGACATAACGGTATATTCATACAGTCCATATCTCGTGGTAAATGTTGTCTTAGGTATGTCCTGCTCCCGAATCTTCAACTGATGGTACCCTGATCGCAAATCGATCTTGGAAAACACTTTAGCTCCTTGCAAACGATCAAACAGATCATTTATCATAGGTAGTGGGTACTTGTTCTTGATCGTTACTTGATTTAAACCACGATAGTCTACAACCATCCTTAATGATCTGTCCTTCTTCTCTACTAAAAGTACGGGTGATCCCCAAGGCGAAGAACTTGGGCGTATATAACCTTTATCCATTAGCTCCTTAATCGCTTCTTGATTTCCGCCAAATCTGTGCGGGCATCCCGTATGGTCGCCGATATTGGGCCTGCACCGCAAAAGCTCTATCAAAACTCAATGTCTCTATCCGGTGGCATTCCCGCAACTCTTCCGAAATACATCGTGGAAATCCCTTACCATCGGTACTTCTTCCGCACAACTCCTCGATAAGGAATTTACTTGTGCTCTCCTCGGCTCATGCCGTGATACATACTTGATTCTCCTCCTTTCGGGTGGTAAGCAAAATTGACTTAGTGGCGCAATATATGTTCCTCCATACTTGATAACCAATCCATGCCTAATATCACATCCAATCCTTGAGATTCCGTAACTATTAGGTCCGAGGAAAAACATAGTGTCCAATCCTTAATGGCAATCGATCACACCATATACTAGCCATGTATTCTGCTGCTCGGGTGAGGTTACTAGCATGGGTTACCTAAGGGCTTGGGTTGGTAATTTGTACTTATCCACAAATCCCTTGATATGTATGAATGTGATGCACCAAGATCGAAAAGAACTAGGGCAGTAAATGACTTAACCAAAACTTACCGATTCTTGCATCGGGCTGATCTTCAACCTCCTCCACGGTAACGTGGTTCACTTGTCCTTTATTGAAAGGGTTTGGCTTCTTTCCGAGTTTCCATTTCCACCTTGGCCTTGGGACATTCATTTGCATAATGTCCGTTCTTGGAACACTTGTAACGGTGACATGACTCAAGTCTTTCTTGGTTGGGGTTGATGGTGTGGTCGGTTCTCGCCGTTGCTTCCTCCATTCCCATTTCCATTTTGTGGCCATTATGGTTGTGCGAACTACCTCCTCCATGGGTATGCTGAAACCTGAACTCCTGTTTAGGGGTATAACGGGCTTCTCTGGGCTCCGAGTTATACTTCCCCGCCCATACTTCCTCTTGCGGTTCTCAATTTGCTGCTGCTTTCCTTCAATCATGAGGGCACGGTCTATCAACTCCTGGTAGTTATTGAAACTTGCTACCATCAACTGCATGCTTAATTCATCATTCAGTCCTTCCAGAAACTTCTCCTGCTTAGCTACATCTGTAGCAACGTCATCTGGGGCATAACGTGCTAACTTACTAAAATCATCCACATACTGGCCAACAGTCCTTCCTCCTTGGCGTAAGTTGCGAAAATCACGCTTCTTCATGGCCATAGCTCCCTTTGAGACATGGGCAGTCGGAAAGCTTGCTGAAACTGATCCCATGTGGCGGTGTCTACAGGTAAGTGGCTGTAAATTCTCCCACCATGCTGCTGCGGGTCCTTCAAGCTGGTGTGCAGCAAACTTCACCTTTTCTCCATCTGACATCCTCCAAAGTGGTCAACTCCTCCCTACCTTATGGAGCCAATCATCTGCTACTATCGGCTCGGTGCTACTAGAAAACACCGGCAGGTTCAGCCTTAAGAAACGTGTCAAGTGATCTGCGGTGGTGGTGGCGGTGGGTTGTTGTTGTTGCCTTGATTCTGTACCAATGTTTGGATCAAAGTGTTCGCTGCTGGATCAACTGGGTGATCTCTGGGGAAAACAAACCCGGGTCGCGTCTCGGGGGCATCTGATGGGTTTAGAAAAGATGAGAAATTAAGAAGTAGAGTGAGGTCTAAGGAGAAACACTACCCAAATGTATATGAGCAAATGCACACAAAATCACTTCATTCAATTCAAACAAAGGGCTTACAACGATCTAACTATCGCAAAAGTGCGTGTACTATGATGTTACATGGAGGTAATACTACTAATGTGTGGGGGTCATCTACTAATTTGAACCGGTGGAAGACTCCATGATGTCTGCTCCAGCTTCGTCTTCAAAGTCGGGTTCACTTGGATCCGAATCGGTGTCGTCGATGATGATGTAGTTGCTCGGACAGCCGACGTACTTGTCTTCATTCTTGAGCGCCAATTTCTTCTTGAGTTCTTCAATCTCATACTAAAGATCGTTATTGTGTCTTGCTACAGCTACGATCTCGTCCATGTAGTCCTTACGTGTAGACTTTAGTTCTTCTTCAAGTTCGATGATCCTTCCCTTCGCATCCTTCAATTCGATCATATCATTGCACATCTGGTTCTCCTGGCGTCGAATGTGCTGGTTTACCTCCTGGATGAAAGCTGCAATGGATCTATCCTTCTTGGTGCTGACTATCTCCCATTGTTCATCTCGGCGTCCGCAAATCTGATAGATGGTGTCCTTGAGGTCTTCTTGGTAAACTTCTCCAATGCGTCCCATGGTGATATGAGCTGCCATGCTCTTTCCCAAACTCCAGGTTGGTGCACTGAAAACACTATCTATAGGCTTGGTGATTGGGGCGAATGTCCTTCCCGGAATGTGAGCTTGAATCTTCCAGCGCTCTTCTTCAGGCAGAGTGGCGTTGAAAGTCCCGGTGAAACTTGGTAGTCCAATGTTCAGGTACTTGGTGACTTCCTTCAAGTGAAATCCAAAAGGTGTGCCTTCATCTGGTTGGGCGTACTTGATCTTCGCGTCCTTCATCCTAAAAGAGTAGAAAAGATGAGGAGTTAGAAAATGGGAAGAGAGTAGTGATCTATGGTTTTAACTTAGTGGTCGTGTCCTACAGTCAGCGTGTGCTATGATACCATCTCTGTAGCGACCCGACCCGAATGGATCAAGTCTCTGTGCTCAAGTGTCATCCCTGGATCAGTAATGCCGACACCACACAAGATTTCAAGGATTTATAACAGAGTAGCAATCACACACTTATTACATCGTTGCCAAAAGAGGACTTATTACAATAAATATGGCTTAAGGCCATCTAATAACGATAACAGCGGAAGACTTGGAAGATAAGTGAGTCCATCAACTCCAGTGCATCACGGAGTATAGAACCACGACCTAAAGCACCTTACTCATAAATCGAAAAGTATGCAACATGAAAGTTGCAGCCAGAAACGGGTCAAGACATGGAATATGCCGCAATGTAACACATAGAGAATAATGAATGATAAGCCTGTACTACATGCATATGTGGCTGGTGGAAAAGCTCTAGGGTTACAGTTTTGCATAAAGCCAGTTTTCCCTCTCGCAAAGGAATAAATTTGTTTAACTATCATGGTGGTTGTTAAACATTGAGAATGGTTGATAGCATCCTCAATCCCAATTAAAAGTACTCATTAAAACCCAACAATATTAATTAGAGTAACATGTTGAGATTCACATGATATTCAAGTACTAGATACTCAAGATGTCCATAACCGGGGACACGGCTAATCAAGATTAGTTTATACACTCTGCAGAGGTTTGCGCACTTTTCCCCACAAGACTCGATCGCCTCCGTTTGGTTTCTCGCACTACATGGTGTTTGAGAGACGGATGACCGAGACATAGTCTTTCAAAAGCGTTTGCACCTTACGATGGGTAGACCGTACCACCTACAACCCCTACATCAGCTAGTCTACCACTGTAAGAGTTCACACGACTTAATCAACTATGCGAGCCCATAATGGCTTGTGGCTGCACACGGAAGTAACTAGCATGAATGATCTTATGATCCCTTTGAGCCCTGGGTGGCGGTCCAAGAAAACAGGCAAGTCCTGATAGAAACCAGGTGCCTCAATCCACCCAGATGTGTGTTTAAGTTGCCACCTTAAATAAACAATTAAATAACAATCTCACATCTATCATGGATACACTCACCCAATCCACGTCTACTAGCATAGAATGGCATAATAAGCAAACGTAGAAGTAACTCCCAAGGGTTTATAATAAAACAGGTAATAGGTACTACCTCAATCTACTTCCCATCCCACAATTTATTTTAGATCCTAATCATGCAAGTGTTCGAGGATTGATCTAATGCATAAAAACTGGGTGGTAGTAAAGGTATGATCAAGTGTTACTTGCCTTGTCGACGATCCATGAAACCTAGAGACTCAAGTAACAAGCGGCGACTCCGGGTGATCTATCGCAGACAAACAACAAGCATACAATAAGTACTCATCTAATGCACAGGTAAATCTCGAATAGAAGATCTAACCAGAAAGTTCAACTTAAGAACCCTGGTTGCAAAAAGAATCGAATCAAATAAAGCAACGAAAGTCAAATGACGAAAGAAAACAACTCGGTTCTAGCAAGTTGAAACTAAGTCAAATTTTACAGTAGCAAAACTTTGTTTAAGTTGATTAGTCGAACGGCGGTTTCGAGATGAAACTCCAGCGCTTGAATCACCTGATTCCGATAAGCGAGCGAGAAGATAGACTAGAAAGAAAATCGGATCTGAAATCGCTATCAGAAAAATAGCGGAATAAATCCGATGAGAAAGAAAACGACGAACGGTTGAACGAACAGACGTTCATTAACCGAAGCAAACCGGTGATCACGTTCGTTAGGACGAACGGTCCGCTAACGCCATAAACAAAACCGGAAAGAAAAACCGCGAGAAAAACCGATCTAGGGTTTCGAAAGAAAACCAAACGAAAAACCGATCTAGAAAACGGAACGAAACCGAACGATTCTGAAAAACCGAACCGAGGAAAAGAAAAGGTGGCGGCTGGGCTAGTACCTCAAGAGGCGAGGGGCTCGGCGGGGCGGCGTTGGGTGGCGGCGGCACTTGGCAGCGGCGGTGTAGGGCGGCGGCGGCGGTGTAGGGCGGGCTTCTTGCTGCCATGGAGGAGAGGAGAGGAGAGGTGTTGATTTGATGTGTTAGAGGGGGTGCTTGGGTATTTATATTGGGGAGGGAGGGTTTTGCTTGGAGTAGGGGACAAGAATTAGAGTAGGATTAGGAATCCTAGGAATAAAAACGAATAACGAACGGGTCCAAATCCTACTAGGATTTGTAAAAGAAAAGGAAACCGGGCGGCTCCTGGCTCCTCGGTGCGGCGCTGCGCTAGCGATGGCCTTGGCCTCTGGCCGGCCGGCTGGCTTAGCGGCTTGGGCCTTTGGCCCAAGCGCTCATGCTCTTTTTTTTTAAATCGGTTTCAAGAGAAAAATACAGAGAAAAAATCTAAACGAACTCCAAAATTAATAAAGTAAACTTTCCCGACTCCTAAAATGAGTGAACAAAATGAACTTTTACTCGGGGCCTAAAATGCAATTTTTTGAAAACACGATTTTCCCTAAGGCAATTAAACTCCGAGAAAAATCCAAAATTTGATTTATTTATTAAATCTTCATTTTCCTAAATTTTGGGAAAGTCATATTATTCCCTCTCTTATTTTTGATATTGGAAAAATATTTGAAGATAAAATAAATAAATCCAATGATCCTCTTTTCATAGTTTTGAGAGAACTCAAATACAAAAATTTCGAAATCTACAACTCTCTCTGAGGGTCCTTGAGTTGCGTGAATTTCTAGGATCAACAAAATGCAAGAAAATATGATATGCACGATGACTTAATGTATAACATTCCAAATTGAAAATTTGGGATGTTACATCTTCCCATCTCTGGCTCGTTGTTGTCCGGGGCCTCGCCGTCGTCCACCACCTTGGATGCGCTCAGCGCGGAGTGGTCAACGAACGACACCATCGAAAGTAGACTGTGCGTGGAGAGGCTGACAGCTGGGTCCACGGCCGCACGAAAGGAAATGCTTCTCTATTACGCGCAAAATAATGATTCCTCCCCCTGACAGCTGGGACCCACCGGAAGGGCCTCTATATTTCACGAAAAAAATGTTCCCACCGCTGACAGATCGGACCCACCAGCTATATCTTCGCACGCAAGGAAGTGCCTCCTTATTACACACAAAAAATGAATACCCCTCTGCTAGCTGGGACCCACAATAGTGGGAGGCTGACTTGTGGGCCAACTAAGTTGACGGGGACGGAGGGCTTTTGTCAACTTAGTCAATATGACGGATTCTAGCTCCAGTGACCGTATGATGTCCATCCAACGGCCGTAGTGCTTCTACAACCTCTGGTCTTCTTGCTCTAGCCGCCCAAACCAGCGTCGGTCGTGCCTCGTGCTCCTGCCTCCCGTGGCCGGCTGCGATGCCGCGGAGGCCTCACCGCCCCCTACTACTCCCACCGCTGGCCAGGCCATCCCTCTACTCACCCACACCCCCTGTTATTCTGCGGCGACGGCAGCCTCACACCTCAATAAACGGTGAACCTCATACTCCTCACGTGTGGGCATCCATCGCCACGTCTTCCCCAGCTCAGCGTTGTCCCTTCCTAGGCCTCACCGTCGTCCACCGCCCTGGTGCTCTCGGCGCGGCGTGGTCAACGTGGTCAAGGGAAGGCTTCCATCGGACGTGGACTGTACGTGGAGAGGCCGACAGCTGGGTCCACGGCCGCAACAAGGAAGTGCCTCCTTATTACGCGGAAAATAATGATTCCTCCACCTGACAGCAGGGACCCACCGGACGGGCAACCGTATTTAGCAAAAAAATGTTTCCCCACTGACTGCTGGGACCAACCAGCTACATCTTCGCACGCAAGGAAGTGCGTCCGGGCAAAAAAAACGATTCGCCCCCCTGACTGCAGGGACCCACCAGCTACATCTTCGCACGCAAGGAAGTGCCTGACAGTCGGGACCCACCTGGTCGAAGCGTATGTAGCGTTGTCATTCTGGTCATGAACGTGTACGTACATACTGGTCGATGTAGAGGCACGCACATGTTGTAGTAGAGGCGCGCACGTAGCATGTACACGTACGTACAGCGGCCAGTGTGCAAGAAAGAAAATACAGCCACGTACGTACATACGAGCTGGGTCTCGAACGCCTACTCACGCATACGTATGGCCAGGGCTCATGTACATGGCTGGGTCGGAACGGAGAAACAGGGTCGTTGTCGTGTTCATGGGGAGCCAACTGGCTGGGTCGGAACGGAATGTGTCGTCGTGTTCATCGGGAGGGCTTGGACGGAACAACCGATGGAAACGAGCCCTGGCGTACCGCAGAACGTTGGAAACGGCCTTGTGTTCGACCAGCCACGTTCGAAATGGGATCATGTTCATCGGGAGGGGTCTGGTGTATCGCAAAATGGAGGAAACGGATTTGTGTTGGACCTCCTACGGTCGAAACAGGGTCCTGTTGATCGGGAGGGGTGTGGCGTACCGCCAAACGGAGGAAACGGACTTGTGTTGGAGCGCTACGGTCGAAACTGGGGTCCTGTTCATCGGGAGGGGTGTGGTGTACCGCAAAACGGGACTCCACGGGATACTGTTCATCTCCATCGTCGACCCCCTCCAGCCTTCACGGACTCTGCTCATCCACCGTCGACCTCCTCCGGCCTCCACGGATTGCTCATCCACGGCTCCTGCTCATCCAGCCTCCACCGCGCTACTCCAGCTATTGTTCAACCATCCTCTCCATGGGCTCTGCTCAACCACCCTCCACGGGCTACTATTCATCCAGCCCTCCACCATCTACTCGCTCATCCAGCCCTCCACGGGGTCGTCCTGTTCATCCAACCCTCCACGGGGGTCCTGTTCATCCAGCCCCAACCGGCTCAATCGACCAGGGTCCTATTCATCAAGAGGCAACACCACGGGGTCATGTTCATCCACCCCCACCGGGAACTGTTCACCCAAACCCCCCCCCCCCAAGCAACGCTCACTGTTCATCCAGAGGCAGCATCGATCGGCTTCAATTAGCAGCAGTAGCAAAGGAATCGCTCGATCGGGTTCGATTAACACCATCGATCCATCGCCGGGTTCGAGAACGCATAGCTGCGGTGCAATCGCCGGGTTCGATTAGAGCCCAACACCTCGCTCGTGTTCAGTTAGCGGCCCACGCCTCGCACCCACGCATGTGTGTGTACGAGAGAAACACGCAAACCTCCGTGCATCGCTCGGCCCCGACCACCCACCGTAACCGGGAACACCCCGATATTATCCTCGTGATCGCTTCTACCACAGTTTTTTCTGTCATGGACAGCCCAAAGAATGTCATGCAGCTGCGTCTCCGGCCCGCCCAGGACGAAAAGCCCATTTTCTGTCATGATTTTTTGTCATAGAAGTAGGAGCCCACCACATCTATGATGATACCGGGTTTTGTCACAGCTATCGTCATAGAAGTGTCATAAGTATGACAGAAGTTTTTTTGTTCGGCCCAAAATGTCACGGATGTGTCTTTTTTGTAGTGAGGAGCTACTGCTGCTTTAGCTCTAGCTCACGCTGCTGCTCTGCTCTTGCTCTCGGTCCCCTGCTTGGTCTGCTCTTGCTATTGCTCTTGCTCTTGCTCGCGCTGCTGCTCTCACTCTTGCTCTTGCTTGCGATGCTGCTCCGATTTAGGTACCCTTGATCGATTGAATCGACTTTTGGGTCATCGATTTTGGGGGGGCTCACGGAGTTAAGGAAGAACCAGCCACAGCTGGGAGGGGGCTCACGAGAGGTAACCCACTATCTAACTTAGGGTTGGGTAGGCAGTGTTCGCAGCGGTGGTGGGGCGGTGGCGTGGGGATCGCCGGAGAAAAAGCTCGGCACGAGGGGGGCTAGAGGATGGCTGGGCGGCGCGACCGGCGGTGGGGAGTGGTTTGAGGGCGGGCGGGCGATCACTGGTCATGAGCAGCGGAGGGCGGCGGTTTGGTCGGTGGTGGCTGGCGGCTTAGGGGGGTGGAGGTTGAAGTTGAACTGCAGGCCCTTGATTTCGTATCCAACGGCTAGAAAATCGACTGACTAGAGATGAAAAATTCAGTCGACCGGCTCTCGCACGCGCTGCTGCTGCTGCTACTGCTTTTCTGCTACTAGCTAGTGCGTTCAGTTTCGACAGTAAAATTTAGTCTCGAGAACAAAACTCAGTTTCGATAAGTAAGTTCAGTTTCGACAGTTAAATTTAGTTTCGAGAGTTAAGTTCAGAGATGAGCGGCTGATGTATTTTGCATCTTGCACTTTGTGGTTATGTATTTTACGTCATCTATTGGAGATGCTATTAGAATTCCACTCAGGTTAACGTTGTCTCTCCTGTCCCGCTTCAGCCTCGGTGTCGTATAACTCACCGGAGCTGCTCCAGCGACGAAACCCTCCATCACAGCGGAGCAGTACCCTGGGCTCCATCTCAAGATTCCTAAGATCTTCTTCCCCTCCTCCGACAGCCAAGTCAGCCAGAGCATCCTCACCGACCAACCCAATCACGCTGAGATCGACATGGCTTGGCCAAAGAGGTTGTACACTTGTTGCATCTCTTTTTTACTCTACATGTTATATATATTGTCCATTGAGCACATGCAGTAACGTGAAATACGATTAGTTTCTCCTACTATATGACAAGCAGTGAGGTACCAGGCAACTTAGCTATCCGTGATGGACTCTCTTGAATGCCATCATTATTTATCTCTGCGCGTTTGAGTTGTGCATTTGTCGATGGGCCTGGGAGTTGAGCTAGTAGGGCAGTGGCCTGGATCCAAAGTAGTAGAAGTAGCACAAAAACATTTTTTGAGTGTAGGCTTTTCCTTACTCAAGCCTGCCTACTAGAATCGCCAGTGCTTGAAAGGAAAAGTGAAGGAAAAACATAGGAATTGGAAAGTTTCCTATGGTACTACTATTCATGCATTTGGTTCAAAGGAATGGAGCAAAGGAAAACTGTAGGATTTGTTCCTTTAGTGTCTCCTTGAAAGAAAAACCGTAGGAATTTCAGTTTCCACCTGTCCTTTTCAAATTCCTATTCATGAAGCACAAGACTAAGAGATAGTAGCATAATAGCATTATAACCGTACATTTTCTTGTGGTTTGACTTAATCTCACCATGCTTCTTTGCATCCTGTGATCTTCCAATTCTTGTGAATCAAACACCCAGATTGGCAGAAATCCTGTGTTTTTAAATTCTCTATTTTGCACGTGCATTCCTATCCTGTCTATTTCCTATCCCTGCATTGTTAGATTCCTCAAATTCAAAGAAGCCCTTACACAATTACTTCTGTTACAGATATGTGTCAAATAAAACATTGTGTGGTTTTTCCTACTCCTGCTGCGCTGTGTTCCACCCCAGCTTAGCTGCTCCAACGGCGGAAGGGTTCACCATAGCAGGGATCCGCTCCCCGGACTATCTTTCGCCGACTCAAATCTTCTTCCCCACCGCCGGCAGCCACGACAACTGCATTACCATCATCAACTGACCAGATGACCTTGAGGACTACACGGGTCCGCAAGAGAGGTCGCACTCTTCCGTGTCTACTTATGTTATGCTTCGCTTAATATGATGACATGCAACTTTATCATCGTGTTCACCTATTAGACTCCGAGTCGGGTCCAAACTAATGCTGAAACTTGAGTTTTTAAGTGGTTGTGGGCTACATATTGGGGTAGCAATCAGCACTATCTGTCTACTATGTGGTTAATCTCGGGTGTCTACTATGAGTTTCATGTTGGGTGCAGACAAACATTAAAGGAGCCATTATCTGTATTTTTTAACTAAAGCTATTATCTGCCTGCTATCATTGGTTTTGGGTCTATCCACAGTTTGCTACCATCACTCTGGATTTGTGCATGCACTCCTTACATAATCTCACTATGTTTTATTCCTATGCATGTCAGTTATTGTACACAATGGAACTAAACATGTAGAGCAAAAGAGACGAGCCTTGCATGGCAACAAAATTTCATGCAGACGTTGCTCCATGGTGGGCGCAAAGGCAGCCCCCCGTCCACCCATTTCGGATCATAATCAAGAGGAAGATAACTGTTCTGAGGGGGATTCAGAAGGATAATACCACTCCTATTTACCCCCTGAGGTCTTCGCTCTAACTTGGCATGCTGATGTTGGTAATATCATGCATATGGTGCCTTGCATTGCTTACTGTATACATCAAATATGTCATCTACTTAGTTTAGACATGCTTTGTGTCAATGCCATCTGTTTAGTTTCTTTATCGTATATGTGAATCATGCATGCAATCTTGTTTAGCCATGCATCATATATGTGAATTTTGCAATGCCACCCTGGTTAGCCAGTCATCTTATATGTGAATTGTATCATGCCATCATTTTTTATTACGTGTTAAATTTGTCAACAATTTTAGTACATTCAATTACTCTTCCTGTGCATCAGTCATTCGGCACGGTCATGGAAAAATCTGGAGTGGAAGCAAGGTCTTCATAGCAGACAATGCTATCTGACGAAGCGCGTGTCTTGCTGGTTACGTATAGCTCCTTAGAGGAGGATTCAGAGACAGATGACCAGTCCTATTCCCCGAGGCGCATGCTCTAACTTGGCAGGGTTATGTTGCTCATATCGTGCGTATGGTATCTTGCATTGCTATGTCATTTGTTTAGTTTAGACTTTAGACATGCTTTGTGTGAATGCCACCTGTTTAGTGTCTAATTACCATATATGTGAATTATGCAATGCCATCTTGTTGCAAGACATTATATATGTGAATTATGCAAGGCATTATATATGTGAATTCACTACTAGGGAAAACCTTATATACAGAATCTTAGCAGCAGCGCGGTACAAAAAGAGGCGCTACTGCTAATTAGCAGTAGCGCGCATCCAAAACAGTCGCTACTGATACACAGTTAGCAGTAGTGCGTGCTGGTGGAACCGTGCTGCTACAAAAATTGACCGACAGTACCCACCAACCTAAGTTTAGCAGCAGCGCGGTGTCACGACACACGCTACTGCTAATGCAATAGTAGTAGCGTGCTTTTTACCCCGGTCGCCCTGCTGCTAATTTTGAAATTGGCCAGATGGTTGGCCCCGCTTAGCAGTAGCACGTGTGAGGAAAGCGCGCTGCTGCTATGCTCTTATTAGTAGCGCCTTTTGCACGCAAGACCATCTGCTAAGACGCAAGACAAGACCACCTTTTTCCCCTTCCCTCCTCCCCTCCCCCATCTCCTCTCTTCCCTTTCCCCTACCTCCCACATCCTCTCTCTCTCACTTTGCTTCTTCCTCAATACTTCTCCCCCCATTACTCTCCCTCTTCTACCTACCTTTCTCTCTCTTCATTACTCCTAGCTAACCACACCACCTCCATTTTTGCATCTCCTTTCTCTTTTTCCTTCCCCCTCCACTAGTTGAAATTGTCTCCTCCCAAATTAGCTAGCTAGGTAGATGTAGCATTTAGTTAAGTGACCAATTTGCCTCCTAACTAGATCTATCTTTGTCAAGAAGAGCTTTGTCCACTTTTGATCTCCCTACATCATCATCTCCACCGTGTGCTCGATCTCGAGATAGGTGATTAAAATTTCATGCTTTTGCAAGAATGGAAATATGTGTATGTGTGTGTGATATGATAATTGGGCGATATGATGGAAATTGTGTGTGTGGCATGAGTTGACGCCAAATTGTGCTTTTGAGTTCCCTATGTTTTGCCGAAATGTCAATTTATTTCCGTTTGGCGAATTCCGGGCAAACTCTAGATCTATATGTCCTATTTTTAGGGAAGGACATGCCAAATTTTTGTATGACTTTGATGCATGCACGCATTTTTATAATCAATTTGTTTATTATTTAAGTGCAGACGTTCATGATGGTCAGTGGAACGATGGTGGACAGGTGGTTGCGGTCGGCGGTGCCGGACATGAAAGAAAATAACCTGACAGAGGTTTTATGTCTGTGTCGAAAATGCAAAGGAATAGTTTGGCTCGACCCCTATGATGATGGTCGTGTCAAAGCGCACCTGCTCATGACTGGTTTCATGGATGGCTATACTCGGTGGATAATTGAAGATGAGTATGATGATGTTGAGGACACCGACGGGTCAGGCAATGACGACACGGGGCAAGACGAAGAGATGATCGATAATGGCGGCGGGGAAGAGGCCGGACATGGCGGCGGAGAAGGGGCCGTACATGGCGGAGGATAAGGGGCCGGACATGGCGGCGGAGAGAACGTGGACTCCATGCAGCAGAGTTCGTTGGCACTAAGTTCAATCGTGCGGGACCCGCATTTTCAAGCACCGCTTCGCAAGGAGACGAGTACTGAGAGAGATGCTTCTAGAGGGGAGGCTAAGTTGCAGCAATTGGTGGTAGACTCGAACATTCCATTGTATGATGGTTACAATCCTGAGGTGACCCGCTTGAGTTTCACGCTCCAACTCTTGAAGACGAAGGCTAAAAACAAATGGACCGACACTAGCCTCGATGAGCATCTCAAGTACCTAAAGGATGTTCTTCCCGCGGGGAATCTATGTCCTACTAGTGTGGATGAGGCCAAGAAGATCGTGTGCCCTCTTGATCCACCGCACGTTAGATACCATGCATGCATCAATGATTGCATAATTTATCGGAAGGAGCACGCGGAAAAAACAAGCTGTCCGGTGTGCAATGCTTCTCGATACAAGAAGGCCGGGAAGAAATGTCCCCAGAAAGTTGTATGGTACTTACCGATCACTCCCCGTCTCCAGCGGTATTTCGTAGATCCCAAGGAAACAAGGCTAATGCGCTGACACGTGGAGAGGAAGAAGCCCGACGATGGAGATGATCCGAAGCTGAGACACGTCAAGGATGGAAGCCAGTGGAGAGCGTTGAATGGCTTCTATTGGTATTTCGAATGTGATGCAACGAACATCGTGCTCGGCGCATGTACTAATGGCATGTATCCGTTTGGCAACCAGAACACCAACCATAGCACATGGCCCGTGTTTGTATGGATGTACAACCTCCCCCTGGTTGTGCATGAAGTCGAAGTACATTCACATGAGCATGCTGATTCAAGGGCCGGAACAACCAGGAAATAATATTAATCTGTATCTGGGGCTACTTCAAGAGGAGTTAGACACGTTATGGAAAACATCGGCCAAGACATGGGACGCCAACAAAGGCGAGTATTTCTACATGAGAGTCGCGCTGATCACGACGGTGCACGACTATCTCGGTTACGAATATGTCGCAGGCCAGGTGTGCCATGGATATTGCGGATGCACGCGGTGCATGGATGATACGACGTCTCAGCAGCTAACGTCAAGGAAAGATGGTGGGTCTGGGAAAATCATGTACATGGGGCATCGAAGATGGCTCGAACCGGACGACCCGTGGAGAAACCGTGGAGATCTATTCAATGGTCACTCTGAGCATCGAGGACCTCCACGTAAGCGGAGCAGCACCACATTCGATGAGCTGTTGAAAACTAGAAGCAGTGCCCCGCGTCGAGAAAGACGATGAAAGAGGCGCCGGAGCCACTGCTGAAGGTATGGAAGACGAGGTCTGTGTTCTGGGACTTGGAGTACTGGCACAAACTTGATACACCTCATTGCCTTGATCAAATGCATATCTGTAAGAATGTCCTTGAGAGCTTGCTCGTGACACTGATGAACATGCCGGATAAGACCAAGGATGGGCCGAAGGCAAGAAAAGACTTGCACGATTTGAATATCAGGGAAGATCTGCACATGTCGCCCCGTAAAAAGTCAGACGAGATAGAGACAGAGACAGAGGCGCGGGAGAAGAAGGGCAAGAAAGTAAAGGAAGAGGATTATTGCCCCCCTTCTTTCTTCACCTTAAGTCAGGCTGAGATCGGTCAATTCTTTAAGTGCCTTACCGGAGTCAAAGTTAGTTTCGGTTACTGTGGCAAGATAAGCAGATATCTAGACACGGACAAGAAAAGGTTCAGCGGGATGAAGTCCCATGACTGTCATGTGATGATGACGCAGATACTACCTGTTGCCCTTAGAGGGATAATGGACAAGCACATCCATGACGCGCTTATTGGTCTCTGCAACTTTTTCGACGTCATCTCTCGAAAGTCGATCAGTGTGAAGCAACTCCGAAGGCTACAGGAAGAGATCGTTGTGATACTGAATGAGCTTGAGATGTACTTCTCGCCCGCGTTCTTTGACGTGATGGTGCATCTGTGTGTCCATATTGTGGACGACATAATAGACCTGGGGCCGTCATTCCTGCACAACATGATGCCGTTTGAGAGGATGAATGGGATCATCAAAGGATTCGTTCTTAACATGTCCCATCCGGATGGAAGCATCGTACAGGGCTATCTGACACAAGAGTACATCAATTTCTGCGAGAATTTTCTATATGGCGCAGACCAGCCGCCTGGTGTTGGTGTTGGTATGCCCGTTAACAAGCACAATGGGAGGCTCAAAGGAGAATGTCACTCCAACGGTCACAGGGAACTGGACGTGGCATACTCAGATCAACACGGTGACTTTGACAGAGCAAACTTGGTAGTGCTACAACACCTAGATGAGGTAGATCCTTTCGTGTCACTGCACAAAGAAATTATCGCAAAGATGTATCATGACCGAGGGGTATGCAGGACGGACGCCGAAGTTACTAGAGAGCACAACTCCACTTTCCTGCATTGGTTCAAAGAGCATACTATTGCTAATCCCCCGGAGAGGGCTCTAAGGACGGATTTCTCATATACGCCTTAGCACATGGCCCCTCGCCCAACCTCGTAACCTATCAGGCATACGATATCAATGGATACACGTTCTACACTGAGGCCAATGATATGGACAGTGATGATCAGAACTCAGGGTGAGGATGGAACGCATGACCGGCAGCGACAATGGCACAACTGATAGATTTTACGGAAGGGTCGAGGAGATCTGGGAGCTTGACTACTCTGAACTGCACAACACGACGATGTTCCGTGTCAGATGGGCTAAGAATGTCGAAAGAGAAAACCGATATTTCACTACCATGACTATACCCGACGCCAAGAGCGCTACCATGAATGCTATCGCAAAAAACGAGCCATGGGTACACACTAAGCACGTGACACAATGCTTCTTCATAACCGACCCGCGCAATCCCAGCCGTGTTGTTGTGAGGAGAGGCAAAAGGAACATCATTGGAATGGATGGAGTCGCCAACGAGGAAGACTACGACCAGTACGGCAACCCAATGAGGGAAGATGACGACGATGATGAAGCGTCAAAATAAGAATCAATACTACATTACCTAAGAGAAATCATACTCCATGGAAAATGAAAAGTCACAATGAGGGGCTCAATTATTCTTCAACGAACAAGAAGGGAAAGAAGCTCACTCAAAAATGGAAACGTCAATGCTGAGGAACCGTATGTTATCGGTCAAATGATGTAATATATATGTTTCTATTTTGTATGCACACTTAGCCATTATTATGCATGGGTCCAATGATGTAATATATATGTTCCTATTTTGTATACACAATTAACCGTCAAATGATCCAATATATATATCGCCTTCCCTTCATTCACTGCTCTCGGAAAAAAAGAAAAGAAAAGTGAGAGAAAATGAAGGAAAAGAAAATAGAAGGAAACAAACAGGAAAACTGGTATATAGGTATTGGTTATAGCAGTAGCGCTTTTCTGAGAAAAGAGCTACAGCTAGTCAAGATAGCAGTAGCGGTTTCCCCATAAAACCGCTATAGCTACCTGGAGTAGCTATAGCGCATTTTGCTTAAACGCGCTACTGCTATGCCCACTTAACCCCCAAAATCCCCACTCCTCTCTTCATCCCGCCTCTTTTCCCCCAAATCCCCACACTCTCTCTTCCCCCGTCGCGCCGCCGGAGCCCTGCCCTTGCCGCGCCCCTACGCTCGCCCCAACCCCTGCGCTCACCAAAAGCTTCGTATGACAACCAGAAATGATGATCATATCCGCAAGTGGGTAGAATCTCATGGAGTAGCGGATTATAAACTTAGAGATGACTTCTTTCGCATCCAAAGGGACATTGCGACGATCATCATGAAAGAAGTCGTCGATGAGAAGGGGATGTTCCACCACGGCCCTATATCACGAGCTGACGTCTGAACTCGCATAGGCATGCAACGTCATGACCTCACGCCGTTCAATAAGCTAGGGTCCATCCTTGATGATATGTAAGGATGGAATTTTTAGTGATGTTCGATGCTGATGATGATGATATGTGTCGTTTGAACTTGTATACTTTCTGTAGCGATTAAACTTTGTGATGTCCATGGTCCCTGCCGAACTTGCGTAACGCTGCTTTGTTAGTTTGGGTACGATGACATGCGTACCTCTAGTTAATTAGTTTGTGTACTATATGTTGCATCTAGTTGCTAACCCTTTCTTTTTCGTGTTGCTCTAGTATTTTTTTATTGCATATGATCGTACAATCTCTTGATGAAGGTGCATCTCTAACAGGTACCTACATTCTTGATGGCGAAGGAGTGCTATGTCGTGTACGAAGGGAAGGTTCCGGGAGTGTACGATGAGTGGTATGAGTGTCAGGCGCAAGTGGAGGGGGTCTCGGGCGCCATCCATAAAGGCTTCAAAAGTAGACAAGAAGCACAAGCTAGTTACTTGAGGTTCAGGCTAGCGCGAGAGAGGCCTCATAACCGCCGCCTCATGTACTGCATAGTTCCGCTATCACTCATAGTGATAGCACTTCTCGCGTATATCATTGTTTAGATGGATGACGTTGTAGTTGCAAGTATTCTGAGACTTGCATGTATTGCTATTTTCGAGATGATGACGAGAGACCACTTTGTGTTGGATGATGATTATGATGAGACTATTCGTATGTATATGTTATGATTTCATTTGTGGTCTCGCAGCCATTTGTATGTGTATGATGATGTCATTTGTATGTGCTAAAGATTCTTGTATAAAGCCTGTTCAAATACAAAACAAATATGCAGAAAAAAAATCAAAAACTAATAAAATTAGCAGTAGCGAGTGGAGAAAAGTTAGCAGCAGCGTGCAACTAGCAGTAGCGCGGCTCAGCAAAGCGCGCTAGAGCTATTAGCATTAGCGAGCTTTCACACAGCTCGCTGATGCTATGCTTGTATAGCAGTAGCGCGGGCTGACACGCGCTGCTGCTATAGCTTAGCTGTAGCGTTGTATCAGTAGCACGGGTTCCCGTGCTACTGCTATACCTAGAACCCGCGCTGCTGCTAGCCTTTTCCCTAGTAGTGATTTGTTGGGATCTACGGTAGGGTGCGTAGGCTGCAAATTAAAATTTTCCTACGCGCAGAACATCCAGGAACATGCTACGGGAGATGGATCACAGTTCGTTACCACTAGACGCGCAGTGCCGTGCAGCGGAAGAAGAGTTGAGGTAAGCGGCGTCGCGTGGATCGTCTCCTCGCGTCCGATCTCCCTCGAACAACGGTCGTCCGATCCCACGCACGAGTTCGCGGGCGGCACAAGTGCACCACCTCTAACGGTATCCGCGCGTGCAGGAGGAACACCGTGCGACGGACTGCTAGGTCCGATCACACAGTCGGCAGCGAGTGGAGGTAGCTATTCGCAACACATGCAAACCCTAGTCGCAATGCCGAAGCGATCAACCACATGAGTGTGCCGCACCTCCACTTTATATAGGCGCCCGTCGCAGGCTCAACACTTGGGCCTCGCACGGACCCTAAAGCCCAAAGTCTACTCGGTCACGTTCCAAGTCCAGTTCGGATCACATCCGACCAGTGTCCTACGAACCGACCTCGTAGGTTCCTTCCCTTAAGCGCGCGACCCCTTAGGTTCAAGTCGGCTTGGTCACATTTCGGATCACCTCCGACCTACACGGTTGGTAGCGGCCTCTAGCAAGGCATGCCGACCACCAAGCAGACTATGAAGCTGGTTAGGCGAACATGTACAACGTGTCACACTTCTGTTCCCTTTGCCACACGATATATGTTGTCGTGCTCAAGGCGAGACTGTCATCCTTGTGCTAGCTCGACCTCTTTCTCGTTACAGTGATACCGACCACAAACTGGATTATCTCATAATCCTTGTCGCATGGCCATGCTTATCCTGGTCGGATCACACGAGGAGCCCAGAGTATATCTCTCCTGATCGGAGGGGCAAATCCCATCTTGCTCGACCATGTCTCGCAGCATGGGACTGGACAAACCCGAAACCTACCTTTGTAACTACCCAGTCACGGAGTAGCGTTTGGTCGGCCCAAAGCAAGTCTGTCACCATCTCGAGTACATGCGTCAGCTCAGGTCTTAGGACATAGAACGTATGTTGTACTAGAGACTCACAGATGACATATCGCTGCATCTCATAGTTGGGTCTGTCCGACTCGGACCTTATCTCGACTCGGATCCGACTACGTCGAATCCGACCAGACCTTTCCAAGTCCATATTATCCGGTTAGCATCCAATGCTCCATGGCTAGTGAGACCAAGCCATCGACCGTGTCATATGCTAGTCTAGTCGGCTCTTGGCGTCCACACAGCCCTTTCGACTAGGGACCTTTTAGGACAGTCATCATACAATGCATAGTCCCACAAACAAGTCACGTACTTGCTGATACACATCATTGATAATGTCCAAGGACTATCTTTATTCATAAACACATAGGAAATATCATCATACATGATTGCCTCTAGGGCATATCTCCAACATGATTATGCAATGCCATGTTGTTTAGCCAAGCGTCATATATGTGATTTATAACATGTCGTCCTTTTTTTGTATTTCTCGTTGCATTTGTCGACAATGTTTGTATATTCAACTGCTCTTCCTATGCATCAGCCATTTGAATTGGTGATGGAGAAATCTGGAGTGAAAACAAGGTCTTCAGAGCAGACAATGCTACCTGCTGAAGCAGATATCTTGCTGGTCACAGATAGCTCTTCAGAGGAGTATTCATAGGTAGATGACCAGTCCTATTATCCCCCTGAGGTGTATGCTCAAACTTGGCAGGGTTATATTACTCATATCATGCATATGTTGTATTGCAATGCCTAGTTTTTACATCATATACACAATATTGAATGCCATCTCCTTAGTTGACACATCATATATGCGATTGCCCTCTGCTCACTTGCTTAGTATATAAATCATATATTTGAATTATATCATGCCATGATGTTTAGATGGACAACATGTATCTGAATTATGGCATGCCAACCCATTTTCTAAAGACATAATATAATTATATCATCTCATCCTGTTTACATAGTGATCATATTTTGAATTATGTAATTCTATCCGTGAATTATATCATGCCATCATGTTTCCATCGACAGCATATTTGTGACTTATGGCATGCCAACCACTTTAACAGACACATCGTATAGTTATATCATGTCATCATGTTTACATAGTCATCATATTTTGAAGGTCATTCTATCATGTTTAGTTAGCCATCATACATGTGAAATTGTGTCATGCTATCCTGTTTAATTAGACATCATATATGTGAAATTATGTCCTGCTATTCTGTTTAGTTAGACAACATAAATGTGAATTATTTCATGCCCTGTTTTCTTCCCTACTATCCATTGCACCTATCTATCTTACAACGTCTGTACATTCAATTACTTTTCTTGTTTATCAGCCATTTCAATTGGAGGGGGTGATGGAAATATCTGTGGGAGTAAAAACACGGTCTTCAGAAAAGATCGTGCTACCTGCCGATGCAGATAGAACCACGGTTGTACTTGCCCAAGAACCAGCCCCACCACACATAACCCAGACTCACGCAGATTGTACCCCTACCTAGTTGGACAGAGAACCAGCTACACCCCTTCTAACCCCAACCCCAGCAGATAGTAACCCAGTTCCAGTTGACACATCACCGTCTCCACCACAGAGCACCCAAACACGAGCAGTTAGTAAGGCAACTGCAGTGCCCAAAGCGCGAGGACCACCACTCCGAACCCCAAGTCAATGCTTAAAGCAGAAGAAGAATTGTTCTCAGGTCAGGTTCTGTAGCTATGGTTCATACTACTTTGCTCTTGCATCACTGTATTTACTCATACCAACTAATTTCAAATTTGAAGGATGCAATTGAAACTCCAATGGCGCTAAATGGTATGTTTTAAACCTGTTTCTTTAATGTGTTTGCTGTTGTAACTTTCTCTATGTTGATTTCAGTTTCAATTGAATAAGCAGTTATGTTCTCATGCCATGCACATTACAAGTGTTGTTATTGCTGTGTAGTTTCCCACACTAATATTTTGTTTATGCTGCTTTGTCTTAAATAGATATGATTCGAACTGTATATCTTGATTTGGCAACATAAACTAGAATGATATAGACCATACAGTGACCATATTACATAGATATATGTTTGTTTCATGCTGTTATCCTGTCCACCTTACTACTGAACCGGTTTAGCAAAATGAGTTTCATATACTACATTGTAAACCTATTATGTGTTTGTTTGTTTCTTTTTAGAACACGGATAAAATATTGGAGAAGAGTACCCCCGTTATGCAATGGTAAAGGAAGTAATGCAAATAAGGTTCAAGATAGTGAGACATCCCTGTTCATCTCCAAGAAAGCTGATAAAAACTATATTGAAGACACTGAGACAACCCCAAAGTCCTGTCTTGATGTAGTGTTCAAGTTACTAGCTAATATTGCTGGCACCAGCTCTTCGTACTCGCTGCCTGAATCAGTTCGGCTTCTTGAGTCTCATATTCAAGTTAAAGACATCGATCATATGTTATGCGACAAGAAGCCGAAGGACTGAGGAAGTCCCTGCAGAATTCAGATGCATACTTTCTGGTGCAACAGCAAGTGCTGGAGGATTTAAGCGCCAAACAACTGAAAGTTAATAAGCTTGCTAAGCATCTTGCCAGCATTATGGGTACCCGGGATATTGTTTCTTGAGCTCTTCTGAAGTGGTCTCAGTTCTGGACTTGTTTTGCTGCGGTGTTTATTTGCACTGGCCGCTATCGGATGGGGGTTCCGGCAAACCCTTAAGGTTCGAACACTGGGGTGCGCACGAAGTCTTTCCCTCCTACCAATCTACGCCCTAGCTCGCTAAGATCTCACGGACGAACTCGCGACACAGAAAGACACGAGATTTATACTGGTTCGGGCCACCGTTGTGGTGTAATACCCTACTCCAGTGTGGTGGTGGATTGCCTCTTGGGCTGGTGATGAATAGTACAGAGGGAAGAACAGCCTCCTGAGGTTGAGGTGTTCTTGCGCTTGCGGACTTGTGCGTGTCTCTAGATCCGATGCCTACTACTGTGGTGACTAGACCTATTTATAGAGGCCCTGGTCCTCTTCCCAAATATTGAGCGGGAAGGGAGCCAACAATGGCGGGCAAATTTGAAGGGGGACAGCTAGTACAAGCTATCCTGACAAAAGCGGTCTTCGCCTGCGAAAAGCTCTGGTGGTGACGCCGCCTTGGGCTCCACGGTGACCTACGTCTTGCCGTCCTTCCGGTCTTGGTCTCGTTGCACCAATATAGCAACCTTTGTCTGGTGCCTCGATACTCCTCGCCTGCACTTGCCTCCTTAGCACCAAAGAGGAAACAAGGACGCTGCGCGCGCTGGCGCCCGCCTGGCGCCGATCGTCATGGCTCACGTCACGAGAGCCTCATGAGGTTTGCCCCGCCTTGATATCTCCGCTCCTCGCGAGCCTGCCTGACTAGGCCACTCCTGAGGAGGTCTTGCGTCGTCCCTTCGCGAGGCTTGGCCCCTCCCGAGGGTCTTGGATGCCTTGTCGATGAAGATGGGTTGTTCGGCCTGCTGGCTTGGCCACGCCGCGGGCCGCAGGCAGGCAAGTTTGGGGACCCCCGTTCCGAGAACACCGACAGTAGCCCCCGGGCCCAAGGTGCGCTCGGGCTTGGCTTTGCGGCGAAGCCAAGGGTCAAGTTCGGAGCGCTGCGGGCCCCAAAAGCCTGCGGCCCCGGTTGATGCGTAGCGGTTCATTGGACGTGGGCGTCTCCGCTTCCCCACGCTGCCTCAGCAACTACACGACTTGACAAGTCCCTGTGACATGCAAGGAAAACCATCATTACCTTCGATCATGGGAGGCGCCGGTTGGCCTTCTCTTGCTATAAATGGGGAGGGGGCGGAGCCCTCGTCGCACATCTCTTCCTCGCTCGCTTGCTTCTTCCTCCTTGCTCCATTGCTTACGGTGCCACCAATGGCACCACAAAGGAAGTTCTCTACCGCCGAGAAGGGAAAGGCCCCTCGCGAGGGGCCCGGCTCTCCGGCGCCCAAGCGTGGACGCCGCCGTCCGCACAAGCACGCCGCGACCCCCGCCATGGCTCATTGTCGAGGCGGCGCCGCGGCACGCGGAGGGGGTCGTCCCGGCCATGGTGGTACAGTTGACGAGGGGAGGCGTGCTATGGTGATGTGGCCTCCCTGTCCACGCTTCCACACGGCGGAGGTGTCACCGGAGTTTGTCGTCTGGTCGGAGAACCCGGCCGGCAACTGGCTCCAGCTTCCCTGCTTCTTCGTCGATGAGCTGCCAGCCTCTGGTCCAGGCGGGCTCTGGTTGCAGGCGGATGGCTGCTGTAGCAAGGCCTCCTGGGTAGCGGTCGAGACTTCTGCCGCGAACAGCGTAGCCCAGCCCTTGGTGGTGAGCGTTCGCCAGCAGCTTGGCAGGCGGCGGTGCACCCTCCATTTCAAGTATGATGGCGGGACGACCCTCTACGTGAGGGTGTTCGGGGAAGATGGTCGCCGCGCCGGGTGCTGCCCAAAGGCGAACAACGGCAAGGAGGTGCTCGCCCTTGGTGACGGCCGCGGTGAGGATGAGGGCGAGCCCGCCCTTGGTGGCGACCGTGTCTCGTCCAGCTACGGCGGCTCTTCCTCTGGCGATAGCTCCAGCAACGGTGGGTACGACCAGCCGCCGCGCCCGCTTCGAAGGCGGCAGCGGGTCGTCTCATCACCGCGCCTCCGTGAAGCGCGAGGAGGGGTCTGGCTAAGCTCGGGGCGCTACTAGGGGCCTGCTTCCATGGATCGCTGCAATGTTGCTTTTGCTTTGCTCTTTTACCTGAATCAAAGATGAAACCAGTATGGGCCCAGAGGGGCGTGTATCGAACTGTGGCTCCTTGGTTATCACACTATGCGTGTTGTTCCTGTGTCGTGTTGTTATTTTGCGCAAAGATAACTTAACCTGATGCGTTCAGAACACCCTCTTCCTTTCGAGGTGTTCGTCTCCTCGTGTCCATCTTGACCTGTTTGCTCAGGAACTGCGAAAATTCGTTAGAAGGTGTGCTAGGGGATTCACCGTTCACCCGAGCCTTGACCTGGCGCTTTGTATCATGGTACCCGAGGGGCACGGACTAGGAGAGGTGCCCCAGCTTTTGGGCTCGAACGAGGGTGGCTCATGCGAGGCGAGAAGAAAAAAATTCTCACAAGGGCACCTGCCTAGCCCCCTCGCGAGGTATGCGAGAGAGAACATGAGCAAACAGAGCGGATAATGCGGTAGAGGCGAGGAATCGAATCAGCAAGGAACACCAAGGCAAACTTGATTAAGGAAAAGCGAGCCAACTACGGAAAGCAAATGAAAAGCCGCGTCCGGCACCTAATCTAGTCTTCAAGTCTTCTCACAAGCCCGGAGCTAAGTGCTGTCACTAGGCGTGGGCGGGAGCCCCAGGGCCTGAGGCTAGCGCTCCTGAGACTCTGGGGCATGTACAGCCCCAACTCATTATTACTTGAGAGTGTCACGGGCGGCGATTCTTCCCAGGCATTGGGCCTTCTTCACAGGCTCTGGGCCTTTCTTCACAGGCTCTGGGCCTTTCTTCACAGGCTCCGGGCCTTGCTTCATGGGTAGAACTTCCGGAGAGTCTTGGATGTTCAGTGTTTTGGATAGGTACCCGTCTTGTGTCTCGAGCGCGCCGGCGCCGAGCACGGAAGATGTGGGCGACCTTGAGCAGGCCCTCCCACATTGGTGGCTTATGCAGCCCTTTCTGGAGAGGACCCACCTTAGGACAAGGTCGCCCACCTCGGCGTCTGGAAGCGGGCGTTCGGCGATGGTATCGCCATGGCGCTTGTTGGTACCTTGCCGCCCTCAATGCAGCTTTGCGACGACGTTCCTCCCCCAGCACGAGATCCATCCCCCATGTGGCGTCCTGCTGTGTTTCGTCGAACGCCAGGACCGGTGCGGAGCGATGCATGACCTTGTGAGGGAGGACGGCTTCAGCTCCATAGACGAGGAAGAATGGAGTCTCGCCCGTTGGCTTGGTGGCGGTGGTGCAGATGGACCATAGCACAGACTGGAGCTCATCGTGCCAGCCCCTGCCGCAGGCCTCCAGCTTCTTCTTGAAGGTCCTGGTCTTGAGGCCCCTCAGGACCTCCGCATTGGAGCGTTCGGCCTGGCCATTGCTCCTGGGGTGCGCTATCGAAGCGTAGCAGATCTGCGTTCCAAGGTTAGCACAGTAGGTTTTGAAAAGGTTACTAGTAAATTGCGAGCCGTTATCTATGATGATGCGGTTGGGGACCGGCGGCTCGCGAGGCCCTTCTGAACTTGACAGCGAGCGGCGGGATGAATGCGGACGGCTTCCACTTCCGCCCACTTGGTGAACTTGTCAATGGCGGCGTAGAGATAGCGGTAGCCTGGCGCCCGAGAGCGGGCCTAAGATGTCCAGCCCCCGGACCGCGACGGCCATGTGGCGGGATGGTTTGGAAGGCCTGGCAGGCTGATGGATTTGCTTGGCGTGGAATTGGCAAGCCGCGGGACTTCGCCCATTTCGGCTGCATCGTTGAGTGTTGTAGGCGATAGAATCCACTACGGAACACCTTGCCGGCGAGGGTCCGTGACGGCAGTGGTGTCCATGATACCGCCGTGTATGTCAATCAGCAACTCTCTTCCTTGGTATTTGGAGATGCAGTAGCAGCATGACATCGTTCGGTCATTTCCTATATAACTTCGCCATCTTGGATCTGATATGTCGTGGCTTGCGAGACCCAGCGCTCGCGTCCTCTTCCTTCTCCGGCAGCGTCCGTCGTCGGTACTCCTTGAATTCCTTGGTCTAGCATTCCTCCTGGGGCTCGAGCGCCAAGAGCAGCCGAGCTCCTGAGGTCGGGCCACAGGCTGGGGCTCCCATGGCCGGAGGCTACGGGAGCTCCTCCTGAGGCTGAGTCGTGCTTGAAAGGGGTGGCGTAGCTGATCGCTTGAAGAGTCGCTCCTCAAAGATGTCGGGCTCTTGCGGTTGCTGCTTGGATGCTCCCCTGGCGATGTCGTCAGCTTCCTTGTTGGTGTCCCGGGGCACGTGCTGTAGCTCGAGGCCTGAGAACTGTTTTTCCATCTTGCGCACCTCCGCGAGGTAAGCCTCCATATGCTCGTCCTTCGGCTCGTACACCTTGTTGGAGAAGTTGACGAGGAGTTGCGAGTCGCCTCAGACGGTAAGGCACTTCACCCCTAGAGCTGCTGCAGCCTTCAGGCCAGCTATGAGGCCTTCATATTCTGCGATATTGTTGGAGACCTTCTCGCCGTGCTGAAAGCAGAGTTGCACGGCATAGTAGAGCTTGTCCTGAGTGGGCGAGATGAGCACTGCTCCAGCCCCCGCGCCCTGGTGCGCGAAGGCGCCATCAAAATACATGACCCAGCCGTCTGGAGCCTCGCTCCCTGGGGATGTGGACCGATCTTCTCCTTCCTCAAGTGTCGGGGCATCCGTCCATTCTACCACAAAGTCAGCGAGCACGGCCCCCTTGATGACCCTGGTAGTGCTGAACTCCAACTGGAATGCTTGCAACTCGATGTTCCACTCAGCAACCCTTCCGGCTGAGTTAGGGCTCCTGAGTACCCTCTCCAATGGGTAGGCTGAGACGACCTTGATGGGGTGGCCCTGGAAGTAGTGTCGCAGCTTGCCGAGGCCACTAGGAGTGCGAGCAGGAGTTTCTGGGGCATGGGGTGGCGTGCCCTCGCGTCCCTTGATCTGGTCTTGATGAAGTACATCAGGGTGCTCGGCGAGAGGCTGTCACCTGTCGAGGCTCGGGTCTGTGGAGATCGGGGCATATCACGAGGTGGAGGGTTCACGAGAGACGACTATCCTCAAGAGCCTGCGATGTTGCCCTCTTGAGCTTGGGCTTCACGTGATACCTTTGCTGCGCCTTCGACCTGCGCCATTTCAGCTCCGGCTCGGCGCAGCGCGCCCTTGGCTTGGCGCTCCTCCCGAACCTCCACCAGCGCCGCACTGGCGAAGTACGGGGTGGCGGCAAGGTAGATTACCAGAGGCTCGAGAGGCCGTGGCGCCACCATCACCGGGGAACTGGTGAGGTATCTATTGAGGTCTTGGAAGGCCTGGTCGGCCTCCGGGGTCCACTCGAACGGGCCCTTCTTCTTCATGAGCCTGAAGAAGGGCAAGGCACGCTCTCCCATCTTGGAGATGAAACGCCCTAACACGGTCACCCGCCCTGCTAGCTTATGCATCTCTTTGAGGGTCTGTGGTGGGCTCATGTCCTCGATGGCCTTGATCTTCTCTGGGTTCGCCTCGATCCCTCTGTGGGATACGAGGAAACCCAGCAGCTTGCCGGAGGGGACGCTAAACAGGCACTTCTCCGGGTTAAGCCTCAAGTTCACTTGGCGCAGGCTCTCGAAGGTCTCCTCCAAGTCTTGAATCAATGTCTTCGCCTCGCGAGACTTTACCACTATGTCATCGATGTAGGCCTCTGTGTTTCTCCCGAGCTGCCGCCCCAGGGCGATGTGCATCAACCGCTGAAAGGTCGCGCCCGCATTCGCAGCCAGAAGAACATGCAGGTGTGATACACCCACATGGTGTCAGGAAGGCGGTCTTCTCCACATCTTCCACCGCCATATTGATCTGATGATACCCTGAGAATGCGTCCAGGAAGCACAGCAGGTCACACTCGGCGGTGGAGTCGACAATCTGGTCGATGCGCAGGAGTGGGAATGGATCTTGGGGGCAGGCCTTGTTGAGGTTGGTGAAGTCAACGCACATCTGTTCCTTCCCGCCTTTCTTCGGCACTACGACGGGGTTTGCCAGCCATTCGGGATATCGAACTTCTCGGATGGCACCCGCTGCCTCTAGCTTGCGAGTCTCTTGGACGATGAAGGCTTGCTTCTCAGTGGACTGCCGCCTTGCTTGCTACTTCACGGGGCGTATACTGGGGCACACCCTTAGGTGATGCTGGATCACCTCCCTCAGTACCCCTACCGGCTGATTTGGCTCCCATGCAATTATCTCCTTGTTTGCGCGCAAGAACCTCACCAAGGCTTCTTCTTGTCCCGGGTCGAGGCCGGCTCCTATGGTAAAGGTGGCTCCTGAAGACCCGTCCTCGTTGACCGGCACCTGCTTGGTTTCTGCCTTGTCTTGGGTGAACAACTGCTTTTTCTTGGTAGGCGCGGCCTCCTTGTCCTTGGAGATACCGGCGCCGGCGGACTGTGCTGCCGCCGCGGTCTTGAAGGCGAGCCTGAGCGCCTTCACAGCCTCCTTAGTGTCCCCCTTGATGGTGAGGACGCCCTTGCTTCCTAGCATCTTCATGAGGTTGTAGGCCGGGTGAGTCGCCGCCATGGCTGGCGAGCAGGTACCGAGGATGGTGTTGTCTGGGGAGACCGATGCGGGCGATGTCGAAGTCCACCAGCTCGGTGCGGTAGTTGTCGCGTGTGCCGAAGGTGACGGGGAGGCGGATCTGCCCCAAAGAGTGGGCAGCTCCACCACCCACTCCCGAGAAGGGCTTGCTGAGGCCGAGCCGCTCGAGCAGCACAAGGCTGAAGGCTTCTACAGAGAGCAAGTTTAAGCCTGCAGCGCCGTTGATGAGGGTCTTGGTAACGGCCACATTGCAGATGGTGGGCATGCAGAGCATTGGGAGCATCCCGGAGCCGGCGGTGGAGTCGGGGTGGTCTTCTGAGCGAAAGTGAGGTCGGCCTCGGCGCAGCCAACCCGCGGAGCCCAGGCGCTGAGGCGGCCCCAATCTGGCGGAGAAAGGTTTGGCGTGGCGATCGAAGGCGGTGCTTGAAAGCCCGCCAGCCAGAGCCTTGTTGTGTGGTGCCCGGCACTGTAGCGAAGCGATGAAGAGGTCGCGGAGTTCCCCCGGGCGCCACCGTGGATCCGGGAGGTTGAGCAGCGGTAGCGCGGCTCACCGGCGAGGCCATGGGGAACCAGTTAGCCATGACCTTGTAATCGCCCGGCCTCGGGCGGGGTCCTCATCGCCAGCGAGAGCAGCGATGGGTTTGCAGCGCCGTAAATGCAGCGGCATCATCTCGGCTTGAACGGTCGGCCACCGCACTTTCGCCGTGAGAAGCGCGGGCGAGGCTTCGGTGCCCAAACTCCTCGCTGTTGGTGTCGGCCGCAAAGGTGGATGGCGGGGCACCTGCCATGGGGGCGGAGTGCGGTGGCGAGGAGCGCAGGTTGGTGGAGAGGAGCCCGGGCACACCCCTACCTGGCGCGCCAAATGTCGGATGTGGGGTTCCGGCAAACCCTTAAGGTTCGAACACTGGGTGCGCGCGAAGTCTTTCCCTCCTACAAATCTACGCCCTAGCTCGCTAAGATCTCGCGGACGAACTCGACGAACTCGCGACACAGAAAGACACGAGATTTATACTGGTTCGGGCCACCGTTGTGTTGTAATACCCTACTCCAGTGTGGTGGTGGATTGCCTCTTGGACTGGTGATGAATAGTACAGAGGGAAGAACAGCCTCCTGAGGTTGAGGTGTTCTTGTGCTTGCGTGTTGGGTAACGTAGTAATTTCAAAAAATTTCCTACGAACACGCAAGACCTTGGTGATGGCATAGCAACGAGAGGGGAGAGTGTCCGTCCACGTACCCTCGTAGACCGAAAGCGGAAGCGTTATATCAACGCGGTTGATGTAGTCGTGCGTCTTCACGATCCGACCGATCCAAGCACCGTTACTCGGCACCTCCGAGTTCTTAGCACACGTTCAGCTCGATGGCGATCCCGGGCTCCGATCCAGCAAAGCGTCGGGGAGGAGTTCCGTCGGCCTGACGGCGTGGTGGCGATCTTGATGTTCTACCGTCGCGAGGCTTCGCCTAAGCACCGCTACAATATGACCGAGGTGGAATATGGTGGAGGGGGGCACCGCTGCAGCTAAGAGCGATCACGAAGATCAACTTGTGTGTTCTAGGGTGCCCCCTGCCCGTATATAAAGGAGCAGGGAGGGCGGCCGGCCCTTGGGCGCACCAAGGGAGGAGTCCTCCTCCTAGTAGGAGTAGGACTCCCTTTCCTAGTCCTACTAGGAAGAGGGAAGGGGAAGGAAAGAGAGGGAGGGAGAGGAGGGGGCGCGCCCCCTCCTAGTCAGTCGGACTCCCCATGGGGGGCGCGCCACCTCTGGTGCAGCCTCTCTCTCCCTCTTGGCCCAATAAGGCCCATAACTTCCCGGGGTTCGGTAACCCCTCGGCACTCCGGTTTTCTCCGAAACTTCGGAACCTTTCGGTGTCGAATATAACCATCAATATATCAATCTTTATGTCTCGACCATTTGAGACTCCTCGTCATGTCCGTGATCACATCCGGGACTCGAACTCCTTGGTACATCAAAATACATAAACTCATAATATAACCGTCATTGAAACCTTAAGCGTGCGGACCCTACGGTTCGAGAACTATGTAGACATGACCTAGAACCATTCTCGGTCAATAACCAATAGCGGAACCTGGATGCCCATATTGGTTCCTACATATTCTCTGAAGATCTTTATCGGTCAAACCGCATAACAACATCGTTGTTCCCTTTGTCATCGGTATGTTACTTACCGAGATTCGATCGTCGGTATCCAATACCTAGTTTAATCTCGTTACGGAAAGTCTCTTTACTCGTTCCGTAATACATCATCTCACAACTAACTCATTAGTTGCAATGCTTGCAAGGCTTATGTGATGTGTATTACCGAGAAGGCCAGAGATACCTCTCCGACAATCGGAGTGACAAATCCTAATCTTGATTCATGCCAACTCAACATATACTTTGGAAACACTTGTAGAGTACCTTTATAATCACCCGATTCGTTGTGACGTTTGGTAGCACACAAAGTGTTCCTCACAGTAGCAGGAGTTGCATAATCTCATAGTTCTTGAGGAACTTTGTATAAGTCATGAAGATAGCATAAGCAACATACTAAGCGATCAAGTGCTAAGCTAATGAAATGGGTCATGTCAATCACATCATTCTCCTAATGATGTGATCCCATTAATCAAATGACAACACATGTCTATGGTTAGGAAACATAACCATCTTGATTAATGAGCTAGTCTAGTAGAGGCATACTAGTGACTATCTGTTTGTCTATGTATTCACACATGTATTATGTTTCCGGTTAATACAATTCTAGCATGAATAATAAACATTTATCATGATATAAGGAAATAAATAATAACTTTATTATTGCCTCTAGGGCATATTTCCTTGATCTCCCACTTGCACTAGAGTCAATAATCTAGATTACGGTAATGATTCTAACACCCATGGAGTCTTGGTGCTGATCATGTTTTGCTCGTGGAAGAGGCTTAGTCAGCAGGTGCGCAACATTCAGATCCGTATGTATTTTGCAAATCTCTATGTCTCCCACTTGGACTTGGTCCCTAATGGAATTGAGCGTCTTTTGATATGCTTGGTCCTCTTGTGAAATCTGGATTCCTTTGCCAAGGCAATTGCACGATATTGTCACGAAGATCTTCATTGGTCCCGATGCACTAGGTATGACACCTAGATCGGAAATGAACTCTTTCATCGAGACTCCTTCATTTGCTGCTTCGAAGCAGCTATGTACTCCGCTTCACATGTAGATCCCGCCACGGCGCTTTGTTTAGAACTGCACCAAGCGGCAGCTCCACCGTTTAATAAAAATCGTATCCGGTTTGCGATTTAGGCGTCCGGATCGGTGTCAAAACTTACATCGGCGTAACCATTTACGACTAGCTCTTTGTCACCTCCATATCGAGAAACATATCCTTAGTCCTTTTCGGTATTTCGGGATGTTCTTGACCGCTGTCGATGATCCACTCTGGATTACTTTGGTACCTTCCTGCCAAGCTTACAGCTAAGCATCGTCGGTCGGTACACAGCATTGCATACATGATAGAGCCTATGGCTGAAGCATAGGAACATTTTCATTTTCTCTCTATCTTCTGCTGTGGTCGGGCATTGAGTCGACTCAATCTTACACCTTGTACTACGGGTAAAAACCTTTCTTTGCACTGATCCATTTTGAACTTCTTCAAAACTTTATCAAGGTATGTGCTTTGTGAAAGTCCTATTAAGCGTCTTGATCTATCTCTATAGATCTTGATGCCCAATATGTAAGCAGCTTCACGAGGTCTTTCATTGAAAAACTTTTATTCAAGTATCCTTTTATGCTATCCAGAAATTCTATATCATTTCCAATCAACAATATATAGTCCACATATAATATCGAAATGCTCTGAGCTCCCACTCACTTTCTTGTAAATCAGGCTTCTCCAAAAGTGCATATAAAACCATATCTTTGATCACACTATCAAGCGTTTATTCTAACTCGAGAGGCTTGCAGGACCATAAATTGATCGTTGGAGCTTGCACACTTTGTTAGCACCCTTTGGATCAACAAAACCTTCTGGTTGCATCATATACAACTCTTCTTCTAGAAATCCATTCAAGAATGCAGTTTTACATCCATTTGCCAAATTTCATAATCATAAAATCGGCAATTGCTAACATGATTCAGACGGACTTAAGCATCGCTCTGGTGAGAAAGTCTCATCGTAGTCAACCCCTTGAACTTGTCGAAAACCTTTTGCAACAAGTCGAGCTTTGTAAGCGATTACATTACCATCAGCGTCAGTCTTCTTCTTAAAGATCCATTTATTCTCAATAGCTTGCCGATCATCGGGCAAGTCTACCAAAATCCATACTTTGTTCTCATACATGGATCCCATCTCAGATTTCATGGCTTCAAGCCATTTTGCGGAATCTGGGCTCACCATCGCTTCTTCATAGTTCGTAGGTTCATCATGATCTAGTAGCATGACTTCGAATAGGATTACCGTACCACTCAGTGCGGATTTTATTCTGGTTGATCTCTGAGTTCAGTGACAACTTGATCTGAAGTTTCATGATCTTCATCATTATCTTCCTCACTAAGCTGGTGTAGGTGTTACGAAACTGATTTACGTGACGAACTACTTTCAATAAGGGAGCTGGTACTATTACCTCATCAAGTTCCACTTTCCTCCCACTCACTTCTTTCGAGAGAAACTCCTTCTCTAGAAAGGATCCATTTTAACAACGAATGTCTTGCCTTGGATCTGTGATAGAAGGTATACCCAATTGTCTCCTTTGGGTATCCTATGAAGACACATTTTTCGATTTGGGTTCAAGCTTATCAGGTTGAAGTTTCTTCACATAAGCATCGCAACCCCAAACTTTCGAAGCGACAACTTTGGTTTCTTGCTAAACCATAGTTCATAAGGCGTCGTCTCAGCAGTTTTGGCGGTGTCCTATTTAGCGTGAATCGGCCGTCTCAAGAGCATAACCCCAAAATGATAGCGGTAAATCTGTAAGAGACATCATAGATCGCACCATATCAAGTAAAGTGCGATTCTGACGTTCGGACACACCATTGCGCTGTGGTGTTCGGGTGGCGTGAGTTTTGAAACTATTCGCATTGTTTCAAATGTAGACCAAACTCGTAACTCAAATATTAGCCTCCACGATCAGATCGTAGAAACTTTATTTTCTTATTACGATGATTTTCAACTTCACTCTGAAATTCTTTGAACTTTTCAAATGTTTCAGACTTATGTTTCATTAAGTAGATATACCCATATCTGCTTAAATCATCTGTGAAGGTGAGAAAATAACGATATCCGCCACAAGCTTCAACATTCATCGGACCACATACATCTGTATGTATGATTTCCAACAAATCTGTTGCTCTCTCCATAGTATCGAGAAGCGGGGTTTTAGTCATCTTGCCCATGAGGCACGGTTACATAAGTGCCAAGTGATTCATAATCAAGTGACTCCAAAAGTCCATCAGCATGGAGTTTCTTCATGCGCTTTATACCGATATGACCTAAGCGGCGGTGCCACAAATAAGTTGCACTATCATTATCAACTCTGCATCTTTTGGTTTCAACATTATGAATATGTGTATCACTACTATCGAGATTCATAAAAATAGACCACTCTTCAAGGGTGCATGACCATAAAAGATATTATTCATATAAATAGAACAACCATTATTCTCGATTTAAATGAATAACCGTCTCGCATCAAACAAGATCCAGATATAATGTTCATGCTCAGCGGCGGCACCAAATAACAATTATTCAGGTCTAAAACTAATCCCGAAGGTAGATGTAGAGGTAGCGTGCCGATTGCGATCACATCGACTTTGGAACCATTTCCCAGCGCATCGTCACCTCGTCCTTTGCGGTGTTAAGCAATCCGTAGTCCTGTTTGAGTTGCAAATATTAGCAGAACCAGTATCAAATACCAGTACTACTGCGAGCTCTAGTAAGGTACACATCAATAACATGTATATCACATATACCTTTGTTCACCTTGCCATCCTTCTTATCCGCCAAATACTTGGGGCAGTTCCGCTTCCGTGACCGGTCGCTTGCGGTAGAAGCACTCAGTTTCAGGTTTAGGTCCAGACTTGGGTTTCTTCTCTGATCGACAACTTGTTTGCTGTTCTTCTTGAAGTTCCCTTCTTCTTCCCTTTGCCTTTCTTCTTGAAACTAGTGGTCTTATTGACCATCAACACTTGATGCTCCTTCTTGATTTCTACCTCCGCAGCCTTTAGCATTGCGAAGAGCTCGAGCATAGTCTTTACTAACCCTTGCATATTATAGTTCATCACGAAGCCTTTGTAGCTTGGTGGCGGTGATTGAAGAATTACATCAATGACACAATCATCCGGAAGATTAACTCCCAGTTGATTCAAGTGATTGTAATACCCGGACATTTTGAGTATGTGCTCCTTGTGAGAACTATTCTCCTCCATCTTGCAGCTATAGAACTTATTGGAGACTTCATATCTCTCAATCCGGGCATTACTTTGAAATATCAACTTCAACTCTGGAACATCTCATATGCTCCATGGCGTTCAAAGCGTCGTTGAAGACCGGTTCTAAGCCGTAAAGCATGGCACACTGAACTATAGAGTAGTCATCAGCTTTGCTCGCGAGACGTTCTTAACGTCGTCGGTTACATCAGAAGCAAGCACTGGCACCTAGCGGTGCATCGGGGCGTAACTCTTACGTGCAGCAATGAGGATAATCCTCGAGATTCTGGACCCGATCCGTGTAATTGCTACCATCATCTTTCAACTTTGCTTTCTCAAGGAGCATTAAAATTCAGCGGAACAACAGCACGAGCCATCTATCTACAGTAAACATAGACAAGCAAAATACTATCGGTACTAAGTTCATGATAAATTTAAGTTCAATTAATCATATTACTTAAGAACTCCCACTAAGGCAGACATCTCTCTAGTCATCTAAGTGATCACGTGATCCAAATCAACTAAACCATAACCGATCATCACGTGAGATGGAGTAGTTTTCAATGGTGAACATCTTATGTTGATCATATCTACTATATGATTCACGCTCGACCTTTCGGTCTCCGTGTTCGAGGCCATATCTGCATATGCTAGGCTCGTCAAGTATAACCTGAGTATTCTGCGTGTGCAAAACTGGCTTACACCCGTTGTAGATGGACGTAGAGCTTATCACACCCGATCATCACGTGGTGTCTCGACACGACGAACTTTGGCAGCGGTGCATACTCGGGAGAACACTACTTGATAATTTTAGTGAGAGATCATCTTATAATGCTACCGTCAATCAAAGCAAGATAAGATGCATAAAGGATAAACATCACATGCAATCAATATAAGTGATATGATATGGCCATCATCATCTTGTGCTTGTGATCTCCATCTCGAAGCACCGTCATGATCACCATCGTCACCGGTAGCGACACCTTGATCTCCATCGTAGCATCGTTGTCGTCTAGCCAACTATTGCTTCTCGACTATCGCTACCGCTTAGTGATAAAGTAAAGCAATTACATGGCGTTGCATTTCATACAATAAGCGACAACCATATGGCTCCTGCCGATTGCCGATAACTTCGGTTACAAAACATGATCATCTCATACAATAAAATATAGCATCACGTCTTGACCATATCACATCACAACATGCCCTGCAAAAACAAGTTAGGCGTCCTCTACTTTGTTGTTGCAAGTTTTACGTGGCTGCTACGGGCTGAGCAAGAACCGTTCTTACCTCGCATCAAAACCACAGCGATGGTTTGTCAAGTTAGTGCTGTTTTAACCTTCGCAAGGACGGGCGTAGCCACACTCAGTTCAACTAAAGTGAGAGAGCAGACACCCGCCGGTCACCTTTAAGCAACTAGTGCTCGTGGCGGTGAAACCAGTCTCGCGTAAGCGTCTGGCGTAATGTCGGTCCGGGCGCTTCATCTCACAATACCGCCGAACCAAAGTATGACATGCTGGTAAGCGGTATGACTTATATCGCCCACAACTCACTTGTGTTCTACTCGTGCATATGACATCAGCGCATAAAACCAGGCTCGGATGCCTTTGTTGGGTAGCGTAGTAATTTCAAAAATTTCCTCACGAACACGCAAGACCATGGTGATGGCATAGCAGCGAGAGGGGAGAGTGTCGTCCACGTACCCTCGTGAACCGAAAGCGAGGCGTTATATCAGCGGTTGATGTAGTCGTGCGTCTTCACGATCCGACCGATCCAAGCACCGTTACTCCGGCACCTCCGAGTTCTTAGCACACGTTCAGCTCGATGGCGATCCCGGGCTCCGATCCAGCAAAGCGTCGGGGAGGAGTTCCGTCGGCTGCGACAGCGTGGTGGCGATCTTGATGTTCTACCGTCGCGGGGCTTCGCCTAAGCACCGCTACAATATGACCGAGGTGGAATATGGTGGAGGGGGCACCGCACTGCGGCTAAGGCGATCACGAAGATCAACTTGTGTGTTCTAGGGTGCCCCCTGCCCCGTATATAAAGGAGCAAGGGGAGGCGGCCGGCCCTTAGGCGCACCAAGGGAGGGAGTCCTCCTCCTAGTAGGAGTAGGACTCCCTTTCCTAATCCTACTAGGAAGAGGAAGGGGAAGGAAGAGGGAGAGGGAGAGGGAAGGGGGCCCCCCCCTCCTAGTCAGTCGGACTCCCCATGGGGGCGCGCCACCTCTGGTGCAGCCTCTCTCTCCCTCTTGGCCCAATAAGGCCCATAACTTCCCGGGGGTTCGGTAACCCCTCCGGCCTCCGGTTTTCTCCGGAAACTTCGGAACCTTTCGGTGTCGAATATAACCATCAATATATCAATCTTTATGTCTCGACCATTTGAGACTCCTCGTCATGTCCGTGATCACATCCGGGACTCGAACTCCTTGGTACATCAAAATACATAAACTCATAATATAACCGTCATTGAAACCTTAAGCGTGCGGACCCTACGGTTCGAGAACTATGTAGACATGACCTAGAACCATTCTCGGTCAATAACCAATAGCGGAACCTGGATGCCCATATTGGTTCCTACATATTCTCTGAAGATCTTTATCGGTCAAACCGCATAACAACATCGTTGTTCCTTTGTCATCGGTATGTTACTTACCCGAGATTCGATCGTCGGTATCAATACCTAGTTTAATCTCGTTACGGAAAGTCTCTTTACTCGTTCCGTAATACATCATCTCACAACTAACTCATTAGTTGCAATGCTTGCAAGGCTTATGTGATGTGTATTACCGAGAAGGCCAGAGATACCTCTCCAGACAATCGGAGTGACAAATCCTAATCTTGATTCATGCCAACTCAACATATACTTTGGAAACACTTGTAGAGTACCTTTATAATCACCCGATTACGTTGTGACGTTTGGTAGCACACAAAGTGTTCCTCACAGTAAGCAGGAGTTGCATAATCTCATAGTTGCAGGAACTTTGTATAAGTCATGAAGATAGCATAAGCAACATACTAAGCGATCAAGTGCTAAGCTAATGAAATGGGTCATGTCAATCACATCATTCTCCTAATGATGTGATCCCATTAATCAAATGACAACACATGTCTATGGTTAGGAAACATAACCATCTTGATTAATGAGCTAGTCTAGTAGAGGCATACTAGTGACTATCTGTTTGTCTATGTATTCACACATGTATTATGTTTCCGGTTAATACAATTCTAGCATGAATAATAAACATTTATCATGATATAAGGAAATAAATAATAACTTTATTATTGCCTCTAGGGCATATTTCCTTCATTGCGGACTTGTGCGTGTCTCTGGATCCGATGCCTACTACGGTGGTGGCTAGACCTATTTACAGAGGCCCTGGTCCTCTTCCCAAATATTGAGCGGGAAGGGAGCCAACAACGGCGGGCAAATTTGAAGGGGGTAGCTAGTACAAGCTATCCTGACAAAAGCAGTTTTCGCATGCGAAAAGCTCTAGTGGTGGCGCCGTCTTGGGCTCCACGGTGACCTCCGTCTTGCCGTCCTTCTGGTCTTGGTCTCGTTGCACCAATATAGCAACCTTTGCCTGGTGCCTCGGCACTCCTCGCCTGCGCTTGCCTCCTTAGCACCAAAGAGGAAACAAGGACGCTGCGCACGCTGGCGCCCGCCTGGCACCGATCGTCATGGCTCACATCACGAGAGCCTCGTGAGGTTTGCCCCACCTTGATATCTCCACTCCTCGCGAGCCTGCCTGACTAGGCCACTCCTAAGGAGGTCTTGCGTCGTGCCCTCACGAGGCTTGGCCCCTCGTGAGGGTCTTGGATGCCTTGTCGATGAAGATGGGTCGTTCGACCTGTTGGCTTGGCCACGCCGCGGGCCGCAGGCAGGCAAGTTTGGGGACCCCCGTTCCCAGAACACCGACAGTCGCCAACTTTGACAACCAGTGTATATGATATGTTGCTTTGTTCCCTATATTTGCACTGGTGGCGAACTTTGATGCCTAGTGGATGTAATATGTGTAATAGCCGTGATAGCCTAGCGTAAGTTGCTTGCTTATTTATTTCCTTGTTGGTTCCCTATATTTGCACTGGGGGCGAACTTTGATGCCCAGTGGATGTAATATGTGTAATAGCTGTGATAGCCTAGCGTAAGTTGCTTGCTTATTTATTTCCTTGTTGTTTTGTTTATTTGTTTGCTTGTAGTCAGTGCATTTCTTTTTCCGCGGTTTGCTAGTGGCCGCAATAACCTATTTTTTAAAACGAGGCCACAATAACATGGGCTATATTTACTGTAGTTACCATGGGCCTTCAACGGCCGTAGAAACAATGGGCCTTCTACGGGGCATAGAAACAATGGGCCTTCTACGGGCCGTAGACACAATGGGCCTTCTACGGGCCATATCATCAATGGGCCGTCTACGGGCCGTATGATCGATTGGCCAAACATGGGCCAATAACGAGACGCATTATGGCGTAAGCGGGCTAGAGTTGGAATAAATCCGTTCATGGGCCGACCATAACAGGCCGTCGTTAACGGCCGTGTTGATGGCGCTATGAAAATGACCCAGCGATAACGGGCCACAAGCGGGCGATTTGTAACCCCGGGCTGAATTTGGCCCACAAGCAAAAAATAGCGATGTGGGCCTTAAGTAAAGGAATCTTTGGAATGAGCCCAAGAATAAATGGGCCACGAGAAGGCGAAAGATAACATGGGCTGAAGCGGCCCAATGGAATAATGGGCGTTAATGGGTATAAAGTGATACTTTGTTCATTACGGGCCAGTTTCACCACGAATTCGTTAATTGGTCAAGAGTTAGAAAGGGCCTCATATGGGCCGAAAGACTTCATGGGCTATACATGGGCGGAAGTTAAAGCGGGCTGGAATCATATTGAATGCCCAAATGACGTGCTACCTCTTGAGCACTGCGTTGGTTTTCCCTTGAAGAGGAAAGGGTGATGCAGCACAGTAGCGTAAGTATTTCCCTCCGTTTTTGAGAACCAAGGTATCAATCCAGTAGGAGGCTACGCGCAAGTCCCTCGCATCTACGCAATACAAATAAATCCTCGCAACCAACGCGATAAGAGGTTGTCAATCCCTTCACGGTCACTTACGAGAGTGAGATTGAGATCTGATAGATATGATAGGATAATAGTTTTGGTATTTTTGTGATAAAGATGCAAAGTAAAATAAAAGCAAAATAAAAAGCAAAGGAAATAACTAAGTGTTGGAAGATTAATATGATGAAGATAGACCCGGGGGCCATAGGTTTCACTAGTGGCTTCTCTCAAGAGCATAAGTATTTTACGATGGGTGAGCGGATTATTGTTGAGCAATTGTGAGAATTGAGCATAGTTATGAGAATATCTAGGTATGATATATAGGCATCACGTCCAAGAGACAAGTAGACCGATTCCTGCTGCATCTACTACTATTACTCCACTCATCGACCGCTATCCGGCATGCATCTAGAGTATTAAGTTCATGAAAACAGAGTATGTGGCTTAAGCAAGATGACATGATGTAGAGGATAAATTCATGCAATATTGAAAGTCGTTATATCGACTAGAGGGGGTGAATAGGCGATTTTTATGAATTTACAAATTCTTCTTGAGAATTTGCTGGTGAGGAAATTCCTTAGCGAAGAAATACATGCGTGGAATAAGTACTCGAAGTAAGCATAACAGATTACAAGCATAGTCATCATGATGAAATGAAGACAATCACAGAGTCTGAAAGCGTAATCACGGGATAACACAATATGAAGACAAAGCAGTGAAGAAATTGAGCGAGGAAATTGAGAAAGTCTTGATCAAAGTCTTCAAACACAGATATGACAAACACTCAACACGATGATGAGGAAATGAAAGGTTGAGGAAAAAGAACCGATTAGGTTGGTGAAGACAATGATTTGGTAGACCAGTTCAAGCTGCTTTGTCTCGGTGTATATATACGGTTGGGCGGTGAGTATTTAAACTCGAGGACATGCAGTCCGGACACCCGATCCTTGAGCACGCAGCTCGGGACACCAAGTCCTCACCGTATTCTCCTTGAACTAAGGTCACGCAGACCTCGTCCAATCACTCGTGGTAAGTCTTGAGCGACTTCCAAACCTTCACATACTTGGTCACTCGGCGATCCACAATTCCTCTTGGATGCTCTAGACCTTGGCGCCTAACCGTCTGGAAGAAGCACAGTCTTCAAAGGTAAAAGCGTCGGATCCACGCGGGATCAATTTCTTGATGATGCTCAATCACTTTGGGTTTGTTGGGGTTTGGTTTTGGGTTTTCCTCACTTTGGGTTTTCCTCACTTGATGATTTTCACTCAAAGTCCTCGGAGGATGGGTTGCTCTCAAATGACAAGTGTCAAGTTCTCTCGGAGCAGCCAACCAACTAGTGGTTGTAGAGGTGCTATTTATAGCCTAGGGAGCAGCCCGACATGATAAGACATAAATGCCCTTCAATGATATGACCGTTAGGTGGATAAGATATTTTGGACAGGTGGCGTAGCATGACAAACAGCAGTCGAATTTTGAACATCAAATTCCTCGGGGCTATCATGTTCCTCCTTTGTGTAGGCAATTCGCCTTTGGCGAATTCCTAACTCCTCGATCGAACAAATTCCTCGGTGACGGAAGAGCTTCGTCTACATCCTTTGAAGAAATTGTTGAGCTGTATGAGATTTCAAAAGCTTCACTCGAAGGATTGGTAGGTGTAGGATTTTGAGTTGAGCATCAAATGGAAATTTTTCCTTAGTATTTCCTCGACCCCCTTTAACGATGCGGTGTTTCCTATGACTCAAGAAAGAAAAAGAAACTACGAAAACAAAAGTCTTCACGCTTCATGTTCCTCAGCGACTACCAAGTCTTGAGGATCACACCAATTTCTTCACTTTCAAAGTCTTGAGAAAGTCTTGAATATCAAAGTCTTGAGTTGAAGAACTTCATTTTAGAATTAGACTTTCCTTTGTAAATATCAAACTCCTCATGGACTTATAGACACTGTGTACACTTACAAGCGCATTAGTTACTTAACCTATAAGTCTTCAATACACCAAAATCACTAAGGGCACTAGATGCACTTACAATCTCCCCTTTTGGTGATTGATGACAACATAGGTTAAGTTTTCAACGAGGATAAAGATATGAAGTGTAAACAACGATAATGAGGATTTTGATTGCAAGATATAGAAGAACTCCCCCGAAGATGTGCATAGTGAGGAATTTGCTTTTGAGGCAATGCACATTTGAAGAATTGAATCATGGAGATCTCCCCTATATCTTGTAATTCATACGCATTTGACATATAATATGAGGAATTTGAAATGCATGATGAAATATGGTGCTTGATGATATGCGAGCATGCAAAATAATGCATAAAAGTATCGAGCCCAATGCGTATGAGGAATTTGAAACTTTTCATGAGTATCAGATCCCAAATCGGTTTGAAGATTTTCAACGAGCTCATGAGGATCGAGCATAACAAATATCGAGCATATCAACACTCGTAATCGAGCATAGAGCAACAGCATAATGCATCAAAAGTATCAAAGCACCATCGGGTTTAAGATTACAACTCGATCCAATAAAAGGTTTCAGAAGAACGAGAGTTGTAACTTAATAAAATATTGTATATAGAAAAAAAACGAGACCCGCTTGAAGACTAACTCAAATTTCTCCCCCTTTGTAATTGAATGACCAAAAGGATCGAAACTGAGGACTAACGCTCTTGAAGAATTTCAAGTTGAAGTTGGCTTGACTGGCAGTCCAGAAGCGCCTATTCCTAATTCGAGCAGAATCATAAGGATTATATTCAGTGAAGAACACATGCTCGGCAAAGAAATCTTCAGCCTTGAACTTTTGCTTGGTTGAGAACGGATTCTTACTGCTTTGGCGAGAGGGTGTCGATGAGTTGCATCACCACCTCGGGAATCGTAAGTTCAGGTTCTTGACTTGAGGAATTTCTTGGTCCTCAACTTGTGCGGTCGAGGATTTTCAGCAGCAGCAGTTTCATCGGCACTAGTGGCTGGAATTTCTTCATGCAGAACTTCGTGGGTTGATTTTCTTGATGTCTATTTGGACGATGCATGCGCGGGGAGTGAGGAACTTGTTGAAGCGGGGTGAAGAGAGGAGTATTGGGATGCTGACTTTCCCAAAAGTCATCATTGATCCTTTGGAGTGGTACATCCAATATCCACATCTTCATTTTCAATTTCCTCGATACCAGCTTGAGGAATTTCATGGTACGATGAGGAATGGCTGGGGTTGAAGGATTGCTTCCACTTCAATTTCTTCATCAAGTTGCTCTGACGAAGCGGAGATTGATGTTCTTCATCAGATCGATTGGCACCTCATATTCTTCTCCAAAGGAACTACTTCCTTTGATGGTATGGAGAAATTGGAATAGCATCAATCGGGTTCTCAACAGAGCTGGTCATTGGCTTCATTTTCTTGTGATCGAAGAATCGATGCGGTGATGCTTTCCTTTTCTTCACAGCAGCTCGTTCGCAGCCTTGGTTTCTTCACATCGAAGCGGATGGAAGAATTGGAGTTGGAGTTAGGCGCGGGAGGAGCTGAGGAATTTAGTGCAGTTTCTTGAGAACAAGCGATGCAGTTCCCTGTCTTGAGCAATTTCTTGAGCGCACCACTAGTGGGTGCCTGGCAGATTTCTTCGGTGGCTGGAATTTCTTCATCAGCACTGGAATCAGCATTTTCTTGATGGGGTTGAACTGATGCTTCAGCTGAGGATTTTCACGTTGCGCAGGTGCAGCAACACTTGTGATTTTCTTCGTCGGATCGGCGAATCTGGTCTTGACTACTTGCCAATCAGCATAGTATGTGTGAAGTTCTTCTTTGAGGTTCTGAATGTCAGTTTGGATTTGAAGGAGTTCCTCGGTGTCATCTTGACAACATTTTCTTGAGGAACCTCTCCTTCTGTATTGAGCCTTCTTGATTTCCCTCGCCTTCTCAAACTTCCATTTTCTTCAGCGATGAAGTGAGTCAACGCATGACTTTGACCAGGTGTCAAGGAAGATCGAGCGAGAGGGTATTGGGATCATTGTGCGGAGGTCAATGAAGTCGAGGACTTTCTTGGATCCGATAGCGATGTACAGATGTACCTTTGGCTCTAGCGGCCCTAACTTGGCGGTCTCGATGATTTCTTCAAGTTCTTCATCGGATGCCTCATCATCGGATGTACGTGGACTACAAGCTGTTTCTTCCTTGGGCTAGGCGAGGACCACGTCCAGCTGTTGCTTTTGTCTTCATGATCGGGCGGATGAAGAATTGAGGGCAGGTGAGGAACTTGCGAGAGATGCACGAGGCAATTGAAAACCAGCAGTCCTTTGACATGTAGCTAGGTGCACGAGGCGAAGGTTTGGGCGAGCGATTGAGGACTTTGATGGAGCGATGGCGGTGTGAGAATTTGCTTGAGGAATTTGCACGGAGGGAGCTCTTGATGAACTTGGCCGTGAGGCGAGATGATGAAACACTTGGCTTATTAGCAGACTTCTTTTGCATTGATTTCCTCGGTTTGACCGAGACCTCGATGGCAGCAGCAGCGGCAGAATCCTCATTGAATTTCTTCACGCTTCCTTTGCTTGCTTAGCCAACTTTGCTTGGCGTTTAGCCCTCATCGGAAAGTCCTCACGCGTTTGGCGCTAGTGGGATCAGCTATTTGGCCTGGTGCCAAAGGGCTCTTGGGCATGGAGGATTTAGCGAATTTCTTCATGTACTTAGGTGTTACATATCGGTATTCCTTCCATTCCGTGCCCATCTCCATTCAATCTTCTGATATCGCACCTTGCGTTGATTTTGCTTTCCTCATCGGTGTCGATGAGTCAGCATATATTTCCTCGGGGATTTCAAATCTGTCATGACCTCGGGTTTCTTTCCTCCCTTCTGCGGCTTCTTACCATCGCCATTTTCTTGATTGAGGAAATTGAACAATTGAGTTCTCTGAAGAAGTGTGCAGTTTTCTTCGAGAGCGCTGCAAATGAGTTAAGTTGATGAGAACCTAGGGATTCAGCAGCGGACATTTGTACTGTGAGCAGAGTATAGGTGCGAGGAATTTGAAGAGGTCATATCGTTCTCGGAGGTTTTCAAAAGAACAAGTTTGAGGATTTTGACCAGATGAGCCTTGAAGAATTTCAATAAGCGTTCTTTGTCTTAGGTTCGAGTTGTATAGATCGAAGATCCACACAATTGAGGAATCTTGAAGAAAATCATTGCTTAGAGAAATGAGTCAAGAGATTTGAGGTGTTCATATGTGTGAAGATTTGGAGAATAAACACCTTTGAAGAATTTGAAGAAAATTTGAGAATCAAATCGAGTAGTAAAAGTAACTTTTAATTTACGAAGTGAAGAACACGACGAATGAGATGAACAGTTTAGAAGTTAAATCGTTCAGATCTTCTCCGCCCTAACTTGGCGGAGGAAATCAGCTACGGCTGACGGCGGAGTGAAGATATTCCACGTCGGTAGCGATCGTCGGCGAAGAGGTCAAAGCGGTGAAGCTTTTCCTCACCGGCTGACGATGGAGTAAGCGGGCGCTAGGGTTTTGAGGAGCTCGGCGGGAGAGAGGTCGGCGAGTAAAAGAGTGAGGAAGGAGAGAGGGTATTTATAGCCACGGTGAAAGCGGATCGTCCGAAGATTTAGGACGAGCGTGCCTGACCGCTTCCTTCTCACGACATGTGTCACCCACGTCTTGTGTAGTGGAGATCGTGTGCGATCGTGGGTGAATATAATAATGCATCGTGGGATGCGGAGCAGTTTAATGATAAAAGCGAAGGTTTGAATAAGATTTGTTTTAAAAGTTCCGTTGCAATTTCTTCATTTATCAAGGACACGATGAAGAATTTGAGCGAGTTTCAAAGTAGAACGCACATGAAGAATTTGTGAATGGATTGGGTTGAGTATAGCATAGAGGGAAGGGTCGATCACATTCACTTAGCGAAAAGCGACTTGAAGAAATAGCCATAAGTGAATCTTGTAGAGGACATAAATCCATATATATATATATAGCCAATGAAGAAAGGCAGCGAAGCAGTGAAGATTTTGCAAAGTTGAAGAATTTGAAAAACTGAAGAATTTGAAAAAGCGAAGAATTTCAAAAAGCGAAGAATTTCAAAAGCGAGGAAAAACTCAAATTGAAGATTTTCAACTTTGGTGGTGGCGTGACCCACCGTATAAGAATGATGATTTCAGACACAGCGTACAATTGTCGTAGGGTTACGAGAATCAAATTCTTCATTAATTTCTTCACATTTAGAGTGTTATTCTTCATTGATTGAAGAAAACGTTTCTTCATGTGTTGCACATCTAAGTCATCAATTTTGCATAAGTGTTAGGATGTGTGTCCTTTTCAAAGAACGTTCGAAGATTCTAAGATATTTAGCTCACACGCAACTTGCTAAATCTCTTCTCATCCAAGGGCTTAGTGAAGATATCAGCTAGCTGTTCTTGATCTTCACATGCTTTCGATGGAGATGTAAGCCCTTCAACACATGATCACGAAGAAAATGATGGCGAATTTGAATGTGCTTTGTCTTGAGTGCTGAAGCTGGGTTGTGAGCAATCTTGATGGCACTCTCATTGTCACGATGAGAGGCACATTCTTCACGTTGATGCCGTAGTCCTTGAGGTTTGCTTCATCCATAGTAATTGAGCACAACACGAGCCAGCAGCAATGTATTCAGCTTCGCGATGGACGGTGATCATGATTCTGTTTCTTGAGGACCAACGGACCAAAGATCGTCAGAAATGACAAGTACCGGATGTTGACTTGCGGTCCACGATCACCAGCATAGTCAGTCAGAATATCAATGAGATCAAAAGTAGAGCCCTTGGGGTACCATAATCCTAGTGTTGGTGTGTGAGCTAGATATCGAAGAATATGCTTCACAGCCTTATGGTGTGATTCCTTGGTGTAGCTTGAAATCGGGCACACATGCAAACACTAAGCATTATATCTGGCCTAGATGCACATAAGTACAATAAAGAACCAATCATGGGCGGTATACCTTGTGATCGAAGTCAATACCATTTTCATCGATTGCATAGATGGCCATTTGTGGGCATAGGAATTTTGACACCTTTGCAATCTTGCATGCGAATTTCTTGAGGACATCTTTGAGGTATTTCTATTGAGATATGAATATGCCATTGTGTTGTTGTGAATTTGAAGACCTAAGAAGAATTTCAACTCTCCCATCATAGACATTTGATATTCTTCACTCATCATATAGGCAAATTCATCACTATAACGTTGGTCGATACAGCCAAAGATAATATCATCAACATATATTTGGCACACAAACAGTTCACCATCATAAGATTTAGTAAAGAGAGTAGGGTCGAGTGAACGGGTGTGAAGCCATTCTTCACGAAGAATTCCTTCAATGTATCATACCACGCTTGAGGGGCTTGCTTGAGGCCATAGAGGGCCTTATTTAGTCTGAAGACTTTGTCGAGATTCTTTGGATCTTCAAAACACAGGGGTTGAGCAACATATACTTCTTCCTCAAGCTTACCATTGAGGAATGCACTTTTCACATCCATTTGATATAAAGTGATATTGTGATGGTTAGCATAGGCGAGTAATATCTTGAATAGACTCAAGTCTAGCAGCAGTGCAAAAGTTTCATCGAAATCAATTCCTTCAACTGCGTGTAGCCTTGAGCTACTAGTCGTGCCTTATTCCTCACCACAAGACCATTTTCATCTTGCTTGTTGCGGTAGATCCACTTTGTGCCAATGATATTATGCTTGCGAGGATCTGGGCGTTTGACCAGTTTCAGACGTTGTTGAGCTCGGCGATGTAATTCTTCTTGCATGGCCTGAATCCACTCGGCTCGAAATGCTTCATCTACCTTAGTGGGCTCTGTGATAGAGACAAAAGCATAGTGCCCACAAAAGTTAGATAAATGTGAAGCTTTTGGCGAGTGAGAGGACTGGCGCTTCAATGTCATCGATGATCTTGTCAACTTGCACTTCTTTTTGCAGCGAGGATGAGCTGGTTGTCTTGAGGAATTTGATCATTTTCCTCGGCACCATTTTCTTGACATTATCTTGAGTGCATCAGCTCGGCGTTCTTGGCGTCTGAAATGAATTCTTCAGCAGTTTCTTGATGGGAATGACATCCTCGGTTGCCTTGAACTGATAGAATCCTCGGTGCTGGTTAAGTCTAAACAGAAGGTAGGTGCTCTCTTTGCGAGCCATTAGTTTCATCGAACCGCACATCTCTGATGTCAACAATCTTGTGAAGTGCGATGTTGAAGACTACTGTAGGTGTCTGAGTCCTTTCCGTAACCAAGCATAAAACCTTCATGTGCTTTCGGTGCAAATTTAGAGGTGTGGTGAGGATCTCTAATCCAGCATTTAGCACGAAGACTTTGAAATAACTTACATTGGGTTTCTTGTCGGTGAGGAGTTCATAGGCAGTCTTTTGAAGAATTTGTGAAGATATACTCTGTTGATGATGTGGCGCGGTGTCAATTGCTTCAATCCGAAGCGACTAGGCGTTTTGTATTCATCAAGCATAGTGCGAGCCATCTCAACAAGAGTTCTGTTCTTGCGCTCCACGGCGCCATTTCTTTGAGGAGTATAGGGAGCAGATAACTCATGAGTAATACCAAGTTCATCAAGATAATCATCAAGACCGAATTCTTGAACTCAGTTCCATTGTCACTCTGATGTGCTTGATCTTCACACCAAAGTTGGTTGAAGCCCTCGAGGAAAATCGTTTGAAGATTTCCTGCACTTGATTTTGTAAGTAACAATGTGTACCCAAGTGTAGAGAGTAATCATCAACAATAACAAAGCCATATAGTGATGCTTCATTAACGACAACTGAGTAATGATTGGGACCAAAGAGGTCCATGTGAAGCAATTCGAAGGGGCGAGTAGTGGTCATGATAGTCTTATTTGGATGCTTGGCCTTGGTCATTTTCGGCTTCACGGGCACCGCATAAGTGATCCTTGAGGAATTTGACATTCTCAATGCCAATGACATGCTTCTTCTTATGGCGTGTGCAAATTCCTCATGCCTGCGTGACCAAGTAAATCGATGCCATAGCCAATATACGAAGCTTTTGCAAGTAGACACACGGCTGGTTGTGGTCATGTGGAAAAATCAACAATATACAAGTCTCCTCTCCTAAAGCCTTGAAGACTTTGGAATTGTCGACTTCCATAATCACAACACAACGATACTTGCCAAAGATAACTACCATATCAAGATCACAAAGCATTGAGGCTGACATGAGGTTATATCCTAAAGACTCAACAAGCATGACTTTGTCCATGTGCATGTCCTTAGAGATAGCAACCTTACCAAGTCCCAATACGACTTTTGCCTTTGTCGGCAAAGATGATATGCTTCAGATGTGAAGGTGATAAGGAGCATCCATCAATAGATTCTTGTCACCGGTCATGTGATTTGTACATCCACTATCGAGAACCCACTCGGTGGCTTTGGGTTGATCATCCTGCGGATGAATTAGTACAACTTACGATCTCATATACTTCATCGGTGAAGAATATGATATCAAGTTCATCGAGATGAATTTCATCGATCGGTATTCAGATAAGCGGTATGAGGGCGTGTGAAATGAAAGTTCATTTCATCATGATTAGCATCGTCCTTTCGGGCATTTTGTCGGGCCCCGGCAAATTCTTGAGACGTTTAGGCACGTGCGGAGACATGACCCTGAGAAGAGATTAGTTCTTTTCTTCACCACCCACATCGAAGGGTGGCAAAGAGTTCATCATTCTGCGAGCACCATATGAGAATGGTGGCATAGAGGCCAAACCATTTCGTTTCACATAAGAGGGGTTAGGGTAAGCATATGAATAAGCGAGAGAAATTCTTGAGGACTTATGAACATATTGGTTTGAAGAATAATGCACATATTCATAGCCCTTAGCTCTACCTGCGAAGCAGAGTTATTAGCATGATGATAATCATATGAGGACTTTGATCCTTTTGAGAATTTGATCCACGTGAGAATTTGGTCCGTATGAGGACTTGGATCCATATGAAGAATTTGGTCCATATGAAGAATTTGATCTGGGGTTCCTTTTCTTCACGGTGGTGTCATGAGGACATTCACTGAAGACTTTCAAGACATTTCTTGGGAACCAGATTTTCTTCATAGGGGACCGTTCTGCGATTAGTGCCAACATATCTAGCAAATACTTCACCATTCTGATTTTTGAACAGTTTATAGTTTGAGTCAAATGACTCATCATCGAATGAGGAAATTCACATGTAAAGCCAGATAAGGTAGATGGATCAAGCTGGAGGTCCCTTTGCAGCAACCCATGAGGTTTTGGGATCTTGCTCGGGCTTCGATCGTTCCATCGACATTGAGTTTCCTCTCAAAGGCAATACCCTCTTTCCTAGGGTTCTGTTGAGGATCTGCTTTTAAGCACATCACAAAAGTCGATGCCCTTTGAGGCTTTTGTACATGCTGTCATGTACAATTCCTTCAACCTGCATCGTCGGTGATACTAGCAATGTCCTCGGTGAGGAATTAGTGATAGCGAGAGGCAGGTGAAGAATTTATAACAGTTGAAGCATTTGAACATTGGTGAAGAATTAGCGATTCACGTTCAATGCATTTTAAGCATGGAGGAACAAATTCTTCTTGAGAAGCGCTGATTTGTTGAGCAAGTAATGAATCGCGCTCCTTACGAAGATCTTCATAACTCACTCTTAGCTTCTCAAGATCTTGCTTTCTTTGAAGAAATTCATAAGAAAGTTTCTCATGATCGAGATAAGAGAGTGTTATGATGACCTTGAAAGCTGTCAAGCCTAGGTGAACTTTCGAAGATTTTCGATCGGGGCTTGAGTGCGATCCATTTCTTCACCTAACATATCATCACTCTTATCTAGCATGTTTTGAACCTTTTCAAAAGCCCTTTGTTGTTTTATAGCAATCTTAGCAAGTTTAGAGTAGCTGGGCTTGAGATCCTCATCGATTCATTTTCACTGGATTGAGGAGGAGGTGAAATTGAGTACCTTAGCACCTTTGCCATGAAGCAATAGGTGGGGCGTAGTCATCATTTTCCTCATCAGGTTTGTCGGTAGTCGGTTTCTTGAGCGTTGAAGATGGACTTGCTAACATAAGCGATAGCAAGAGCGGACTAGCCACACAGTTCAGATTCTTGGACTCCTCCTCTTCCTCATTTTCCTCAGATTCAGCTTGAGTCCATTTCCTTGCCAATGAATGCTCGAGCCTTTTGGAGCTGCTCTTCTTGTGAGAAGAAGGCTTTGAGGATTTTGATGATGAAGATTTGGATGATTTCTTCTTCTTCTTCACGTCATCGAGCTGTAATCCTTGTGTTTCTTCTTTCTTAATTCCTTTTCCCACGAGGACAATCTTGGATATAGTGACCAGGTTTCTTGCATTTGTGGCAAAGTCTTCGCTTATAGTCACTAGATGAGGAATCACTTCTTCTTGAGGATTTTCCAAAGCGACCACGCCTTGTGAATTTCTGGAATTTCTTCACGGCGATGCTAGCTCTGGCCAAATTCTTGAGGATCTCCAAGGCTACTACGAGTCTTCACTCTCGATTCAGATTCAGCCTTGGCCTTGAGGCACGTGTTTTCCATAGCGAACCATAGAGATCTCTCTTTTGACAAGCTGGAACTTCGTGAGTATTTAGCCTTCGAGGATATCGGCGAGGATCAAGAGACTTGTAGTCAGCTCGTTCTTGTATCATCGGTGAGTGTCAAATGAGGAATCAGCGATCTTAGCAATTTCTTCACCACCTCATGGTCGGTGATGTCGGATGGCACCAGTGCTTGAAGCTCATTTGAGATGTCGGTGAAGCGATCGAAGGTTTGTTGAACATTTTAGTTGTCGAGTCTTTTGAAGCGGTTGAAGAGATTCGAAGAACATCAACTCGAGAGTCACGCTGAGTTGAAACACCTTCATTACTTTGGACAGCCTGTCCCGGATGAGTTTGGCAGATTCCAAAGCACTCACTCTTCCATATTGACCTTTGCTCGGATGGCCACATATGATATTCTTAAGCTTGAGAATCGAGTTGCTTGAATCTCTTCACATCAGCATCATTCGAGAGGGTGTGGTGAGGAAACACCTTTTGTCACAACATACGAGAGATCATTGTCAATTGCTTCAAGATGCATTAGCATTTTGTTCTTCGATGGGGTAGTCCGTCCCATCGAAGGTAGGACACCTGCTGAGACCTTGATCATACTGCGGTCGACATAACTAAAACTCCGGTGGTTAAACCAAAATCACCGAAGAAGGGAGTACCTTGCTCGATACCAATTGAAAGTCGTTATATCGACTAGAGGGGGTGAATAGGTGATTTTATGAATTTTACAAATTCTTCTTTGAGGAATTTGCTGGTGAGGAAATTCCTTAGCGAAGAAATACATGCAGCGGAATAAGTACTCGAAGTAAGCATAACAGATTACAAGCATAGTCATCATGATGAAATGAAGACAATCACAGTCTGAAAGCGTAATCACGAGGATAACACAAGATGAAGACAAGCGGTGAAGAAATTGAACTAAGGAAATTGAGAAAGTCTTGATCAAAGTCTTCAAACACAGATATGACAAACACTCAACACGATGATGAGGAAATGAAAGGTTGAGGAAAAAGAACCAGTTAGGTTGGTGAAGACAATGATTTGGTAGACCAGTTCAAGCTGCTGTCTCGGTTATGCGTCTGGTTGGGCGGTGAGTATTTAAACTCGAGGACTTGCAGTCCGGACACCCGATCCTTGAGCACGCAGCTCGGGACACCAAGTCCTCACCATATTCTCCTTGAACTAAGGTCACGCGAGACCTCGTCCAATCACTCGTGGTAAGTCTTGAGCGACTTCCAAACCTTCACATACTTGGTCACTCGGCGATCCACAATTCCTCTTGGATGCTCTAGACCTTGGCGCCTAACCGTCTGGAAGAAGCACAGTCTTCAAAGGTAAAAGCGTCGGATCCACGCGGGATCAATTTCTTGATGATGCTCAATCACTTTGGGTTTGTTGGGGTTTGGTTTTGGGTTTTCCTCACTTTGGGTTTTCCTCACTTGATGATTTTCACTCAAAGTCCTCGGAGGATGGGTTGCTCTCAAATGACAAGTGTCAAGTTCTCTCGAGCAGCCAACCAACTAGTGGTTGTGAGGCGGCTATTTATAGCCTAGGGAGCAGCCCGACATGATAAGACATAAATGCCCTTCAATGATATGACCGTTAGGTGGATAAGATATTTTGGACAGGTGGCGAAGACTGACAGCGGTCGGAATTTTGAACATCAAATTCCTCGGGGCTATCATGTTCCTCCTTTGTGTAGGCAATTCGCCTTTGGCGAATTCCTAACTCCTCGATCGAACAAATTCCTCGGTGACGGAAGAGCCGTCTCATCCTTTGAAGAAATTGTTGAACTGTATGAGATTTCAAAAGCTTCACTCGAAGGATTGGTAGGTGTAGGATTTTGAGTTGAGCATCAAATGGAAATTTTCCTTAGTATTTCCTCGACCCCTTTAACGATCGGTGTTTCCTATGACTCAAGAAAGAAAAAGAAACTACGAAAACAAAAGTCTTCACGCTTCATGTTCCTCAGCGAATACCAAGTCTTGAGGATCACACCAATTTCTTCACTTTCAAAGTCTTGAAAGTCTTGAATATCAAAGTCTTGATTGAAGAACTTCATTTTAGAAATCGACTTTCCTTTGTAAATATCAAACTCCTCATGGACTTATAGACCTGTGTACACTTACAAGCGCATTAGTTACTTAACCTATAAGTCTTCAATACACCAAAATCACTAAGGGGCACTAGATGCACTTGCAACAATATGATAAAAACCCCATTGTCGGCGTTCTGGGAACGGGGGTACCCAGACTTGCACACTGCTTGGCGTGGCTCAAGGATGGCCAACCACGGCCCATCCTCATCGGCACAAGTGAAGACCCTCGCGAGGGCCAAGCCTCACAGAGGCAGACGACGGAGGCTTCCTCGGTAGCGGCCTCGTCAGGCTAGCTCACGACGAGGCGGAGAGATCAAGGCGGGGTACCTCGGGAGGTGCCCATGGCGCAAGCCATGACGGCCGAGGCGCCGGTGAGGCGCCAGCCAGCTTGATGTCCTCATTTCCTCTTTGGTGCAAAGGAGGCAAGCGCGGCGAGAGCATCAAGCAAAGGCAGCCATTTGGTGCAACTAGACCAAGACCATCATAGCGGCAGGAAGGAGGTCATCGTGGAGCCCAAGCCGGGCGTCACCACGAGCCTTTTGGGCGAGGACCAACTTTAGTCGAGGATAGGTGTACTAGATGTTCCCCTTCAAAATGGCCAATTGTTGGCGCCCTTCCCCCTCAATATTTGGGAAGAGGCCGGGGCCTCTGCCTATAAGTAGAGCTAGCCACCACAGTGAGGCATCTCATCTTAGCTTGATCCAATCCGATCGAGAGCCTAGCCACAAGAACACCTCACCCTCATGAGGCTGTTCTTCCTTGTATTGTTCATCATCAGCCAAGAGGCAATCCACCACACCACACTTTGGGTAGGGTGTTACACCACAATGGTGGCCCGAACTAGTATAAACCTTGTGCCTCTTGAGTTGCTCTTTTGGTAGTTTAGATCCTTGCGGCGACGAGGTGCAGGTAGGTAGGGGTGAGATCTCGCGTGCACCCGAGTTGAACCTAGAGGGTCTGCCGGAACCCGAAATCCGACATTTGGCGCGCCCGGTAAAGTGCACGGAATCCGTCTTCCGCCGCCTGTTCTTCGCCGCCCATCGCATTCATGTCGGGCCTTCGTCGAGCCAGCGCCCGGCTCGGGCGCTCTCGCCACTCGCGTCACCCAGACGCCCCCCGTCGGCGGCCGCCCCGCCGTTCCCCGTCGCCTGCCGTCAACGCCGCCACCGGCCCGGCGGGGAATGAGCAGCAAGCATCGTCCCAGCATCTGTCCGTAAGGCGAGACGGTCGTACCGCTACTCCTTCGCTCGCCCCGGCTGGTTCCTCGTCTCGCGCGCTCCGTGCGCCCATGGAGGCTCGAGCCGCACTCATCGCGGCAAACGAGCTCCTGCGCTACCGCCCCGTCGACGACGTCTACGAAGAGTGGCTCGACCGCGTCGCCGAGCTTGTCCGCGCCGCGTGGGGCTCCCCAGCGTCGTCCTTCCCGCTGCACCATGCCCCGCCTTGCGCGGGCGATGAAGCTCCTGAGGCGCCTCAGCCGCCTCCTCAAGAAGGAGCCCTGGCCCCAAGGCACGTGGCCCCTGGGCGGAACCCACTCTGTCCGGCACCAGCGCAGCAAGAGCAGAGCTGCCAAGAGGTCCCTCGCCCCCAAGAAGCTGCCCGAGTGCTCCCTGCACCGGCCCGTCACGATCGCGCTCCTGCTCCTGCACGCCAAGACCCCACACTGCTCCCAGCGGCAGCGCATGGGGACCCGCAAGACCAGGCCCTTCGTCACCAAAGGCCTCCTGTGGCCACAGCAAGCTGTCGCGCCTTCACCACCGAGATGCGCAGCGTCGCGTGGCCCGGCAAGTTCAAGCCAGACCTGCCTCCTTGCTATGACGGCACGGCCGACCCCGCGGAGTTCCTCCAGCTCTACAAGCTGGGCATCAAAGCCGCCAACGGGGACGAGAAGGTCATGGCGAACTGGTTTCCCATGGCACTCAGGGCCAGAGCCCTTTTGGCTCTGAACACAGCTCTGGCACGATCTCCTCTTGGGACGAGATGCGCACCCGCTTCATCGCCAACTTCCAAGGCACTCGCGACCGGCCTCCCTCCGTGAGCGACATGCGCCGCATCAAGCAGCAGCCAGGAGAAACCCTGCGAAGTACATCCAGCGCTTCAACAACACGCCTCAAGATTCTCAAGGTGGCCAGGAGGCCATCATCTCAGCCTTCTCCAGCGGGTGCGTGGCGTCAAGATGAAGGAGGGCTGGCGATGCATGAAGACTGTGCACATCCACAGGTTGTTCAACTTGGCGACCAAGTGCGCCGGGGCTGAGGAAGGACGCCTTTCCTCCTCGAGCTGCAGTGCTGACCCGAAGAGAAGAAGCCCAAGGCCAAGGGCGTGAAGCGCAAAGGGTCTGCCCGTGCTCATGGCGGAACCGGACACCAAGCGAGGCGAGATCAGCCGAGAGACTTCCAAGGGCAGCCCGATCTTGTGTGTACCACGACCTCCACACCCACAACACCAATGAATGTCAAGAACTCCGAGCCGTGCGAGAAGAGGCGAATCGGTCGACGCCCGACCGCGGTGATCGAGCTACGACCGAGGAAGAGGAAAAGCAGGACCTTTGGGAAGACGCGGCCCTCGCCAAGGGTGGCGCGACCGACCTCGCGAGGACCGCTGGCAGGATCAGCCTCGCGAGGAGGTTGGAGGACCCGCCTCGTGAGGGAGGCTGGAGGATCAGCCTCGCGAGGATCGCCCGCAAGGCAAGCATGAGCCTCCCTCCTCTACCACCGCAGCCAAGAAGAGATGAGGACCACCATCGGGGCGAGGGGTTGGGGGCTTCCGAGGGGCAGCGATCGCTTGCATCTGGGCAGAGCTCAAGCCCAGCCTCTCAACGCATCTTCAAGCAGTTCGCCCATAAAGAACGCAGTCCTCCCCAAGCTCGAAGCCACGCGCCCCTCGGGTGGTCAGCGTGCGCCATCACGTTCAGCTCGGCGGATCAGCTCAAGTCTTGCGGCCACGGCGGAGTCCTCCGATGCTTTGTTCCCCAATCATCGACAGCGTGCAAGTCACGGGACCCTCATCGATGGCGGGCGGGGCTCAATGTCTGTCCGTCGGGGCGTTCAACAATCTCAATTGCCTTACAATCAGCTACAGCCAACCAAGCCTTTCTCCGGAGTCACAGCGGCTCCACAGTTCCGATTGGGCAGGTCCGCCTCCTGTCACCTTCAGTAGCGTGACAATTACCGCACCGAGCTCATCGACCGGCGTCGCCCACATTCGCCGCCATACAATGCCATCCTCGGGTACCCAGCTCGGCAAAATTCATGGCCGTGACTCATCACGGCTGGCGTCCTCAAGATGCCGAGGCGGCGGAGTCATCACGGTGCCTTGTGAGAGAGAGATGCGGTGTGCTCCCGGGGCGTGCTTTTCAAGCCACGTCGCTTGAAGACCCGGATCGCGGAGGCAGGAGGCTCCCGAGGCTGCTCCCAATAAGAAGAAGACATCGCTGGCCCGACCCTTGGGAGGCAGGCCCCTCGAGATCGCGCTGTTAGGAGGCACCTCCTACATCGCATAGGAAGGCCGCCCATGGCGCCCTCCTCGAGCAAGGCTCGGGGCTCTCTCTTGGAGGGCCATCGACTTTGCTAAGATCACGGGGGCGCTTGGGCACCACAGGCGTGTTTCAAAGCACGTTTCCCTCAGGAAGGAGCCAGGCAAGGAGGGCCAAACCTTCATGAGTCCGTCAGCCAGGTCATTCAGGAGCTGCAGGAGTCAAGAGTCATGAGTGGTAGCCGCCGCTTACCCACCGTAGCTCCCCATCCACGCGAGGATGGTGGGTTGCGCGTCTGCATCGACATACCAGGGCTCAACCGAGCCGCCTCTCTGGAGCGCCTCTGGCCCTCGCAAGCGGGGCGTTGTGAAGGCCCACCTCACAGCTACGTTCGCATGCCTTACGGGTTGCCAAATGCGGCTGCCACACGCCAGCGCCTCATAGGGAGCATCCTGGAGGCTCAAGAGGCCAGGCGTTCCGCAGTCCTGGCGGAGATGGAGATGGTCCACGAGGAGCCACCAGCGCCTCCGGAGCCTCCCAAGGCTCCTAGGCCTGGGGGGCTCGTGAAGATCAGCTTCCGCAGCCCGCGACGTCCGCTACATCAGCATCCCTTCATCTTCAACGTTATCAGGTGACATCCTTCGAGTTTCATTTTCAGCTGGGAGCGCCCCCCCAGGGCTACATCATTCCCAGGCCGCGTGGGTCCGTCCCTGCGGCATGTATCCCTTTTTGCTTCATGTTCCTAGCTTACTTTGTTGGGGCGCCCCTTGGGCTGCATCATCCCCAAGCCACTCGGGCCAGACCCAGCGGCATGTACCCCTCTTGCGTTTATTTGGGTCATGCGTTTGACCCATCATGATTGTTATTTGATGCCTGTCCACGGCACCCCTTCTTCCTCCATGTCGGCCGCTTGCACATTAAAGGGGGGTACCTGAGCATCCAACTCATGGGCTCCTACTGGCTCTCCAGCCCTCACCCTCTGGCCTTGTCCACGGCATCGCGACCTGGCACACCAGCGACGGCTGAGACCCGCTCAAGTGCGGGACCGGGGCGTGGGCGTCGACATCTAACCAAATTTGCAGGAACCGTCACAAGTTAAGGCCGGTGCGGCGCAACCCGCCTTGAGGTGGCGCCCGTGAGTCCAGCTGGCTCACGGGTGCCAGATACACCTCGTCGAGGCCCTACCGTGCCAGCCACGTGTCGAGGCGAGGCTGTACACGCCGGGGGCTCCTCCGGGAGAGCCCCTCACGCCTGATGGAAGCACCATGCTCGCGCTAGCTGATGACCTTGCCGAGGAGCAGCTATACCCGTACACACACAGGCGCTATGCTCGCGTTGGTGATAAACAAGCGAGGGTGGCCCCCGCCGCATCAACCTCGGGAGCTCGAGCTCGATGTCGGCCTCATAGCGCCTCCCCACGGGAGTGCCGCGCGAGGGCTGGAGCACGAGGCTACGCACTGGTCACGCCCAGGCCGCGCCACCTAGACAGGCCCCTCGGTCCTGGTTCGTCGCACGTCCCTCCCGGCGGAGCCAAGGTCACGAAGGCCGTTTGAGCGTCAAGGGGACTCCTGAGCATCGTGACTCGGGGAGCCTAGCTGATCACGTAGCCCTCACCCCTTAGTTCCAAAAGGCTAACGGCGGTTGAGGTATGCGCGGGGCCGGGCTCTGCAGACGTAGAATGGTAAATTCACCCATACATCTCACCCCCCTACTTGTTGTTCGTGCATCAAGGGGGACTCCTGAGCATCGCGACTCAGGAGCCTAACTTGTCACATAGCCCCTCACTCCTTGGTCCCGTCCTGGTTTCCGGTCGGGGCTAATGGCGGCTGAGGTATGCGTGGGGCCGTGTCACATCCCTAGTTCTGGTATGACCTAGACTAGCTGGTCATTTGTGCATCATGTTTAAATTTCATTTAAATTTGAAATGGGGATTTGTGGAACCCTCTGAATCTTTTTGGAAATTGACCCAAGTAAAAATTGCTCCAAAAAGGTCCAAGAAAATGCTCATGTTGCCCTCTGAAAATATTGGACAGAGATAATAATCAAACCAATATTTTTGGGAGCTCATAAGTATTTATTTTTGGGCATTTGGAATTAATGCATACCTATTTGCATTGAATATATATATATGTTATATATATTATATATGTCCAATAATTATGCTAGTTGCCGAGGAGCTCTGCAATAATATAGTTAGCTCCTGCAAAAATTGGCATAAGGAAATAAAATGATTTAGAATTTTATTAAAATCAAAACAAATGTCAGAAAAATAGGAAAAGAAATAAATAGGAAAAAGGGGAGCTTACCTGGGCTTACCTCCCTTTGCAGCCCAGAGGCCCGGCTGGCCCAGCTGGCCCAGCCGACTGGCAACGCCAGTCGTCCCAAATCTCGCGCCCGGAGGAGCGGGGGCACGCAGCGCCCAGCTGCCTGGCCTCCGGCCAAGCCACCTGCTGCTGGCCTCCCTCGTGCATACTGGATGCTCGAGACGGCGCCACGCGCCGCCCGAGCTCCGCTCCGTGAGCTCCGGCACCCCACGGTCTCCAGCGTGTCCCCTTTGGATGCTGCGAGAGCACCAACTCCTCGGAGATGGTCTCCATGACCCTTTGGTCGCCGGGAGGCGGTCCGAGCCCCGCCCGCGTTCGGCCTCGCCGGCGGCTTAACGCTGGTGGGGGTTTGACCGTTGACCTCGCCGGCCCGTCAGGTGGGCCCCGTGGGTCAGGTGATTAGCTTAAGGCTAATCACCGTTAACTAACCCCTCCTGACACTGACCAGTGGGCCCCAGTGCCCCCTAATCTCTAATTAAACTAAACTAACCCCCCTGTTTAACCCGTGTCACTGACGTGTGGCCCCACACGTCAGGTTTGACCGGTCAGCCACGGTTGACCCGCTGACGTCATGCCTCTGTAATGCTGACGCAATTATTCATTTCCTGGATTTAAATTAATCAGGAAATTCCAGAAAATGATTTAAACTTCAAAAATTCATAGAAATTTAACCGTAACTCAGATTGAAATAATTTATATATGAAAAATTATCAGAAAAATGCAATCTACCAATCTGTACCAGTTTCATGCATGATAAAACAACTATACATGCTGTATAGGTGAAAACACATGAATGGCATTTATAAGAGCTTATTTTGGGAGTTGCATTTGAACCTTTGGTTCAAATGGACTTCATTCAAATTGAATACTAGTTGCATCAGCTCAAACAGCATCACATCTACATGCCATGTTCATGCATCATATTGTTGCATATGATTGTGTATTGATTGCCGGCACCGTTCCTTCTCGATAGGTCCTGCTCCGGAGGCGTTCAGTACACATGCGTGAAGGTGCCCCCCTTGTTGATTTACCAGGCAAGCAAACCCCCTTGTTCATCCCGATACAATCCTACTCTCTCGCTCCTGCTCTTAGTTATTGCATTAGGACAACAACGATTCATCTGCTACTTTGTGCTGCGGTAGTTGAACCCATTCCTCTGCATGACCTGTCTTTGCCACAGTAAATAGTTGAAACCCACTAGCATGTGTAGGAGTTGATTGAGCCATGTTGTGTTCCTACCATGCTATGCCTGCTATTTCTTAGAGTTGTGTCAGTTCTGGTTCATTGGGAATGAATTGGAGTGTTACGATATGTTCTGATGCTGAGAGTGAAGTGTGTGAACACGATTTGGTAAAGGTAGCGGTGAGAGGCCATGTAGGAGTACATGGTGGGCTGTCTCACTTGGAACCGATCCTTAAGCCTTGAGTTCTATGTATGTTGTCCAATGACTAGCTACTACCACACATTGGAATGCTTAAGTGCCCCTCTCGACTTATTAGCCAACTTTATCTCTGTCCAGGAGTCGCAACTAGTTTCTGGTGTTTGTAGGTAGTGTTATTTTTCTACCAAGTGGCACCCGGCAGGTGGGCTTAGGACAGACTAAACACAGGTGTACGGTGTACCAAGTGGCACCGGATGGTGGGCTTGGGAACCCTGCTCACATCGTTTGGGGCCGTGGCGACACCCGGCGGATCTCCTTGCGGATGGAACCGAATAGGCGATAAACCTGGACTAGAGTCTTGTGTGGTTAGTCGGTCGTGGCCGACACCCTCGCCCGAGCTTCCGCTTGAAGGTTGCGAGATACATGGCGTGTATATGGCGGTAAGTGGCGAGGCGTGTGTGAAAAGTACACCCTGCTGGGGTTATCATGATATATTCGAATAGCTGTGTCCTCGGTTATGGACTTCTTGGATGCTTCGTGGTACATAGACAACTTGAAGTGGATACTCTAAAATGCTCAAGACAAGTGTGAGTGCTATGGATGGCCTTCTCGTATGGAGCGGGGATGAATCCATAGTAGTGTATTGTGTGGTGACTAGTGGACTCGTGTGCGCCATATCACCTCAAAGAAGTTCTGGTAGTCGTAGAACAGGATAGCCACAGAGTCAAAGCTGGCTTGCTGCCACTAAACCCCACATTACCCTCTTGATACAAATGCATGTATGTTAGGATCTGATGTAAGTCTTGCTGAGTACCTTTGTACTCACGTTTGCTTTATTTATGTTTTGCAGATGAGACATCTGTCTCACTAGTAGTTCCGCTTGGACTTCGACGAGTAGCTTGTTACCTCAGCTACGATCGTGTACCCTTGGGAGGGTCTTGTAGATAGTCAGGCTTCTCAGCCTTTTTCTTTTGTAGTTGTCTGTACTTAGACATGTAATGCTTCCGCTTGTTGCTTGTATGCTCTGAATGATGGGTCATGTGACCCTGTTTGTATTATTGCTATGTGGCTCTTGAGCCTTTATCTATATGAGTTTGCGTTATGTTGTGATGCCATGTTGTACAGCACATACTTGCATGTTATCGTCACGTGTAACTTGTATTGCTATGTGTGGGATCCGACAACCTAGTTGTTTATCCTTGGTAGCCTCTCTTATGGGGAAATGTAGTCTCGTGTTTCGAGCGATAGTAGTCCGCTTCTGACCGGTTCACGGAGTCCTGCTAGCCCAAGCACTCTTGCTTGGGCACTTGACTGGCGGCATGTGTTTCACCGTTCTATATACATCCCGGGAAATGTCAGCGGTGATATTGAGTCTGCCTAGCCTGCTACAGCCGGGATACGAGTCTGTTAGCCCATGCTACAGCCCAATTCATACGTTGATGACCGACATGCTCGATGTGATTCATGTATGCTGTCCCCATAGGTTAGTGCCACTTTGGGTTCACGACTAGTCATGTCGGCCGGGTTCTCTGTCATATGGATGCTAGCGACACTATCATATCGTGAGCCAAAAGGCACAAGCGGTCCCGGGCCATGGTAAGGCGACACCCGTGGGAATACCGTGCGTGAGGCCGCAAAGTGATATGATGTGTTACATGCTAGATCGGTGTGACTTAGGATCGGGGTCCCGACAGCTTTGGTATCAGAGCCTGACTGCCTATAGGATTTCCATGCCAACCTGGTCGAAGTTGAGTCTAGAAATGCTTTAGTTATATAGGGGAATTGATTGTGGAAGGGAACGTAAGGCTCTTTTTACTCCTTTACCTCATGGCCTCTGATCTGAGTCGTCCTATCTTTCCTACGGGGTTAAGGAACTAGGCTTTCTCTTCTGTCTATCAGGATCACGTGTTACTACTCCGTAGCTCCATTGGGTTGGTTGATCAGAGTCATACCCCAGTTTTGAGTACCTCCGGTGTAGCCTGTTTAGTAATATCTCAGAACCTTGAGTGGTGATGTTAAGTTGTTGTACTACCCCATTTTTTACAGGATGTCTCATTTTGAGAATTTTACTGCCGTTATGCGACCGGAATTGCCCTAGGAGTTCGAGAGTTACTAACTTCCTTATCCTACAATCTATAGCTTATAGTTGATGTTGATTTCGTCCTTGGTTTCGTTTCTCAGGATGTCATCAGTTAAGCGAAGTTCTGTTGCTTGTAGCGAGAACCACGGAGATGGTAGGGATGAGGATCCTCCGACCAGCCTTCATTGGCGAGTTTATGTTAGAGATGGAAGAAACAAGCGTGAGTCTAACCGCTTGTTGGCACGTATCGAGAGAACACCGCACATCAGTTCAAAGTGCGCAACCATTCATGACTTCATTCGCTTGCACCCACCTACCTTTCATCATTCCATCGAGCCACTCGATGCGGATGGTAGCTCCGTAGTATCACCGCAAGCTCCGTTCTGCGACGTAGCTGAAAGTGACAAGGTCACCTATCTGCATACCACGGAAGGTCATGCTAGTCTTTGGTGGCGAGAACTATGAGCTATGCTTCCAGCTGGTCGATTCCAACGTGGAGATTTCACCTTTGAGGCTTTTCGCGAGCATCACATTCTGAAGCCCTCATCGATCGCAGAGAGAAGAGTTACGTAGTTTCACCCAGTGAGATGGCTGTTGATGCTTCAGCGAGAGAGTTTGAGAACCTTGCCCGTTATGCCACGAGAAGAGGTGTCCACGGACGCCAAAAAGCGAGCTAGGTTCGGAAGGGTCTCAACCCCAAGTTGCATCGTGATCTCCACTTGCATCATTGTGATACATTCCAGGCTCATGTGAACAAGGCCATTAATGCAGAGACAGCTCAGCTCACTTACGAGGAGTCTCGTAAGCACAACCGTGATTTGGTTTCTTCCTCCGGTTCTAGTTCATAGAAGCGCCGGATTTGGATTCCGAACTCCGCTCTTCCACCCGGATATACACCGAGGCCATCTTATGTGGCGCCTCACCCAGTTCAGTTACATGCTCCACCCAGGCCTATTGGTAGACCATTTGTCAATGCGGGTCCACGTCCTACTTCAGGGACTTGCTTCACATGCGGAGAGCCGGGACACTATGCACGTGACTGCTCTCAAGCCAGTTATGCTCCACCCCAGCCTGAGAAGACTGTTGGCTGTGTTAAGCCATCAAGCAAGACGATCAGTGTCAAGTCAGCTCCCACTGAACATGGACGTGTGCATCACATCTCAGCTAAAGATGCTCATGATGATCCGGATGTCGTTCTTGGTACACTCCTTGTCAATTGCCATCCCGCCTTAGTTCTATTCGATACTGGAGCATCTCATTCTTTCATTTCTGAAAGCTATGCTAACTTGCACAACATATCATTTTGTGATATGCCCTCTCCACTAGTCATTCAAACCCCTGGATCCAAATGGCAAACTTCTAGTGTAAGCCATGGTAATGAAATCCTTGTTGACAGACTTGTATTCCTTGCCTCACTTATAGCCCTCAAGTCCACAGATATTAACATCATCTTGGGTATGGGTGGATGAAAGCTCATTATGCCAAGATTGATTGTTATACAGGTCTGCATTCAGCTTACACACCCATCGGCAAGATAGTCTTTATCTCCACGAGTTGCAAAGCGTAAACTCTATTCTCTTAATGCCAGCCCTCTTCCGGACCTTGAAGATATCCGGTAGTCCGTGACTTTCCGGATGTTTTCGGAGGAACTGCCACGTATTCCACAGCGGAGATGTAGAGTTAGTCATAGATCTTATCCGAGGAACCGCCCCAATCTCTAGGAGACCTTATAAGATGGCACCCTTAGAACTAGCGAGCTTAGAAACAACTTGATGAGTCCTTGCAAAAGGGTTTCATCCGTCCTAGTTCTTCTCCTTGGGCTTGCCCCATCCTCTTCGTCAAGAAGAAGGATGGTGCGGACGGATGGTTGTAGATTATCGTCCGTTAATTTGGTCACGATAAAGAACAAGTATCCGCTCCCGGGATCAACGACACTGTATGATCAGCTCGCTGGATCCTCGATCTTTTCAAGATGGATTTAAGGTTAGGATACCACCAAATCAAGATTAGAAGCGGGACATCCCCAAGGCGGCTTTTGTCACTCGTTATGGCGATCTGAGTACACCGTCATGTCCTTTGGTCTAACCAACGCTCCAGCTACCTTCTCCGCTTGATGAACTCGATCTTCATGGAGTACTTAGATAAGTTAAAGTAGTGGTTTACCTCGATGATATTCTTATTTACTCGAAGAGCGAGGAAGAGCATGCCGAACATCTTAGACTTGTGTTAGAAAAACTCGAGAGAGCACCGCCTTTATGCCAAGTTCTCCAAGTGCGAATTTTGGTTGCGAAGTGACCTACCTAGGCCACGTGATTTACGGTAAGGGCATTCTGTCAATCCCGAGAGAGTTCAGGCCGTTCTCGATTGGACTCCACTGAAACCGTTAAACAAGTTAGGAGTTTCCTTGGTCTAGCCAGCTATTATCGCCGCTTTGTTGAAAACTTCTCCAAAGTAGCCAAACCCCTCACGGAACTTCTCAAGAAAGATAAAAAGTTTGAGTGGTCCCCACAGTGTGAGTCTGATTTTGAGGAACTGAAAAGGCGCGACTTCTGCTCCCATACTTGTGCCACGGTTTCACTAAAGACTTTGTTATCTCTGCGGCGCCTCATGACGGGGACTAGGTTGCATTCTTATGCAGGATCGTCATGTGATTTCCTATGCATCTCGTCGATTGCATCCACATGAGGAGAATTATCCCACACATGATCTAGAGCTTGCGGCCGTAGTCTATGCACTTAAGACTGGCGACACTACCTTCTTAGTAAGCGTTGTGAGATCTACACGATCACGAGTCTCAAGTATATCTTCACCCAACCAGATTTGAACCTTAGGCAAAGGCGATGGTTGGAGTTGATCTCAGATTATGATTTAGGGATTACCTACACCCGAGCAAAGCCAATGTCATGGCTGATCGCTAAGCCGTAAATCCTATTGCAACAATCTCATGTTGCGGCGAGGTTAACCTCTTCTCCATGAGGAATTCGTAAGCAACCTTCACATTGCTCCTCACAGTTCCTTTCTACCTTGGTGGCGAAACCTACCCTTGAGGATCAGATCATCTCGACCAGAAGTTTGATAGGGTGTTATCCGCATTAAGAGAAACATTAAGAAGGGAGTTGGTGGATGTTTCTCTATGGATGACCGAGGTGTTGTCTTCTTTGAGAATCGCTTGGTGGTTCCCAAGAGTCCACATCTTCGTTAATTGATTCTTAAGGAGGCGCATGAATCTCCTCTCACGATTCATCCCGGTAGTACTAAGATGTATCAGGACCTACGCCAGAGGTTCTGGTGGACTAGGATGAAGAGAGAAATCGCTCGGTTTATTGCTAAGCTGTGGCGTTTGTCGTCGCGTTAAGCGAGCATCAAAGACCTGCTTGGCACCCTTCAGCCTTTAGCTATTCACGAGTGGAAATGGGATAAAGTTGGTATGGACTTCATCACTGGCTTTCCCAGGACCAAGAAAGGGAATAACTCTATCTTCGTAGTCGTTGATCGTCTTTCCAAAGTGGCTCACTTCCTACCTGTTCGAGAGAGTATCACTGCTAGTCAGCTCGCTGACTTATATATTTCTTGAATAGTGTCACTTCATGGTGTTCCACTAGAGATCAATTTAGACCGTGGCAGTCTTTTCACTTCTCATTTCTGGGAGAGTTTCCAAACTGCCATGGGAACCCATCTTTTCTTCAGTACCGCTTTCCACCCTCAGTCAAGTGGTCAGGTGGAAAGGGTCAACCAAATTCTCGAAGACATGCTTAGAGCTTGCGTTATCTCATTCGGTATGGATTGGGAGAAATGTCTTCCTTTTGCCGAGTTTGCTTACAACAATAGCTATCAATCCAGTCTCAAGAAAGCTCCTTTTGAGATTCTCTATGGACGAAGATGTCGAACACCTTTGAACTGGTCAGAAACCGGTGAAAGACAATTCTTTGGACCGGATATGATCCAGGAGGCAGAAGAGCAAGTTCGCATCATTCGTGAGAATTTGAAAACATCCCAATCTCGTCAAAAGAGCCAGTATGACCGTCGTCATAAGGAAGTGGCTTATGAAATTGGCGACAAGGCTTACCTTCGGGTTACTCCTTTGAAGGGTACCCATCATTTCGGTATCAAGGGCAAGTTGGCTCCTCGTTACATTGGTCCCTTTTGCATTCTTGCTAAACGAGGAGAGGTTGCCTACCAGTTGGAACTACCCCCACATCTTTCTCGAGTGCATGATGTCTTCCACGTCTCTCAACTCAGGCGTTGCTTCTCGGATCCCATCCACGGAGTGGACCATGAAACGCTTGATCTCCAAGATAACCTCATCTATCGAGAGTACCATGTTCGCATTCTTGATCAAGCAGAGCGTGTTACCCGATGTCAGAACATCAAGTTTCTCAAGGTTCGATGGTCTCATCATTAGAGAGAAGCTACTTGGGGCGAGAAGATCGTCTTGATTGGAGTACCCGCTTTCTTTCCATCGACCCTGAATCTCGGGGCGAGATTCTTTCAAGTGAGGCGAGTTGTCACATCCTAGTTACGGTATGACCTAGACTAGCTGGTCATTTGTGCATCATGTTTAAATTTCATTTAAATTTGAAATGGGGATTTGTGGAACCCTCTGAATCTTTTTGAAATTGACCCAAGTAAAATTGCTCCAAAAGGTCCAAGAAAATGCTCATGTTGCCCTCTGAAAATATTGGACAGAGATAATAATCAAACCAATATTTTTGGGAGCTCATAAGTATTTATTTTGGGCATTTGGAATTAATGCATACCTATTTGCATTGAATATATATATGTTATATATATTATATATGTCCAATAATTATGCTAGTTGTTGAGGAGCTCTGCAATAATATAGTTAGCTCCTGCAAAAATTGGCATAAGGAAATAAAATGATTTAGTATTTTATTTAAATCAAAACAAATGTCAGAAAAATAGGAAAAGAAATAAATAGGAAAAAGGGGAGCTTACCTAGGCTTACCTCCCTTTGCAGCCAGAGGCCGGCTGGCCCAGCTGGCCCAGCCGACCCAGCAACGCCAGATCGTCCCCTCCTCGCGCCCCAGGAGGGCGGGGGCCTGCGCCCCAGCCTGTGGCCTGCGTCTCGCCCCGCCACGCCACACTGTCTGGCCTCCCCTCGTCGCCTGGATGCTCTCGGACGGCGCCACGCACCGCCCCGAGCTCCGCTCCCGTGACTCCAGCACCCCACGGTCTCCAGCGTGTCCCTGGATCTTGTGAGCACCAACTCCTCGGAGATGGTCTCGCGGCCCTTTTGGTCGCCGGAGAGGCGTCCCGAGCCCCTGCTGCAGCGTTCGGCCTCGCCCGGCGGCTTAACGCCGGTGGGGTTTGACCGTTGACCTCGCCGGCCCGTCAGGTGGGCCCCGTGGGTCAGGTGATTAGCTTAAGGCTAATCACCGTTAACTAACCCCTCCTGACACTGACCAGTGGGCCCCAGTGCCCCCTAATCTCTAATTAAACTAAACTAACCCCCCTGTTTAACCCGTACCACTGACGTGTGGCCCCCACGTCGGGTTTGTTTCGATCAGCCACGGTTGACCGGCGGCGTCATGCCTCATGTCTTTGACGCAATTATTCATTTTCTGGATTTAAATTAATCAGGAAATTCCAGAAAATGATTTAAACTTCAAAAATTCATAGAAATTTAACCGTAACTCAGATTGAAATAATTTATATATGAAAAATTATCAGAAAAATGCAATCTATCCATCTGTAGAAGTTTCATGCATGATAAAATAAAACTATACATGCCGTATAGGTGAAAACACATGAATGACATTTATAAGAGCTTATTTTGGGAGTTGCATTTGAACCTTTGGTTCAAATGGACTTCATTCAAATTGAATACTAGTTGCATCAGCTCAAACAGCATCACATCTACATGCCATGTTCATGCATCATATTGTTGCATATGATTGTGTATTGATTGCCGGCACCGTTCCTTCTCGATAGGTCCTGCTCCGGAGACGTTCCAGAGTACCTGTCTGTGAAGCAGTGCCCCCCTTGTTGATTTACCAGGCAAGCAAACCCCCTTGTTCATTCCGATACAATCCTACTCTCTCGCTCCTGCTCTCAGTTATTGCATTAGGACAACAACGATTCATCTGCTACTTTGTGCTGCGGTAGTTGAACCCATTCCTCTGCATGACCTGTCATTGCCACAGTAAATAGTTGAAACCCACTAGCATGTGTAGGAGTTGATTGAGCCATGTTGTGTTCCTACCATGCTATGCCTGCTATTGCTTAGAGTTGTGTCAGGTCTGGTTCATTGGGAATGAATTGGAGTGTTACGATATGTTCTGATGCTGAGAGTGAAGTGTGTGAACACGATTTGGTAAAGGTAGCGGTGAGAGGCCATGTAGGAGTACATGGTGGGTTGTCTCATTGGAACCGTCCTTAAGCACTGAGTTCTATGTATGTCGTCCAATGACTAGCTACTACCACACATTGGAATGCTTAAGTGCCCCTCTCGACTTATTAGCCAACTTTATCTCTGTCCAGGAGTCGCAACTAGTTTCTGGTGTTTGTAGGTAGTGTTATTTTTCTACCAAGTGGCACCCGGCAGGGTGGGCTTGGGACAGACTAAACACAGGTGTACGGTGTACCAAGTGGCACCGGATGGTGGGCTTGGGAACCCTGCTCACATCGTTTGGGGCCGTGGCGACACCCGGCGGATCTCCTTGCGGATGGAACCGAATAGGCGATAAACCTGGACTAGAGTCTTGTGTGGTTAGTCGGTCGTGGCCGACACCCTCGCCTGAGCTTCGCTTGAAGGTTGCCGAGATACATGGCGTGTATATGGCGGTAAGTGGCGAGGCGTGTGTGAAGAAGTACACCCTGCAGGTTATCATGATATATTGAATAGCCGTGTCCTCGGTTATGGACTTCTTGGATGCTTCGTGGTACATAGACAACTTGAAGTGGATACTCTAAAATGCTCAAGACAAGTGTGAGTGCTATGGATGGCCTTCTCGTATGGAGCGGGGATGAATCCATAGTAGTGTATTGTGTGGTGACTAGTGGACTCGTGTGCGCCATATCACCTCAAAGAAGTTACGTGTAGTCGTAGAACAGGATAGCCACGAGTCAAAGCTGGCTTGCTGCAACTAAAGCCCACATTACCCTCTTGATACGAATGCATGTATGTTAGGATCTGATGTAAGTCTTGTTGAGTACCTTTGTACTCACGTTTGCTTTATTTTTGTTTTGCAGATGAGACATCTGTCTCACTAGTAGTTCCGCTTGGACTTCGACGAGTAGCTTGTTACCTCAGCTACGATCTTGTACCCTTGGGAGGGTCTTGTAGATGTCAGGCTTCTCAGCCTTTTTCTTTTGTAGTTATGCGTACTCGGACATGTAATGCTTCGCTTGTTGCTTGTATGCTCGAATGATGGGTCATGTGACCCTGTTTGTATTATTGCTATGTGGCTCTTGAGCCTTTATCTATATGAGTTTGCGTTATGTTGTGATGCCATGTGGTACAACACATACTTGCATGTTATGCGTACGTGTAACTTGTATTGCTATGTGTGGGATCCGACAACCTAGTTGTTTATCCTTGGTAGCCTCTCTTATGGGGAAATGTAGTCTCGTGTTTCCGGCGATAGTAGTCGCTTCTGCCCGGTTCACGAGTCCTGCTAGCCCAGCACTACTGCTTGGGCGCTTGACTGGCGGCATGTGTTTCACCGTTCCTATATACGTCCCTTGGCGGAAATGTCAGCGGTGATATTGAGTCTGCCTAGCTGCTACAGCCGGGATACGGAGTCTGTTAGCCAGTGCTATAGCCGAATTCATACGTTGATGACCGACATGCTCGATGTGATTCATGTATGCCTGTCCCCATAGGTTAGTGCCACTTTGGGTTCACGACTAGTCATGTCGGCCGGGTTCTCTGTCATATGGATGCTAGCGACACTATCATATCGTGAGCCAAAAGGCATAAGCGGTCCGGGCCATGGTAAGGCGACACCCGTGGGAATACCGTGCGTGAGGCCGCAAAGTGATATGATGTGTTACATGCTAGATCGGTGTGACTTAGGATCGGGGTCCCGACAGGCCGGGCTCTTTCGGCGTAGAATATAAGCAAGTAAGAAGGAAAAGTGCAAATCTCAAGGAATTCAAAAGCAAATATTACAGTCCATAACTGTTTTCTAGCATAAGCAAAAGTTCGCGCCTCCCGGAGGCATGATGCATGTTGTAGGAATTGAAAGCAGGGCAGGAGCCACAAAGGAGTCACTTGTTGGCGGCGGAGCTGCGTTGGCGGGTTCGCCTCGTGAAGCCTCAAGATCGGGCGCCTCGCCCGGCTTAGTCTTTGAAGGCCGAACCGCCCGTGAGCCTCCACTCGACCCTTCACGGCCTCGGCGGCAGCAAGCAAGCTCACCGCTCACGGGCTCCGGCAGAGCTATCAATGTCGGCGTCGGGGTCGCGAAGGTAGGCGTGGGTAGGGCCAGCGTCAGCCTGCGGAAAGAAGGACACTGCCTCGGCCTCAGCCGTGGGGCCAAGGCCAAGAGTGACATCTTCAAGGGCGCGGACAAGGAAGGGAAGCAGCTTGGCAGGACCGTCCTCAGCACCGGCCAGCGGGCTTTCTAGGCCGCTGTCGTAAAGCAACCTCAGCAAGGTGCGAGCCTTCACCTCCATCTCCGCGAAGGCCACGCGATCCTCGGCGAGGACCAGCGCCTTGCCATCCAGCTCGACCCTCTTCGCCTCCAACTCCTGCTCCAGCGCACTCAAGCGGTCACGGCGCTTGTCAAGCTTGGCACTCCGGTCCTTGAAGGCTGCCTCGCGAGCCTTCATGTCTTCCTCCTTCTCTTGGCGGACGCGGGCCTCCTTGGCAAGCTGGTCGCGCAGGCCCTGCAGCTCGCTCTCCAGCGCCTTGCAGCGACCTCGGACATCGGCTACCTCTCCCAGGGCGGCGTCGCGAGCGGCCTTTGCCCCAAGGACGGTCTGTTTCTCCTCGTCGCAAGCCGTCGCGGCCTGAATCAGCGCCCTTTCGAATCAGCTGTCAGGCGAACCCAGCCGGAGGCCGGCTCAAGCGTCCCGCCACCAAGCGAGGTGGCGCCCGAAGATCTTGCCGCAGCCGGTCCAGTTTAGCAGCAGCACGATTCAGGACAGTAGGAGGAGTCGGAGAGACAGCAGTTGGTGGAGTAGGAGGAGAGGACGGCAGCGTAACCACAGCATCCTGAGGTGGGACCTCCTGCGCCCCGGCAGCTGTGGCAGTGGCATCAGGCAAGGATACCTCGGGAGTTGCTTGGGCCATGGGGGCTGAGCTCGCCCCAGCTAGCCTTGCCAGGCCTCGCGAGGATGACCGGGCAGGAGAGGCCCGTGTCCTGCCGTCACCTTCTTTCGCGGACGGAGACGCTGCTCCGGACAAAGCCTCAGGAGCTCCCTTCAGCTTCTTCGCCGCAGGCGCCAGCCTAGCCAAGGAATACATATGTCAAGCCTCAGCGACAAAGCAAGAAATAAAACAAGAATCAAGCACTTACTGGTCATCGCTCGCGGGCTCGAGCAACCTCCGGCCGAACTTGAAGCCCGAGAGCCGGCTGCAGGGATCAGCCTCAAGAGGCTCGGGAGCAGGAGGGGCGTCTGCAGATCGCCTCGGAGCCTGGGCAGACCCGCGGGGGACCAGCCCTGTCATGTCCTTCTTCGGGATCAGGGGCAAGCTCTCGCCGCCCCGCTCATCGCCATCCTCGTCGTCGCTCGGCAAGAGGCGGAGAGCGTGGGGCCTGCGCCGGGGGAGGGGCGCTCTCGACTCCCCGTCGGTCGCCTCGGAGTCGGGCCCTCTCCCCGCTCCTCTTCTTCCTCCTCTCCGCTGGAGTCGCCGGAGGACACGTTCACCATCGCCAGGGCCTCCGGGTCCTCGGGAACCTCCGCGAGCACAGGCACGTCCCCATTGAAAGCAGGCATGGAGTCCACCACCTGCTCCCAATCATCTCGAAGGAACAGGGGTACATGAGCGCCCTCCAGCCTCGCCACGTTTCCCCCAACCAAAGATTGGAGGACCGCGGCCAGATCTTCGTCGGCCAGGACTACGGGGCTCAGGTGAGGCCTCCACAGTGAGCGAAATCTTGAAAGCGGGGCCATCGATGCTCGGGAACTCCCTCGGGCGGCGCCGGTCAGCTTCACCGTCGCCATGTTGCCCGGCCACAGGTCCGCGTTCATCTTCTCCAGCACTGGCTTCGCGCGGGAATCCACGAGTTCCACGTGAGACCAATCGTCGATGGGCGTGGGCTGCTCCGTGGGCAGAATCAGCCGAGGATGGATACGCCCGACATCTACCATGACCCACTTGCTCCTGAAGCCTTCAATCCTCTTCCCGGGCTTCGAGATGGCATTGGAGCTGCCATACGCGACAAAGCTCGCGCACGCGGAGATGGGTCCGCGAGAGACCCGGAGATAGAAGTAGTGGCGCAGCAAGGCCACCGAGGGCTGCACCCCGACATGAGCCTCACAATAGTAGGCGAAGATCGCCAGAAGAAGAACAGAGTTGGGGTGGAGGTGCAGAGCTTGCAGTTTGTAATGGTGGAGGACAGAAAAGAAGAACTCAGAAAAGGGAGGCACCAGACCGGCAGCAATGGCGCTCACAAAGAGCGGATAGAAGGTGCTTCCTTGGTCCTCGAGAAGGGCGGAGCCAGCCCTGAGCACTGCTGCCCCGTTGTTGCCTTGCGCCGCCATGATCCGGCGCGCTCGGGCAAGGCTCTTCTCCGACACGTTCGGGGAGTCCAAGGCAGGTGAGTACCAAGCTCCGGCCGGGGTCTGGCGAGGCGCCATGTCTCGCTAGGGCATGCGGTCGAGGTGGATCTGGAGATTTCGGAAGCAGGAAGGAAAGGCACAAGAAAGGGGATCTGGGCAATGACTGGAGAAGACAAAGGAGGCAAAGCCTAGACGGGTGCCGCTCTTTTGTCAATTCGCGCAGTTGCTAAGGCGCCCTCGTCCAATCAACTGCCATCTGGCGCCCGAGGCTGCATCTTGTTAGGGCCCATGGCGCCGCACTTGCCTTGCCGCTTCTCTGCTCGTCCAAGTCCGGCGCGCCTTGGGCCGGGGAGCTCTGTCGGCGTTGCAGGAGCAGGGTACCCAGACTTGCACACTGCGGCCTCTGGCGTGGCTCAAGGGGTGGCCAGCCACGGCCCATCCTCATCGGCACAAGCTCAAGACCCTCGCGAGGCCAAGCCTCATGAGGCGGACGACGAGGAGGCTTCCTCGGTAGCGGCCTCGTCGGGATGGCTCACGAGGCGGAGAGATCAAGGCGGGGTACCTCATGAGGTGCCCATGGCGCAAGCCATGACGACCGAAGGCGCCCGGTGGCGCCAGCCGTCTGATGTCCTCATTTCCTCTTTGGTGCAAAGAAGGCAAGCGAGCGAGAGCATCAAGCAAAGGCAGCCATTTCGTGCAACAAGACCAAGACCATCGCAGCGGCAGGAAGGAGGTCATCGTGGAGCCCAAGCCGGCGTCACCACGGAGCATTTGACGGCGAGGACCAACTTTAGTCGGGATAAGTGTACTAGATGTTCCCCTTCAAAATGGCCAATTGTTGGCGCCCTTCCGCTCAATATTTGGGAAGAGGCCGGGGCCTCTGCCTATAAGTAGAGCTAGCCACCACAGAGAGGCATCTCATCTTAGCTTGATCAATCCGATCGAGAGCCTAGCCACAAGAACACCTCACCCTCATGAGTGTGGCGCCCCGATTTAATCGTACACTAATCATGCACGCAAATGTATGCGATCAAGATTAGGGACTCACGGAAGATATCACAACACAACTCTACAAATAAAATAAGTCATACAAGCATCATAATACAAGCCGGGGCCTCGAGGGCTCGAATACAAGTGCTCGATCATAGGCGAGTCAGCGAAGCAACAATATCTGAGTGAGACATAAGTTAAACAAGATTGCCTTAAGAAGGCTAGCACAAAGCTGGGATCTGAGATCGAAGAGGAGCAGGCCTCCTGCACAGGATCCTCCTAGCTACTCCTAGTAAATCGTCGGGCTGCTGCGTAGTAGTAGGCACCTCGAGAGTAGTAGTCGTCATCGGCGGTGGCGTCGCTCCTGGGCTCCATAGTCAGTTGCAGCAATCGAGTAGAGGTAGGGGAAAAGGGGAACAAGGCAACCGTGAGTACTCATCCAAAGTACTGCAAGCAAGGAGCTACACTACATATGCATGGATATATTTGTAAAGGGCCATATAAGTGGATTGAGCTGCAGAATGCCGAATAAGAGGGGATAGCTAGTCTTAACGAAGACTACGCCACGGTCACTGTCTTGCAGCTTGGTAGAGGAGGGCAATCTGAAGTCCTCCAAGTAACATCACATAGCAATAATCCTACCGGCGATCCCTCCTCATATCCACGAGAGAAGCGACCACGGTTGTATCGGCACTTGGAAGGGTGTGTTATATCAAGTATCCGGTTCTAGTTGTCATAAGCTCAAGGTACAACTCCAAGTCATCCTGTTACCGAAGATCACGGCTATTGAATAGATTAACTTCCTGCGGGGTGCACCATCTTACCCAGCACGCTTGATCCCATTTGGCGGAGACACTTTCTGGGTCATGCCGGCGCGGAAGATCAACATGTCGCAGCCCCACCTAGGCACAAGAGAGGCCAACATGCGGTCTAAACCTAAGCAGCAGTGCAGGCCCGCGCCTGAGCACACTTGCACGTTGCGTCTGTGACGGAAGCAGACCTAGCCTAACAGGCGTTCAGTCCAATCCGGCGTGCGCCGCTCCGTCGTGACGTCTGAAGTGCTTGGTGATACCACGATGCGGGATACCCATAACTACTCCAGCGTAGATGGTTAGTGCGTATAAGCTCGTAGCCAACTCAGATCAATACCAAGACCTCGTTAAGCGTGTTAAGTATCCATGAGCGCCCGAGCAGGCCAGGCCCACCTCTCTCCTAGGCGGTCTCAACCTGCCTGTCGCTCGCCACAAAGATCCATCCAGAGGGCCGTCGGGACAAAGGTCCTTTCAGCCCCCAATCCGTGAATCACTCATGGGTGCTCCACAAGCCGACCCGACTTTAGTCACCACATGTATCATGTATAAGTATATAGTATATACCGTGATCACCTCCCGAGTGATCACGGCCCGATAATATAGCAGCGGACGGACAAGAATGTAGGGCCACAGATGAAAGTACTAGCATCCTATACTAAGCATATAGGATTGCAGGTAAAGGTAACAACAGTAGTAACAAGGACAGGCTATGCATCAGGATAGGTATAACTGAAAGCAGTAACATGCTACACTACTCTAATGCAAGCAGTATAGAGGAGAGTAGGCGATATCTGGTGATCAAGGGGGCTTGCCTGGTTGCTCTGGCAAGAGAGAGGGGTCGTCGACACCGTAGTCGATCACAGGGGCAATGCAGCGTGCCTCGGGGTCTCTGGAAAAAGTAACGGAGGAACATAATAAATAATGAGCAATCAAAGCATAACATGACAAATGCGGTGCTAGAGGTGATCTAAGCGAGGATAGGTGATACGGTGAAGGGAAAACATCGGGAAAATATCCCGGTGTTTAGCGTTTTGAGGCGGAGAGGGCGGAGGAAAGTTGCAGGTTCGATAGGTTAGGGGTGTGTGGCGGACGAACGGACTGCGTATCCGGATTCGTCTCGTCGTTCTGAGCAACTTTCATGTACAAAGTATTTTCATCCGAGTTACGGATTATTTTATATTAATTTTAAAGTTTTAATTGATTTTTTTCTAAGTTCGGATTTAATTTAATTGAAATTAAATTGTAGTTAATGCTATGGGTACAGAGCGTGCCAGAGTGTGCCTAAAGGGGCTGACGGTGGGGCCCTAGTCAAATGTCGATCAACGTTTGGTGAACCGTTGATGGTCAAAAGGGCCATGGGGCCGCATGTCATTCATACATGTTTTACTAAACAACATTTGATTAACTAAAGCGGTTGATTAGGTTATTAAGCAGGTTAATTAGGTTCACTAATTAATTAACAATTATTATTTAATTAATCTTTTACTTTTTTGTTTTACTTAAGCAGGGGCATGGCCCTTGTTAGTGGCTAACTAGGAGGGGTTAGTGCTAATCTAACCCCCATTATGAGGACCTGCCCAACTTTGAGGCGCAAGCCGCAGGGCTCGCCCGCCAAGACATCTAGGGTCGTTGGCCTTGGCAGGCGGACGGCTGGAGCGGCGGCGAGCGGCGCGACACAGGAACATGAGGGGCGGGCTCGGGGCTGTCTTGCTGCTTGGTGGGGGCGACCTCACTGTGAGGCGTCGTGGTGGGTCGGAGAGGTGGCCGGCGAGGCGCGGCGCTGGTGATGAAGCGGTCGGGCGAGGCGACCGACATCGGCGGCGAGTCTTGTGAAGGCGATGGCGAGCTGCAGGCGGCGCCAGCAGCCAGCCGGCAGCCCACGGCTGGTGCGGCCATGGGAGGCGCAGGCGTGGCGGCGCCAGCTGCGAAGCGTGTCAACGCCGCGGCGACCGTGATGAGGGCGCCTGGCGACTCACGGCTTCGGTCGAGAAGAGATGGGCGGCGTGGGACGGCGGCCCACGGCAGAAATCTAGGGAAGGGAGAGGGAGCAGCGCGGGAGCTCCGGGGAGGTCAGGCGACTCGGGGAGGTGCATGGGGCAGCGAGGTTGAGGAGGCGGCGGGAAGAGGCGCCCGGAGAGTAGCGACAGTGGGCGGCGGCGGTGGCCTCCGGGTGGGGCGCGGCCGTCGGGCGTGGTCAGTGGCTGCGGCGACAGCTGATCGTCGAACAAGCGCCCAGATCCGAATCGGGGTGGGGAGGCGAGAGGAGCGAGGGAGGTGTGGGGGTTCGTCCCGATCAATCTGGATCGGGAGAAGTGGGAGCAGCGTGGGGGGTGTGGTCGGAAGCTAGGGTTTCGGCCAAGGGTGGGGATATGTGGGCGCGGTGGGCGGCCTGGTTTGCCTAGAGGCCAGTGGGCGAGGGCAGGGGGCTTTTCTCTCTTTTTTTGTTTTTGCTTTGCTTTTCCTTTTACTTTTCTTTTCTGTTTTATGTCTAGTTTTCTTTTATTTTAGTTTTACAAAATACACCAATGGTTCCTAAATTGGTATTGCTTATACATACTCTTGCCACATTAATTTGGGTAACTAAATAAAATAGTTTAATATTTTATTTATTGTAAAAGGAATTCAACTAATTGTTTTGCTACTATTCAAAACATTTTAGAGTATTTATGCCTTTTATAAAAGTGTGGTTCCTCCACCATAATTACTTATGAATTAGTTGGAACCACCCGAACACTTTAGTTTTAATATTAGAAAACCTTTAATGTTTGACTTGATTTTGAATTTGAATTTGAATCGGTTTGAACTATCACGAGATTTATAATGATGTCGAGGTGATGTGGCATCATTAGCAGAGGTTCACTGTAGCTTAAATACCCGGGCGTCACAATTCTCCTCCACTACAAGAAATCTCGTCCCGAGATTTAAGAGGGGAGTAAGGAGGGAGGGATTGGGTTACGGAAAATCTAACGGATCTTCTCGGTCTTGGTTGCTCTTCTCGAAGAGGTCGATCCATTACATTGATGTCTTCAGTTCTCGGCTTCGGGTCATCATGATGAAGTTGTCGTCGACTTGGGGATCTTCATCGTACTTACGGAAAGGATAAGGGTAGCTTCAAAGGACAGACCTCTACAAGGTTGACTATCAGTCGATAACATCGAGGAAGGTGGCGGAAGTTACTCTCGGATTGAATCTTAAGAAAATATCGAGAGCAAAGTAAAGAGGTACCATGAGAATTTTCAAGCGGATAGGCAAGCGTTCGATGCCTAATCATAAGGTGAAAGGGGTTCAAGTATAGCGAGAATAAGTATTAAATGCGATACAAAAGTAGACCACTTGGGACGGTGGCCGTGAATTACATCTGAGTCCACGCGAGGAATAACTTTGGGAGCAGGGGTGTCTGAGGATTCAGGTTTCGATCTGTGGGCTGTGGGTTATGGGCCCACCATGTGGTTGAAAGCAGGAAGGGGCCGACATCTTGCAGTCACGATAGTAGGGCGTGTCGGAGGGTGGCCTATCGTTATCTCGGCAACAACATCGATACCAAGGGTGAGGGATCGTTGAGCGAGGCGGACCAATAGGCAAAGTTCTCGTCCATCCGTGGTTACGGAATGTCATCAACAGAGTCTGAGGTCTTTCGACGGAATGGTTTCTTGAGGTGGTTACATAAGCAGGAGAGTATTACTGCTTAGATCATATAGATCACAAGAAAGGTTAAACCAAACAATGGAAGGAAAATATGATCATCAGATTAAATGAGAACAATGGAAAGGAAAATATGTTTAAACACATATTTCAAGGGTAAATCCTTCCCAAGGACAAGCAGAGCAAGATATCCATGACAGGATATAAAGAAGAAAACCATTTAGGTAAGGGGGGAGGAATCTCATGATATTACCCATACGGTGTTAGGATAAGTGATAAATAAAATTTTGCATTGTGCTTCAAATGTTCTGTTGAAAATCGAATTATCATTGACATGCTTGAGATAGCATTGACATGGTCTTCAAGCAAAGGTCGGACTTTAGATACTCAATGGATTCATCAGGAACAGCTTATAGAATAAGTCCTTCAATTTCCTTTTGGAAGAGTGGTTAACATTGCTAAAAAGGAAAATATAATGATAGGTCCTCCAGCCGGGGGGGGGGGTGCTAGGCATGACATCATGTTACCGGGTCACCAAGGGATCGACATCATAACTCTTGGAAAGTAGTCCCAACCATCATATCTGACCGAGATTCAGATCCGATGGGTGTCAGGATACCTCAGACTTAGGATACCTGAGAAGAAAAGGTGCAACGCAATTTGACGAGATGACATTGTAAGATTCTCGGGGGAAAGGAACTATGAAGTGATTTCCGTTAACAAGAGTCCATCATTAACCCAAGGAGAGGACAAGGAGGTGTCTGGTGAACTCAACGGCAATTTACCGAGATTCCCCAAAAGATGGATTTCCACAATTAAGTGAACAAGGAGATAACATTTGTCAGATCAAATGATATAAGGATGTATGCTCGAGGAAAACATACACAATTAAACATTGGTTGAAAGGTGCGCCCGAAATATGGGCTGGGTTGCATGACCAATGTCGGAATGGTGATTCAATAATCAATAGTCTAAGAATTTCACTTCAAAGCAAGAGGCTTGCTAGAAGGGCAGAATTCAAACAGCACCGTTCACTTGTTGGTACACCGGTTGGAAGCAACACGGGGACCAAGAAAGAATGGTGATGGTGAGAAGCATCTCAATACCAAGAATTTCTTAAGAGGTGGAGCAGTCCTCACAACATCCTTGATATTAACAGATGGTAATACTCCAAGGTAAAGAAGAACAAATGCTGGATAGCAGGGATCTCAAGGTTTACACAAAACACGAACAACTTGTGTTGAACGGAAGGCAATAAAGTGGTCGATGAGAACAGGAATCATCGAGGGCAAGGATGGTATTACCCATCATGAATTCAATTGAATTCCTGGAAGAGCTCATAAGGTTGATGATGATCACGACACAATTGTCGAGAGATTTCATGCAGATGTAATCAATCAGCGACGACATCAAGTCAAAGGAATGATGAAGCAAGAGGTTATTGGAACCACGGTTACGACATAAACTCGAACTCAAGCTTGTTGTTTAAGGTGAAAGGGATGGCGAGGAAAATCGGCGTAAGCTTAGCTATAAATCGCATAGTGGTGCTCCGAGAATTAAGGACCAGGTAGCACAGTTAGAATCATCACGACAATGATATAGCCAAACAGGCTAGGAATGGCGTGATCGGATCAAACTTCGTACTTATAGAAGCTCATGAAGAGTTGTTGAACCGTAGTGCGGACTTGGTTCAGATTATCGGTGTCCTTGAGTGTTTAATAACTCGAGCCCGTGAAAATTTGAATCGGTGGGAAGGTAGCACTTGATGAAGAACTCATAAAAGTTATGCAGTTCCATGATAATCTCGAGATACCGGGGGTAATACTCGATGACAGATCAAAGTAGAAGTTGGACTGGGGTATTGCTCTCACGAAGACAAGTGCTTAAACTTGCGAGAAATGGTATTTAAAAGAGGACATGGTCGGAACCATGATTGCAAAAGGCCGGATCCGGATATAAGATGAACTTATACCAAAGGAATAATTAATTTAAGAGAAGCTTTAATGATAAGATCTACATCGTGTCCATGGGCATGAACACAAAGTTCAAGGTCGACTCCCACTTCTCCAATGCATAACCCTTCATTCACTCCTCACCTTCGAAGGAAGTTGTAGTGTTGAAATTTTATCTGGCAAAATACCAGAAGTGTATGACTCATGAAAACTGTCGAGTTCACACATATTAAGGAAGGCATAGGTTCAACCCATCAGGGTATCGTGGCAATATATACCACAAGCTTCAATAGAAATACCACCAGCTCGAAAGCTGAGCAGGGCTGAGAAAGCAGAGGATACACTTTACCAAAGGCAATATGTATCGGAGAAAGAACTCACAAAGTGATTAATAATGAAGGACACTGTCGGGTAACAATCCAACAAAGGACTTGATGGTCCACAAAGGATCTGATATGAGTATCGATACTCAACTAGGGGAAGCAGATTATAGCAACAGCTGACTAACTCAATTGTCAAATGCAAAGGAATTATGATTTCCAAATCAAGGGATCAGAAGCAATGCTCTGATTAGGGGTGGATAAGTTGAATAGCCTTAGGGTACAATCAAAGACAATGGGATTGGTGAGAACCAATTCGATTAAAAGAATGGCAGCTCAGCCGGAAAAGTAATTTATAAGGGTCAATGATGATTGCGTGTATTCGCAAACATATTGAGTCAACAGACTCAAAATGATAATGTCAAGGAATGTCGATATGACTATGGAACTTATGGGATTAACCATAATGCAAGCAAGCAAGAATTTCAAGAGCCAAAGGCCCCAAAGGATTTTCGGAAGATCGAATGATATTTCGAGGATTGGTGACATACATGAATCAACTGGGGATGAGTGGATACTCGGTAAGTGCGAGAAAATATCCGTAGGGGTATTCATGTAGCAAAGAACTGCAAGGCAGTAGGCACAAAGTATCCTCGGAACAATAGAGAAAACTTCGGGGTATCTTGTAATAACAAGATCAATGGGGGATGATCGTAAGAATGGCAAGTGTAAGTAGTTATCCACGGATTTATCGGTGGTCAGGAATAGCAAAAGTGATGGGCACAAAGTCTCGAGAGAACATTAGAGAGTATCTTCGGAATCTTCTGATTAGCAGACGATCATCTGAAGTGAGGGGCTCTCCGGGAGAAAGTACTTGCGAGAACCTAAAGTTAGTTTTGTTTTTAGCAAAATCGTTTAACCCGAATAGAAGAGAGTTTAGAATCCCAGAGTAAAGATCGAGGAGTAAAAGATCCTAGTACCACCCGATGGCGGCGTGGGCCCGTAAGGCACACAGCCAAGTTAGTAAAAGTTTTGCAATGTCTAGACTCGACTTGCCAAGGAGTTGGAAGGGGATTCCTCTGAGCGATCGGCTTTGATACCAACTTGGCGCCCCGATTTAATCGTACACTAATCATGCACGCAAATGTATACGATCAAGATCGAGACTCACGGAAGATATCACAACACAACTCTACAAATAAAATAAGTCATACAAGCATCATAATACAAGCCGGGGGCCTCGAGGGCTCGAATACAAGTGCTCGATCATAGGCGAGTCAGCGGAAGCAACAATATCTGAGTACGGACATAAGTTAAACAAGATTGCCTTAAGAAGGCTAGCACAAAGCGGGATCTGAGATCGAAGAGGAGCAGGCCTCCTGCCAGGATCCTCCTAGCTACTCTGGTCGCCGCGTCGCGGGCTGCACGTAGTAGTAGGCACCTCGAGTAGTAGTCGTCATCGGCGGTGGCGTCGGCCCTGGGCTCCATAGTCTGGTTGCGACAATCGAGTAGAGGTAGGGGAAAAGGGGAACAAGGCAACCGTGAGTACTCATCCAAAGTACTGCATAAGCAAGGAGCTACACTACATATGCATGGATATATGTGTAAAGGGCCATATCGGTGGACTGAGCTGCAGAATGCGAGAATAAGAGGGGATAGCTAGTCTTAACGAAGACTACGCTCGTCACTGTCTTGCAACAGGTAGAGGAGGGCAATCTGAAGTCCTCCAAGTAACATCACATAGCAATAATCCTACCCGCGATCCCTCCTTATATCCACGAGAGAGCGACCACGGTTGTATCGGCACTTGGAAGGTGTGTTTTATCAAGTATCTAGTTCTAGTTGTCATAAGCTCAAGGTACAACTCCAAGTCGTCCTGTTACCGAAGATCATGGCTATTGAATAGATTAACTTCCTGCAGGGTGCACCATCTTACCCAAGACGCTTGATCCCATTTGGCGGACACACTTTCTGGGTCATGCCCGCCGCGGAAGATCAACACGTCGCAGCCCCACCTAGGCACTGTGAGAGAGGCCAACACGCGGTCTAAATCTAAGCGCCGCAGGGCTCTGGGCCCATCGCCTCGAAAGCACACCTGCGTTGCGTCTGTGGCGGAAGCAGACCTAGCCTAACAGCGTTCAGTCCAATCCGGTAGCGCTCCGTCGTGACGTCTGAAGTGCCGGCTGATACCACGACGCGGGATACCCATAACTACTCCAGCCGTAGATGGTTAGTGTGTATAAGCTCGTAGCCAACTCAGATCAAATACCAAGACCTCGTTAAGCGTGTTAAGTATCTGCGAGCGCCGAGCAGGGCCAGGCCCACCTCTCTCCTAGGCGGTCTCAACCTGCCCTGCCGCTCCGCCACAAAGATCCATCCAGAGGGCCGTCGGGACAAAGGTCCTTTCAGCCCCAATCCGTGAATCACTCATGGGTGCTCCACAAGCCGACCGACTTTAGTCACCACATGTATCATGTATAAGTATATAGTATATACCGTGATCACCTCCCGAGTGATCACGGCCCGATAGTATAGCACGGCGGACGGACAAGAATGTAGGGCCACAGATGAAAGTACTAGCATCCTATACTAAGCATATAGGATTGCGGGTAATGGTAACAAAAGTAGTAACAAGGACGAGGCTATGCATCGGGATAGGTATAAGCGAAAGCAGTAACATGCTACACTACTCTAATGCAAGCAGTATAGAGGAGAGTAGGCGATATCCGTGATCAAGGGGGCTTGCTGGTTGCTCGGCAAGAGAGAGGGTCGTCGACACCGTAGTCGATCACAGGGGGTACCGGCAATGCCTCGGGGTCTCTAGGAAAAAGTAGCGGTGGGGAACATAATAAATAATGAGCAATCAAAGCATAACATGACAAATGCGGTGCTAGAGGTGATCTAACGAGGATAGGTGATACCGGTGAAGGGGAAAACATCCGGGAAAATATCCCGGTGTTTAGCGTTTTCGAGGCGAGAGGGAGGGGGAAAGTTGCAGGTTCGATAGGTTAGGAGTGTGTGGCGGACGAACGGACTGCGTATCCGGATTCGTCTCGTCGTTCTGAGCAACTTTCATGTACAAAGTATTTTCATCCGAGTTACGGATTATTTTATATTAATTTTTAAAGTTTTAATTGATTTTTTTTCTAAGTTCTAGATTTAATTTAATTCGAAATTAAATTGTAGTTAATGCTATGGGTACAGAAGCGTGCCAGAGTGTGCCTAAGGGGCTGACAGGTGGGGCCCTAGTCAAATGTCCGATCAACGTTTGGTGAACTGTTGATGGTCAAAAGGGCCATGGGGCCCGCATGTCATTCATACATGTTTTACTAAACAACATTTGATTAACTAAAACGGTTGATTAGGTTATTAAGCAGGTTAATTAAGTTCACTAATTAATTAACAATTATTATTTAATTAATCTTTTACTTTTTTTGTTTTACTTAAACAGGGGCATGGCCCCTTGTTAGTGGCTAACTAGGAGGGGGTTAGTGCTAATCTAACCCCCCATTAGCAGGGACCTGCCCAACCTGGCAGAGGCGCAACCGGCAGGGGCTACGCCCAGACACATCTGGGTCGCCGGGCTTGCAGGCGGACGGCTGGAACAGCGACGAGCGGCGCGACACAGGAACATGAGGGACGGGCTCGGGGCTGCGCGATTCTTGCTGTGATGGGGCGACCTCACGCGGGCGTCGTGGTGGGTCGGAGGTGGCCGACGAGGCGCTGGCGCCGTGATGAAGCGGTCGGGCGAGGCGACCGACATCGGCGGGTCGCAGAGGAGCAATGGCGAGCTGCGGCGAAGGCCCGCCGCCGGCAGGGCGCTGCCACGGCTCGGTGCGGCCATGGGAGGCCGCAGGCGCGGGCGGCGCCATGACAGGCGTGTCAACCGCCGCGGCGGCCGTGATGAGGCGCCTGGCGACACGGCTTCGGTCGGAAGAGATGGGCGGCGTGGACGACGGCTCACGCAGAAATCGAGGAAGGAGAGGGGAGCAGCGGGAGCTCACTGGGGAGGTCAGGCGACTCGGGGAGGTGCATGGGGCGGCGAGGGTTGAGGAGGCCGGCGGGAAGAGGCGCCGCGAGGTTGCGACGGTGGGGGCGGCGGTGGCCTCCGGGTGGGGCGCGGCCGGGCGGGTGGGGTCAGGGCGACGGCGACGCTTGATCGTCGGGACAAGCGCCCCGATCCGAATCGGGGGGAGGAGGCGAGAGGAACGAGGGAGGTGTGGGGGTTCGTCCCGATCCAATCTGGATCGGGAGAATGGGAACGACGTGGGGAAGTGCGGTCGGAAGCTAGGGTTTCGCCAAGGGTGGGGATATGTGGGCACGGGTGGGCGGCCTGGTTTGCCTAGAGGCCGGTGGGCGAGGCCCGTGGGGGGCTTTTCTCTCTTTTTTTTTTTCTTTGCTTTTCCTTTTACTTTTCTTTTTCTGTTTTATGTCTAGTTTTCTTTTATTTTAGTTTTACAAAATACACCAATGGTTCCTAAATTGGTATTGCTTATACATACTACTGCCACATTAATTTGGGTAACTAAATAAAATAGTTTAATATTTTATTTATTGTAAAAGGAATTCAACTAATTGTTTTGCTACTATTTAAAACATTTTAGAGTATTTATGCCTTTTATAAAAGTGTGGTTCCTCCACCATAATTACTTATGAATTAGTTGGAACCACCCGAACACTTTAGTTTTAATATTAGAAAACCTTTAATGTTTGACTTGATTTTGAATTTGAATTTGAATCGGTTTTGAACTGTCACGAGATTTGTAACAGTAATCGAGGTGACGTGGCATCATTAGCAGAAGTTCACTGTAGCTTAAATACCCGGGCGTCACAGCGAGGCTGTTCTTCCTTGTATTGTTCATCATCAGCCCAAGAGGCAATCCACCACACCACACACTGGAGTAGGCTGTTACACCACAATGGTGGCCCGAACCAGTATAAACCTTGTGTCTCTTGTGTTGCTCCTTTGGTAGTTTAGATCCTTGCGAGGCGACGAGGTGCAGGTAGGTAGGGGGTGAGATCTCCGCGTGCACCCCAGAGTTCAAACCTAGAGGGTCTGCCGGAACCCGAAATCCGACACCCATCTTGTTATCCTCGATGGCAACAATACAATACGTGCCTTGCTGCCCCTACTATCACTGGGAAAGGACACCGCAAGATTGAACCCAAAGCTAAGCACTTCTCCCATTGCGAGAAAGATCAATCTAGTAGGCCAAACCAAACTGATAATTCGAAGAGACTTGCAAAGATAACCAATCATACATAAAAGAATTCAGAAAAGATACAAATATTGTTCATAGATAATCTTGATCATAACCCACAATTCATAGGTATCAAAAAACACACCGCAAAAAGAAGATTACATCGAATAGATCTCCACGAGAGAGGGGGAGAACATTGTATTGAGATCCAAAAAGAGAGAAGAAGCCATCTAGCTACTAACTATGGACCCGAAGGTCTGAGCTAAACTACTCACACTTCATCGGAGAGGCTATGGTGTTGATGTAGAAGCCCTCCGTGATGGGTGCCCCCTCCGGCGGAGCTCCGGAACAGGCCCCAAGATGGGATCTCGTGGAGTGCTGAAGGTTGCGGCGGTGGAATCAGGTTTTGGCTCCGTGTCGATCGTTTGAAGTGCGTGAGGTATATATAGGACGAAGGAGTACGTCGGTGGAGCAACAGGGGGCCCACGAGGGTGGAGGGCGTGCCTGGGGGGGAGGGCGTGATGACCCACAAGTATAGGGGATCTATCGTAGTCCTTTCGATAAGTATGAGTGTTGAACCCAACGAGGAGCAGAAGGAAATGATAAGCGGTTTTCAGCAAGGTATTCTCTGCAAGTACTGAAATAAGTGGTAACAGATAGTTTTGTGATAGGATAATTTTTAACGAGCAACAAGTAACAAAAGTAAATAAAGTGCAGCAAGGTGGCCCAATCCTTTTTGTAGCAAAGGACAAGCCTGGACAAATTCTTATAATAGGAAAAGCGCTTCCGAGGACACATGGGAATATCGTCAAGCTAGTTTTCATCACGTTCATATGATTCGCGTTCGGTACTTTGATAATTTTATATGTGGGTGGACCGGTGCTTGGGTGTTGTTCTTACTTGAACAAACATCCCAGTTATGATTAACCTCTATTGCAAGCATCCGCAACTACAACAAAAGTATTAAGGTAAACCTAACCATAGCATGAAACATATGGATCCAAATCAGCCCTTACGAAAGCAACGCATAAACTAGGGTTTAAGCTTCTGTCACTCTAGCAACCCATCATCTACTTATTGCTTCCCAATGCCTTCCTCTAGGCCCAAATAATGGTGAAGTGTTATGTAGTCGACGTTCACATAACACCACTAGAGGCTAGCCAACATACATCCCATCAAAATATCAAACGAATACCAAATTCACATGACTACTAATAGCAAGACTTATCCCATGTCCTCAGGAACAAACGTAACTACTCACAAAGCATATTTGCGTTCATAATCAGAGGGGTATTAATATGCATAAAGGATCTGAACATATGATCTTCCACCAAATAAACCAACTAGCATCAACTACAAGGAGTAATCAACACTACTAGCAACCTATTAGTACCAATCCCGGACTTAGAGACAAGAATTGGATACAAGAGATGAACTAGGTTTTTGAGATGAGATGGTGCTGGTGAAGATGTTGATGGAGATTGCCCTCTCACAATGAGAGGAGCGTTGGTGATGATGATGACGATGATTTCCCCCTCCGAGGGAAGTGTCCCCGCAGAGCAGCTCTGCGGAGCCCTAGATTGGTTCCGCCAAGGTTCCGCCTCGTGGCGGCGGAGTTTCGTCGAAAGGTTGCTTATGATTTTTTCTCATCGAAAGACCTCATATAGCGAAGATGGGCACGGAGAGCCACCGGGGGGCCACGAGGTGGGGCGCCCCACCCTCGTGGATGTGGTGGGGCCCCTGGCCTTCATCTTTGGCGAGGATTTTTATTATTTATTGTAAGATATTCCGTGGAGTTTCAGGACTTTTGGAGTTGTGCGAATAGGTCTCTAATATTTGCTCCTTTTCCGCCCGAATTCCAGTGCGGCATTCTCCTCCTTATGTAAACCTTGTAAAATAAGAGAGAATAGGCATAAGTATTGTGACATAACGCATAATAACAGCCCATAATGCAATAAATATCGATATAAAAGCATGATGCAAATGGACGTATCAACTCCCCCAAGCTTAGACCTCGCTTGTCCTCAAGCGAAAGCCGATAACGATAAATATGTCCTCACGTTTAGAGGTAGAGGTGTCGATAAAAATAAAATACGAACATGAAGGCATCATGATTATTCTCATAACAACAACATATATAGGTATTGTCATATGATTTCTTATGTTCAAGTAATAATCCATTCACAATGCAGAGTACGAATCATAAACTTTATTGAGAGCAAACAAACTATAATCTCAGTCATTGAAGCAATTGCAATTTATCATAACATCAGAAAGAGTCTATGTCAGAGCTTAATAGCAAGTCCACATACTCAACTATCATTTAGTCCTTCATAATTGCTAACACTCACACGATACTTGTGTTTACAGAGTTCTAATCAGACACAGAGAAAGATAGGGGCTTATAGTTTCGCCTCCCAACCTTTTACCTCAAGGGTAATGTCAACAATAATAACTCATGCCCCTACATCTAATTAGATATATCAAACAGGATCTTTCCAACACACTGTGCTTGCCAAAGGATAAAATGTAAAAAAGGAAAGGTGAAGATCACCATGACTCTTGCATAAGGTATAGGATAATAATAAAAGATAGGCCCTTCACAGAGGGAAGCAGAGGTTGCCATGCGCTTTTATGGTTGGATGCACAAAATCTTAATGCGAAAGAACGTCACTTTATATTGCCCCTTGTGATATGAACCTTTATTATTCAGTCCGTCGCTTTTATTTCTTCCACATCACAAGATTGTATAAAGATTATTTCTCCCACACCAATCAATCATACATATTTAGAGAGCAATTTTTATTGCTTTGCACTGATGACAACTTACTTGAAGGATCTTACTCAATCCATAGGTAGATATGGTGGACTCTCATGGCAAAACTGGTTTAAGGGTTTTTGGAAGCACAAGTAGTATCTCTACTTGGTGCTGAGAATTTGGCTAGCATGAGGGGGAAAGGCAAGCTCAACATGTTGGAAGATCCATGACAATATAGTTTATCTCAGATATAAGAAAACATAACCCATTACGTTGTCTTCCTTGTCCAACATCAACTCTTTAGCATGTCATATTTTAATGAGTGCTCACAATCATAAAAGATGTCAATAATAGTATATCTATATGTGAAACCTCTCTTTCATTATTACTTCCTATTAATTGCAACGATGACCAAAACTATGTTTGCCAACTCCCAACAACTTTTAATCATCATACTCTTCTATGTGAAGTCATTACTCTCAATAAGATCAATATGAACTCTTTGTTTCTTTCTATTCTTTCTATCTTTCTTTTACTAACTCAAGATCATGGCAAAATAATCAAGCCCTTTAATCAACACTAATCTTTATTATATAACTCACGGACTTGATTACATGGAGAGATCATAAAGCAAAACTCAAAACTAGATCATGCCATAAACTTTATTCTACTAGATCAAGATACTACTAATAGGATCGAACTAAGAAAAACGGTAAAGATAGGAGATGTGATTGTGATACAATACCGGGGCACCTCCCCCAAGCTTGGCAGTTGCCAAGGGGAGTGCCCATACCCATGTGATTATGTCTCCTTCTTCGGGGTTGGTGAAGAAGGTGGAGGTGTTGTTGATGATGCGGGCTTGTCGTCCATCTTCCAAGGCATGGGCTCACCATCATAGAAGGATGATCGAGTCTCCGGGATCCTCAAATCTGCTGCCAAACTCATCCTTTTGAATCTATATTCATACTCACAGTTTTGATTTTGCAGGTCATAGCTTTGGGCTTGAAGGTGCTCGATCTTCTCATGAAGCTTGAAGATGGCCTCCCCGATGTTGTCGGCATCTAACTTGTGGTTGCTAGTGAACTCTGCAATCATCATGTGGTTGGAGTTGAGTCCACGTTCCACCATCCCTTGACACTTGAATACTTGTTGCTCCACTGCTTCGAGCCTCGTCTCCACGCTTCCGGTTCCTTTTGGTCCCTCTTCATCGCGGACGTGCAGCAACACATCACGCAACTCAATGGTTTGAGGGTGTTGCAGCACCTCCGCAAGGTAAGGGTTGATGACCTTCTCAAAGAACTTGTCCTTGGAAGCACTTGGGGACGTCATGATAATCTAGATCTGTCAGAAAAACAGCTCGAAACAAGAAGAGAGGAGATTTCCTTCGGGAGAATATATAATGAATTTTTACCGACCAAAATACGTATCATGCAAGAAAATGGAGTCCGGAGGGCACACGAGGTGCCCACGAGGTAGGGGGCGCGCCCAGGGGGTAGGGCGCGCCCTCCACCCTCGTGGGCCCTCAGATCCTTCCCGGCTGCTACTTATTTTCTATTTTTCTAAATATTCCAAACGGAGAAATATTGCCTTAAAAATTGTTTTGGAGTCGGTTTACTTACCGTACCACATACCTATTCCTTTTCGGAGTCTGAAACGTTATGGAAAGTGTCCCTTATGTAATCCTCCGGGGTTACGGTTTCAATAACATTGGTTTCAACATTTATGGGATTACCTGAGATATAATGTTTGATTCTTTGACCGTTTACCACCTTCGGGTTTGTGCCTTCGAAGTTGTTGATTTTTATGGCACCGGAACGATAGACCTCCTCGATAACGTAAGGGCCTTCCCATTTAGAGAGAAGTTTTCCTGCAAAAAATCTTAAACGAGAGTTGTATAACAATACATAATCACCTACATTAAACTCACGCTTTTGTATCCTTTTATCATGCCATCTTTTAACTTTTTCTTTAAACAACTTGGCATTTTCATAAGCTTGGGTTCTCCATTCATCAAGAGAGCTAATATCGAATAACCTCTTCTCACCGGCAAGTTTGAAATCATAGTTGAGCTCTTTAATAGCCCAATAATCCTTATGTTCTAGTTCGAGAGGTAAGTGACATGCTTTTCCATAAACCATTTTATATGGAGACATACCCATAGGATTTTTATATGCAGTTCTATAAGCCCATAACGCATCATCAAGTTTCTTGGACCAATTCTTTCTAGACCTATTAACCGTCTTTTGCAAAATTAATTTGAGTTCTCTATTACTCAATTCTACTTGACCACTAGACTGTGGGTGATAAGGAGATGCAATTATATGATTAACATCATATTTAGCAAGCATTTTACGGAAAGCACCATGAATAAAATGTGAACCACCATCAGTCATTAAATATCTAGGGACTCCAAACCTCGGAAAAATAACTTCTTTAAGCATTTTAATAGAAGTGTTGTGATCAGCACTACTAGTTGGAATAGCTTCCACCCACTTAGTAACGTAATCAACAGCAACTAAAATATGTGTATACCCATTAGAGGCAGGAAAAGGTCCCATATAATCAAAGCCCCAAACATCAAATGGTTCGATAACAAGTGAATAATTCATAGGCATTTCTTGACGTCTACTAATATTACCGATTCTTTGACATTCATCACAAGATAAAACAAACTTATGGGCATCCTTGAAGAGAGTAGGCCAATAAAAGCCGGATTGCAATACCTTATGTGCAGTCCTATCTCCAGCGTGGTGTCCTCCATAAGCTTCGGAGTGACACTTGCGTAGGATCAGTTCCTGTTCATGCTCAGGTACACAACATCTAATAATACCATCTACTCCTTCTTTATAAAGATGTGGGTCATCCCAGAAGTAATGTCTCAAATCATAGAAAAACTTTTTCTTTTGCTGGTATGTGAAACTGGGGGGTATAAATTTAGCAACAATGTAATTAGCATAATCAGCATACCATGGAGTACTACGAGAAGTACTTATGGCATTTAATTGTTCATCGGGAAAGCTATCATCAATAGGTAGTGGGTCATCAAGAACATTTTCTAACCTAGACAAGTTATGCCAGCAATAGGTTCTCGGCTCCTTTCTATCAACAATATGCAAATCAAATTCTTGTAGCAAGAGAACCCATCTAATAAGTCTAGGTTTAGCATCTTTCTTTTCCATCAGATATTTAATAGCAGCATGATCAGTGTGAATAGTTACTTTAGAATCAACAATATAAGGTCTGAACTTATCACATGCAAATACAACTGCTAAGAATTATTTTTCAGTAGTAGCATAGTTTCTTTGAGCATTGACTAGAGTCTTACTAGCATAATGGATAACATTTAATTTCTTATCAACTCTTTGTCCTAGGACAGCACCTATAGCATAGTCACTAGCATCACACATAATTTCGAAGGGTAAATTCCAATCAGGTGGCTGAACAATAGGTGCAGAGATCAATGCTTTCTTAAGTATTTCAAATGCTTCTACACAATCATCATCAAAGACAAATGGTATATCTTTTTGTAATAAATTAGTCAGAGGCCGAGAAATTTTTGAGAAGTCCTTAATGAACCTCCTATAAATCCGGCGTGACCAAGGAAACTTCTTATACCTTTGATGTCCTTGGGACATGGCATCTTTTCAATAGCATCAACCTTGGCTTTATCAACTTCAATACCTCTTTCAGAAACTTTATGCCCCAAGACAATACCTTCATTAACCATAAAGTGGCACTTTTCCCAATTCAAGACAAGATTAGTTTCTTCACATCTCTGCAAAACTCGATCAAGATTGCTCAAGAAATCATCAAAGAGGATCCATAGGCGGAAAAGTCGTCCATGAAAACCTCACAAATCTTTTCACGAAGTCGAGAATATAGCCATCATGCATCTTTGAAAGGTAGTAGGTGCATTACATAAACCAAAAGGCATACGTCTATAAGCAAAAGTACCAAAAGGGCATGTAAAAGTAGTCTTTGATTGATCTTTAGCCGACACAGGTATTTGAGAGAAACCAGAATAACCATCTAGAAAGCAATAATGTGTATGTTTGCATAATCTTTCTAGCATTTGATCAATAAAAGGTAAAGGGTAATGATCTTTCTTAGTAGCTTTATTTAATTTGCGGAAATCAATAACCATCCTATAACCTGTAATAATTCTTTGCGGGATCAATTCATCTTTGTCATTGGGAACAACAGTAACACCTCCCTTCTTAGGTACACAATGAACAGGACTCACCCACTGACTATCAGCAACGGGATAAGTTATACCTGCCTCCAGAAGCTTTAGTATTTCTTTTCTTACCACTTCTTTCATCTTAGGGTTAAGCCTTCGTTGATGATCGCGGACCGGTTTGGCATCTTCTTCCAAATTTATTTTATGTTGACATAGAGTGGGACTAATGCCCTTAAGATCATCAAGAGTATATCCAATAGCAGCACGGTGCTTCTTCAGAGTTTTCAATAATCTCTCTTCTTCATGCTCTGAAAGGTTAGCACGAATAATAACAGGATATATTTTCTTTTCATCAAGATAAGCATATTTAAGATTATTGGGCAACGGTTTAAGCTCAAACACGGGATCACCCTTAGGTGGAGGAGGATCCCCTAGGATTTCAACAGGCAAATTATGTTTCAGAATAGGTTCCTGTTTAAAGAGTACTTCATCTATTTCCCTTCTTTCATTCATAAACATATCATTTTCATGGTCTAGCAAATAATGTTCTAGAGGATCACTAGGAGGTACGGCAATAGAAGCAAGACCAATAATTTCATCCTTACTAGGCAATTCTTCTTCATGGTGTTGTTTACTAAACTTAGAAAAATTAAACTCATGAATCATATCATCCAAGCCAATAGTAACAACATTCTTTTCGCAGTCTATCTTTGTCACGCCCAAGATGCGACCCTATCCTAAAGGAACTCGAAGTTCCCACCAAGGATAGAAGCGCATCTTGAAGACGCTTTTGCAAGGTGGATATCATTACATCAACATTACATAATAGATGGGGATACATACATAAGGCACAAATGCCACAAGAATACATCAACATCATATACAAGATCAACATCCGACTACGGAGGAAACATAAACAGAAGCTCAATGACATCCACCCTGCTAGCCCAGGCTGCCGACCTGGAACCTATCCCCTGATCGAAGAAGCAGAAGAAGAACTCCAAAATAAGCAAACATCGCTCTTGCGTCATGATCATCGCATAACATGTACCTACAACTGTTGGTGTAGTAATCTGTGAGCCACGAGGACTCAGCAATCCCATTACCATGGGTATCAAGACTAGCAAAGCTTAATGGGAAAGGAAGGGGTAAAGTGGTGAGGTTGCAGCAGCGGCTAAGCATATATGGTGGCTAACATACGCAAATGAGAGCGAGAAGAGAAACAAAGGAACGGTCGTCAACTAGTAATGATCAAGAAGTGATCCTGAACTCCTACTTACGTCGACATAACCCGAAACCGTGTTCTCCTCTCGATCAACCCGAAAAGAGACACTCACAGTTACGCTACGGTTGGTGTATTTTAGAAGAGTTTACTTCAAGTTTACTACAACGGATATTAACAAATTCCCATCGCCACATAACCGCGGCACGGCTCTCGAAAGTTTATACCTGCAGGGGTGTCCCAACTTAGCCCATGATAAGCTCTCGCGATCAACGAAGGATATTCTTCTCCCCGGGAAGACCCGATCAGTCTCGGAATCCCGACTACAAGACATTTCGACAGTAATAAAACAAGGCCAGCAAGACCGCCCGATGCGCCGACAATCCCGATAGGAGCTGCACATATCTCGTTCTCAGGGCAACACCGGATGAGCACATCGTACAACTAAAACCAGCCATCGAGTTTCCCCAAGGTGGCGCTGCAAAGGACTCTAGTTTGGACCAACACTTAGACAAGCATTGGCCCGGGGGGGCTGAATAAAGATGACCCTTGGGTTGGCCGACCCAAGGGAAGGGTATAGGTGGTGGTGAGGCAAATGGTAAAACCAAGGTTGGGCCTTCTTTGGACAAGTTTTATTCAAAGCGAACTGTCAAGGGGGTCCCATAAATCACCCAACCGCGTTAGGGACGCAAAATCCGGGAACATAATACCGATATGACGGAAACTAGGGCGGCAAGAGTGGAACAAAACACCAGGCATAAGGCCGAGCCTTCCACCCTTTACCAAGTATATAGATGCATTAATAATATAAGAGATATTGTGATATCCCAACAATAAACATAATCCAACATGGAGCAATCTTCATCTTCACCTGCAACTAGCAACGCTATAAGAGGGGCTGAGGCAAACATAGCCAAACAACGGTTTGCTAGGAAGGGTGACAAAGGTTAAAGGGTCATGGCAATTTGGGAGGCTTGAAATTGATAGGTAGCGCAGCAAAGCGATAGAACGAAGCAACTAGCATAGCAATGATAGTAGTGAGATCCAGGGTAGCAGTCATCTTGCCTGAAATCCCGCTAGAAAGAAGAACGAGTCCATGAAGAAGATGAAGCCATGAAGACGAACCAAGCGTAGACGAACGAATCCTCACGATCGCAACGAAACGGGAACTATCGAGAGAAACACACAACATGGTAAACACTCCACATGAACAAGGCATGATGCACAACAAGCATGATGCATGACAAATCTAGATGAGGCTACTCATGGCAAGAGATGATGCAAACAAGAGCAACACATCAAGGCAAGTTTAAATGAGGCCGGAAACAACATAGAACAACTCCGGTAAGTCCTCATATGCAAATTTCGAAATTGGTCCAGATATGAATAAACCTTATGTTAAAGTTGTTAAACAGCAAGTTAAGATGCACCATGATGATCTACACGAAATTCTAGTCAAGTTACATATAATGTTCATTAGATTCGGAGCTACGGCCTAGAAGATATGAGCAAAACAAGTTAAACATGGCATTGATGCTAAATGCATCCAAACATCAAGCAAACACCTCAAAACAAGGATGCAACATGATAATATGAAACTTCATGCAAAAACAAGCAAGTTTCATATAGAGCACACCCAAAACGGAGCAACGGTTCAACACATACACTCTATACAAGTTTAAAGGACAAGCTGTCCAAAACAGCAACTAGGCATATTGCAAGCATCAAAACAACATGCTACAGCACCTTAACATGATAACAAAATGCATGGATGTGATGTACAGGTAAATTATGACAAAACATGAACACTGAGCTAACTCCAGAAATCACTAGAACATGCTCAAACACACATGGCAAGATTGCAATTAATAACAGTTTCAGACTTATCAGGAAATAACATCAGGTTGCAATGTTTAGAGCTATGAAACAACATGTTACAGGAACTTATCATGGCAAACAAAGGCATGGCATGAATTTAATAATTGCATAGAACAAATATCCTTTAGTGACCATGAGCCAAAAAGGATCAGAAGATATGATGGCACCCATGTAAACATAGCAAGTTATATGACAGATTCATACATGGCAGGAACAACAATAAGTAGGCATGTTGGTGAGCTTGAACCACTCACCACAGAGCAATACATGGCATGGAAAGGCAACTAACAGTAAGAAGACATTGTTATGAAGCTAAGCATGGCAAGATCAAGTTCATAGGATGGATGGATCACTAGCAAAGCTCATGGCAAAACTGAACTTAATGTTAACAGGATGACAACAACATTATTTAGCAATTTTGGAGCAAGATTACAACAAGCTACAGCAAGCTATAAATGCAACCAAGGGCATGAATGGATAGAGCATGACATGTATAACAAAAAATCCTTAGTGAACATCTTCATATTATGTATAGAATGACTTGTAGAAACAGGTTAACATAGCATCATGATATAGAAGATTCAGACATGCAAAACAGCAACAGCAAGTACCCTACTTAAAAAGCTTGATGCACTCACGACAAGACCCACAAAAATCCATGGATGGCATCACTGTAAAGATGGCATGACATAGCACAAAACACATATAGACATCAACCTCATAGGATGCACACATCAAATGCAACAAAAATGACAAATCATCAAGTTATAACAGTTTCAGCAGGTTAACATCATATAGCACTCTTGCAACGAAGATTAGGGCATCAAGATGAACTCAAATGAAACTGATGCAATGGAATATAGTGAAGTACCCGTTGAGACGAACAATTTGACATATTACACGCCCAAAACGGAGCAATATGCAGCAAGTTATGATGCGATAAACATGGCATGATAATGCAAAATAACTTCGGGACTTGGGCAAAAATCGACCTCGAGGGAAAAGTGGACGAGGGGATCCCGCGAGACGAAGCGGTGCCGCGGGCCGCGTTTGGATGGCCGGGCGGGTGGATCTCGTCCCACCCGCTGGCTCCGGCGATGAGGCGGGCGGCGACGGCGGCCGGAGGGCGGGCGGCCGGAGGAGGTCGGGAATGCCGGAGGAGGCGACGGAGCGGGCGCCGGCGGCGAGGCGAAAGTGCCGGAGTTGGGGACGGCGCTGGCGACGGGCCGGAGGGCACGGCGGCGGCCTGCATCGGCGCGGGCGGCGGGGCGGTGGAGGTCGCCAGCCAGAGCGGCGGGCGGCGGCGGCGCGCTCGCGGCGGCGGCGAAGAGCCGGCAGCGGGGATCGGGGTCGAACGGGCGCGGCGCCGCCTGGCGCCTGCGGCGGCGTGGGCGGGCGGGCAGGCCCGCGATCGGCTCGCAGGGCCTCCGGCGGCGAAGCCTTGGCGGCTGGGGCGACGTGGAAGCGTCGCGGTTGGCCGAGGGCGGCGGCGCGGACATGTCCGGCGCGGTGCGGACGCGTCCGGTGGCGGCGGAGGGCGATTTTTAGGGTTAGGGTGGATTTCATCCGCGAATTTCGGGGGGAGACACATATATATAGGTAGAGGGAGCTAGGAGAGTCCAAATGAGGTGCGGTTTTCGCCCACACGATCGTGATCGAACGACCGAGAGCATAGAGGGGAGTTTTCTAGGTTTTGGGCCACTTTGAAAGGGGTGTTGGGCTGCAAAGAGAAGGGGCTTTGCGGTTACCCGGTTAACCGTTGTTGTATCAAACGACCTCCAAATGGCACGAAACTGGACAGGCGGTCTACCGGTGCTATACCAAGGCCGCTTGGCAAACCTCGGGCCATTCCGAGAAGGTTTAACACCCGCACAAAAGAAGAGGCAAAAAGGGGGCGCCGGGAGACATAGGAGTGCCGGATTGCAAAACGGACAACGGGGAAAATGCTCGAATGCATGAGACGAACACGTATGCAAAATGAAATGCACATGATAACATGATAAAATGCAACACACAAGCAAATGACGTGGCAACAACGGCGAATAACTGGCAAACACCTGGCGCATCGAATCCGGGTGTTACAATCTTAGCATTAACAGTATTCAAGAAGGGTCTACCAAATATAATGGGACAAAAGATACCTTGTGGGGAACCAAGAACAAGAAAATCAGCAGGATATTTAGTTTTCCCACACAAGATTTCAACATCTCTAACAATTCCCACTGGCGATATAGTATCTCTATTGGCAATTTTAATTGTAACATCAATATCTTCTATCTCAGCGGGTGCAAGTTCATGCTTAATTTCTTCGTACAAGGTAATAGGTATAACACTAGCAGTAGCACCCATATCACATAAGCCATGATAACAATGATCTCCTATTTTAACAGAAATAACAGGCACGCCTACTACAGGTCTATGTTTATCTTTAGCACTAGGTTTGGCAATTCTTGCAGATTCACCACAGAATTGAATAATATGCCCATCAATATTATCAGACAAGAGATCTTTAACAATAGCAATATTAGATTCTACTTTGACTTGCTCAGGAGGTGTATAAGTTCTAATATTGCTTTTACGAACCACAGTTGAAGCTTTAGCATGATCCTTTATTCTAACAGGGAAAGGTGGTTTCTCAACATAAGAGGTAGGAACAATAGGATCATTATAAGTGATAGTCTTTTCTTCAACTTTAATAGGTGCAGCTACTTTTACTTCTATGTGAGGATGATACTTAAACCACTTCTCCTTGGGGAGATCAACATAAGTAGCAAAAGATTCATAGAAAGAAGCTACTATCTCAGAGTCAAGTCCATATTTAGTGCTAAACTTACGGAAAATATCGGTATCCATAAAAGATTTAACACAATCAAACTTAGGTGTCATACCTGACTCCTTACCTTCGTCGAGGTCCCAATCTTCAGAGTTGCGCTTAATTCTATCCAATAAGTTCCATCTGAATTCAATAGTCTTCATCATAAAAGAGCCAACACAAGAAGTATCGAGCATGGTTTGATTATTATGAGAAAGCCGAGCATAAAAACTTTGAATAATTATTTCTCTCGAGAGCTCATGATTGGAGCATGAATATAACATTGATTTAAGCCTCCCCCAAGCTTGAGCGATGCTTTCTCCTTCCCGAGGCCAAAAATTATATATATAATTGCGATCACGATGAACAAGATGCATAGGGTAATATTTTTGATGAAATTCCAATTTCAGTCTTCTATAGTTCCATGATCTCATATCATCACATAGCCTATACCATGTCAACGCATATCCCTTCAAAGATAAAGGGAAGACCTTCTTCTTGACAACATCATCGGGTATACCTACAAGCTTAAATAATCCACAAACCTCATCCACATATAGTAAGTGTTCATCAGGATGCTTGGTTCCATCTCCTGCAAAAGTATTAGCTAGCAGTTTTTCCATCATACCCGAAGGAAATTCAAAGGGAGTATTTTCATATTCATTTTCAGTAGGTTCATTAGGTTGAGGAGCAACTCTTTGCTCTACTGGTCGGGGTGAAGATACCCGAACAAGCCCTCAGAGGATTACTTTCCATAGTAACAAGTGACGATAAATTTCAGCACACTATATAAATTTTTCTTACCAAATTCCACCTACCAAAGGCGCTTCACTCCCGGCAGCGGCGCCGGAAAAAGAGTCTTGATGACCCACAAGTATAGGGGATCTATCGTAGTCCTTTGGATAAGTAAGAGTGTCGAACCCAACGAGGAGCGAAGGAAATGATAAGCGGTTTTCAGCAAGGTATTCTCTGCAAATCTTGAAATAAGTGGTAACAGATAGTTTTGTGATAGGATAATTTGTAACGAGCAACAAGTAACAAAAGTAAATAAAGTGCAGCAAGGTGGCCCAATCCTTTTTGTAGCAAAGGACAAGCCTGAACAAACTCTTATAATAGGAAAAGCGCTCCCGAGGACACATGGGAATATCGTCAAGCTAGTTTTCATCACGTTCATATGATTCGCGTTCGGTACTTTGATAATTTGATATGTGGGTGGACCGGTGCTCGGGTGCTGTTCTTACTTGAACAAACATCCCACTTATGATTAACCTCTATTGCAAGCATCCGCAACTACAACAAAAGTATTAAGGTAAACCTAACCATAGCATGAAACATATGGATCCAAATCAGCCCCTTACGAAGCAACGCATAAACTAGGGTTTAAGCTTCATCACTCTAGCAACCCATCATCTACTTATTACTTCCCAATGCCTTCCTCTAGGCCCAAATAATGGTGAAGTGTTATGTAGTCGACGTTCACATAACACCACTAGAGGCTAGACAACATACATCTCATCAAAATATCAAACGAATACCAAATTCACATGACTACTAATAGCAAGTCTTCTCCCATGTCCTCAGGAACAAACGTAACTACTCACAAAGCATATTCATGTTCACAATCAGAGGGGTATTAATATGCATAAAGGATCTGAACATATGATCTTCCACCAAATAAACCAACTAGCATCAACTACAAGGAGTAATCAACACTACTAGCAACCTACTAGTACCAATCTCGGACTTAGAGACAAGAATTGGATACAAGAGATGAACTAGGGTTTTGAGATGAGATGGTGCTGGTGAAGATGTTGATGGAGATTGCCCTCTCCCGATGAGAGGAGCGTTGGTGATGATGATGACGATGATTTGCCCCTCCCGGAGGGAAGTGTCTCCGGCAGAACAGCTCTGCCGGAGCCCTAGATTGGTTCCGCCAAGGTTCCGCCTTGTGGCGGCGGAGTTTCGTCCCAAAAGGTTGCTTCTGATTTTTTTCTCATCGAAAGACCTCATATAGCAGAAGATGGGCATCAGAGAGCCACCAGGGCGCCCACGAGGTAGGGGGCGCGCCCAGGGGGGTAGGGCGCGCCCCCCACCCTCGTGGACAGGTGTGGGCCCCGGCCTTCATCTTTAGCGAGATTTTTATTATTTATTGTAAGATATTCCGTGGAGTTTCAGGACTTTTGGAGTTGTGCGAGAATAGGTCTCTAATATTTGCTCCTTTTTTCGGCTGAATTCCGGTTGTCGGCATTCTCCTCCTTATGTAAACCTTGTAAAATAAGAGAGAACAGGCATAAGTATTGTGACATAACGTGTAATAATAGCCCATAATGCAATAAATATTGATATAAAAGCATGATGCAAAATGGACGTATAAGGGCGCGCCCCCCTACCTTGTGGCCTCCTGGAAGCTTCCTTGACGTAGGGTCCAAGTCTCCTGGGTCATGTTCGGTGAGAAAATCACGTTCCCGAAGGTTTCATTCCGTTTGGACTCCGTTTGATATCCCCAAGCTTAATTCCTGCTCGTCCTCGAGTAGGTAAATGATAAAAAGAGAATTTTTGATGCGGAGTGCTACTTGGCATAATTTCAATGTAACTCTTCTTAATTGTGGTATGAATATTCAGATCCGAAAGATTCAAGACAAAAGTTCATATTGACATAAAAATGATGATACTTCAAGCATACTAAGTAAGCAATTATGTCTTCTCAAAATAACATGGCCAAAGAAAGTTCATCCCTACAAAATCATATAGTTTAGTCATGCTCCATTTTCGTCACACAAGAATGCTCTCATCATGCACAACCCCGATGACAAGCCAAGCAATTGTTTCATACTTTAGTAATCTCAAACCTATAAACTTTCACGCAATATATGAGCGCGAGCCATGGACATAGCACTATGGGTGGAATATAATATGATGATGGGGGTTATGTGGAAAAGACAAAAAAAAGGAGAAAGTCTCACATCAACGAGGCTAATCAATGAGCTATGGAGATGCCCATCGATTGATATTAATGCAAGGAGTAGGGATTGCCATGCAACGGATGCACTAGAGATATAAATGTGTGAAAGCTCAACAAAAGAAACTAAGTGGGTGTGCATCCAACTTGCTTGCTCACGAAGACCTAGGGCACTTGAGGAGGCCAAGTTCTATAATGAAAATCCCCACTAGTATATGAAAGTGACAAAACAAGAGACTCTCTATCATGAAGATTATGGTGCTACTTTGAAGCACAAGTGTGGCAAATGATAGTAGCATTGTCCCTTCTCTCTTTTTCTCTCATTTTTTTGGGGCCTTATCTTTTTTTATGGCCTTTCTCTCTCTTTTTTTGTATTTTTTTACTCCTCACTTGGGACAATGCTCTAGAAAATGATGATCATCACACTTCTATTTATTTACAACTCAATGATTACAACTCGATGCTAGAACAAAGTATGACTCTATATGAATACCTCTGGCGGTGTACCAGGATATGCAATGAACCAAGACTGGCATGTATGAAAGAACTATGAACGGTGGCTTTGCCACAAATACTATGTCAAGTACATGATCATGCTAGCAATATGACAATGATGAATGTGTCATGATGAACGGAATGGTGGAAAGTTGCATGGCAATATATCTCGGAATGGCTATGGAAATGCCATAATAGGTAGGTATGGTGGATGTTTTGAGGAAGATATAAGGAGGTTTATGTGTGAAAGAGCGTATCATATCATGGGGTTTGGATGCACCGATGAAGTTTGCACCAACTCTCTATGTTAGAAAGGGCAATGCACGGTACCGAAGAGGCTAGCAATGATGGAAGGGTGAGAGTGTGTATAATCCATGTACTCAACATTAGTCATAAAGAACTCACATACTTATTGCAAAAATCTACAAAGTCATCAAAAACCAAGCACTACGCGCATGCTCCTAGGGGGATAGATTGGTAGGAAAAGACCATCGCAAGATTGAACCCAAAGCTAAGCACTTCTCCCATTGCAAGAAAGATCAATCTAGTAGGCCAAACCAAACTGATAATTCGAAGAGACTTGCAAAGATAATCAATCATACATAAAAGAATTCAGAGAAGATTCAAATATTTTTCATAGATAATCTTGATCATAAACCCACAATTCATCGGTCTCAACAAACACACCGCAAAAAGAAGATTACATCGAATAGATCTCCACGAGAGAGGGGGAGAACATTGTATTGAGATCCAAAAAGAGAAGAAGTCATCTAGCTACTAACTATGGACCGAAGGTCTGAAGTAAACTACTCACACTTCATCGGAGAGGCTATGGTGTTGATGTAGAAGCCCTCCGTGATGGATGCCCCCTCTGGCGGAGCTCCGGAACAGACCCCAAGATGGGATCTCGTGGGTACAGAAGGTTGCGGCGGTGGAATTAGGTTTTGGCTCCGTGATCGATCGTTTGAAGTGCGTAGGTATATATAGGAGGAAGAATGCGTCGGTGGAGCAACAGGGGGCCCACGAGGATGGAGGGCGCGCCTTGGGGGGTGGGCGCCCCCCCCTACCTCGTGGCTTCCTCTTTTGTTTCTTGACATAGGGTCCAAGTCTCCTGGATCATAATCTTCCTAAAAATCACGTTCCCGAAGGTTTCATTCCGTTTGGACTCCGTTTGATATTCCTTTTCTGCGAAACTCGAAATAGGCAAAAAACAACAATTCTGGGTTGGGCCTCCGGTTAATAGGTTAGTCCCAAAAATAATATAAAAGTGAATAATAAAGCCCAATAATGTCCAAAACAGTAGATAATATAGCATGGAGCAATCCAAAATTATAGATACGTTGGAGACGTGTCAAATCCTTGATGCACTAAAGAAGGTACCAGCTTTGGTGGATAGTGATATGCCGAGAGCTTACTGAAAATTGATCTTCAATGAGCAGTTTGTTTGAAGCACTCATGACGCTACCCGAGGAGTTAAGGAAGCCATGGCTCTTGACCTTGGATTGATTGTTACTATCCTGTTTGGTTGATGTATGGACTACTATGTACTTTGTTGTTTGCGAACAGTCTATTTGTGCTATGTGTAAGAGACATAACTACCCACTTGTGCTATGTGTAAGAGACATAAACTACCAACATTATTATCCATGTTGTGTTCTTGGTACTTTAAAACTATATTGTGTCATGTTTCCATTTTCCATTTTTATCTCTACTTGTGTTATTGTTTTGACCTTATTCGGAACATTTTAATGTTATTATGTGTGTGTGTGTGTGTGTGTGTTGTGTGTGTGTGTGCGCGCGCGCATATATAGACACACACACATGTACAAAAGTTTACATTGTCCAAACTCGAAAAACAACCAATTCCATGGTTTGTACATCCAAACAGCAATTGGAATTGGGTGCTACCCTGTGATTCCAACAGTAAATTCCATGCACAACCAAACAATAGAATTCGAATTGGAGTCCATTTCCTTTCCATCTTGGATTTGGAATTTCCAGTCCAATTCAATTCCAAGCAGTTTTCCTACATCCAAACATAGCGTAAGCACGTGACCAATTGAATCATGACCAAAACCTCATCCCCTTTAATAGTATTTGCTTTTCCTATGGACTCAATGTGATCTTGGACCACTTAACCAAAAATGTAGAGTCTTGGAGCTTTGCCAATCTTTGTCCTTAGCATTTTGAAGGGGTCCACATCCTCATGTCTTTGCCATGCCACAGTTAAACTTATCTGAAATGTATTAGATAAAGGTGTTAGTCCAAGAACATGTATGTTGACATTAATTACCAAAACCACCAAGAGAGAAAATGTGTTTTCAAGGAGATTAAGGAGTATCATTAAAATAGATTAAAGTAGATCACACATATACATATGTACACTCTATATGAAAGAGGTACTCGTCTTTGATCATCGAAACAGAAAATGTGGAACACGAAAGTCGTGTGAAACTACAAGATGAAGCTACTGGTCAAAAGAAATTTTAAACTGTCGACTGTGCGCGACGAATTTGAAAAAATTAATCCAAAAAGCTTCGAAATAGAACATTTACGGTCAATGAAACTATGAACCGATCGCAAAAATGAAATAATAAAATCGATGTGCATCTTTTCATGTGGAACTTATCTTAAATCGAATTATCGTTGTGTAGATTAGTAGGGATGGAAGAAATGAGATTAGAGAAGGCGCTTGAGGTAGGGAAAGAAACCATGTACAGGCTGTGTAGTACTCGCATCGTCTCGTGCAACCGGACCCACCATGTGCCCTCGATATAGCTCCACTCAGCCTGGCTCGCTAGAAACGATCAATTTGACCGTTCTTCTGGATACAGGTCCAGATGTGCTTTAAGCTTCGTGCCAGTCAACTTTTTGATATGACCCGTGCAATCAAACATGCCAGAAGCATGTCGTGCGTGCCTGACTAGACCTAATCCAGGCTACCAAACACGTACTAATAAAATATCAAGGCATGGGCAACAGTATACACTATGCAGTCCTAGAAAACTTTGTTAGCATTTCAAAGTATGATAAGCGTGTCATCGCTGGAAAATATGGTAAGTGTGTTGTCAGAGCAACTCCAACGGGCCGACCCAAACAGACGGTGATTTCATCCGTCTTTTGCCCGTTTGAGTCGGCCGTCCGCCCGGCGTCCGGCCTGTTTTTCATATGGGTCGTCGGTACCAACGCTAGCGCCGACCCATATGTCTGGCGTATTGCTTGGCTGGCCTAATACATTGCATTCAACATATTATGAAATGAAAATTTAACAAACAAAATAGTTTAGCCGCCCAAATAAATAGTATAGTTTTACAGGCCAAATAAAAATAATTTTTTTTCACATAGTTTTGCAAACGAATAAAAGAAGATACATCTATTGGTTGCCAACATGAGTTCACATATGCTCAACCAAATCATTTTGCAGTTGCACGTGAGTTTCCCAATCACGCATGTCTTCATGAAACTGAGTGAACTACTCAAATGTTGCCACTACTCCATGCTTAGGCACAACATTCTCACCCTGAAACTGAAAGCCTTGATCGTACAGACGTTCCGGGCGCTCGTCTTCTACGATCATATTGTTCATGATCACACAAGCAGTCATCACCTCCCATAGTTTCTGCGTGCTCCAAGTATTAGCAGGATACCGAATGATGCTCCATCGAGATTGCAAAACACCAAAGGCGCGCTCGACATCCTTTCTATCACTCTCTTGCTCTTGGGCAAATCTTTTCCTTTTCTCTCCGACAGGGTTGGGTATTGTCTTTACAATAGTGGTCCACTGAGGATAGATACCGTCACCCAAATAGTACCCTTTGTCGTAATTGTGTCCGTTGTGATAAAGTTCACCGGTCGGTTGTTGCCTTCGGCAAGCCTAGCAAACACCGGCGGGCAAGCACGTTGATATCATTGTGTGATCCAGCCATGCGAAAGAAAGAGTGCGGATCCGAGATCTTGAGACACCACGGCCTTTAGTATGACAAATGCAAGCCACGACATGTCCCTTATACTGCCCTTGCCAAGCGAAGGGCAGTTCTTCCACTCCAGTGCATGCGTCTATGCTGCCAAGCATCCCCGGAAGCCCCTGCTAGCATTCATCGCCAACAAACGGGCTGTATCTTCAGCTGTCGGCTCTCTCAAGTACTCAGGGCCAAACACAGCAATCACAGCCTTGCAGAACTTATACAGGGACTCTAGGCATATAGACTCGCTCATACGGACGTACTCGTCAATGAGATCACCGGGCACTCCGTATGCAAGCATTCGGATGGCGGCAGTGCATTTCTGATAAGAGGAGAAACCAATCTTGCCGACGGCATCCTCTTTGCACTCGAAGTAGTCATCATAGCCGACCACTCCCTCTCTAATACGGTTGAAAACATGCCTACTCATACGGAACCGGCGGCGGAATTTGTGATGTTTGAACAACGGGTTTGTTGTATCAAAGTAGTCCTTCCAGAGAAGGAAATGACCGCTCTCCCGGTTACGATTCAACGCCGGAAGGTGGCCCGGAATGGAGCCACGAAACAACGGCCGCTGGTTGTTGAGGTGGTGATGGACCAACACGGCAGCCAATATCTCCTCCTCCTCGTCGGACGACGAATCGTCGGAGTCGCAAATGAAATTGTGGAAAAAGAACTCGTTGGCGGAGTCCATTCTCGTACCTTGGCAAACTGTCAAACAGCTTGCGGGCGTCGAAGAAGGAGACGGCCGGCGAGGGGAGACGCGGCGCCCACAGACCAACTAGCTGCCCTGCCGGAGTCCGACGAGCGTGTCGGTCGTATGTGGCGGGGGCGGCGAGTCGTCTTCTTGGTCGCGGGCAGCTGGGCGGTGGGGGAAGCGGCGGTGGGAACGATTTGCTCCCGACGGCAAAACAGCGGCGGCGGGCGATCGAAGCGGCGGCGTTCTTTGGCGGATGTGGAGGCGGCGGCAGCTGGAAGACTCGCCGGCAAAATGGGCGGCGGTGACGGAGGAGGCGGGGCGAGGTTGCTTGTTGGTCGGGAGGGAGGCCAATGTGCCTGAACCAGCGGGCGGGAACAGAGTAAGCGGCGACGCGCGCGTCCGTCTCGTGTCCGCGCCGACGCAAATCGAGCTAAAAATGGGCGGGAATGGGTCGCCATGGATGAAAAGCGGACGCGTCCGTTTGGGTCGGCGTTGGGCCATTTTTACATCGCGCCGACCTAAACGGACGGCCGCGGACTAAATGAGTCGCCCCATTAAAATTCTCTCAGTGCAGCCCGCACCTTCCACATCTGTAAGTAAAAAAGTAATCCCTCCGTCCTAAAATATAGGGCAACGATCTGCGCCAGCGCACCGGCCCAATCGTTGGGCCGGTCAAGGCCCAGCCGTCCGATCCGCGAGCTCGAGTCGTCAGATCTGTTCCTCGAGCCCCCTTTCCTCCCGTTGACTTCTTCTTCCTCTTCTTCTTCACTGCGCCCTCACCCCAGCCGCTCCTGCCGCCGGTGACTAGCCCCCTCACCTGGACCTCCTCCCCCCTAGCCCACGTTGCTGGTTGCGCTCTCCGTCCCCGTCGCCGTCGGTCGCCGTTCCCGTCCCCATCGCAACATCCGTACTCGCCCCCCGGTCCAGCAGAAAGCCCATCGCCCCCTCGTATAGCAAAAAATGGCGCCGTCTTGAAGCACACCGCACCCTTGTCGTTCTGACACCTAGCGGCCGCCATCGTCGCGCTGATCGTCGTGTCGCCGACGCAGCTCTCAACGTCGCCGCTCGCTGCCATTGGCGAGTCAGGTTGAAGCTTTTTATCTCATCGGTTGAAGCTTTCCTCTATGCCTGTTGAAGCTTTTCTTGCGGATTGAAGCTTTCCACCGTGCCAATTGAAGCTTTTTTCACCTGAGCTTGAAGCTTTTTTCACAAAGGGTTGCAGCTTTTTACTCTGCGGTTGCAACAAAAACACAGAGAGACGCCATGGTCGTTGTCGAGGAGGATTTTCTCAATCTCTGTTTGAAGCTTTTTCATCTGCGGGTTGAAGCTTTTTGTCAAAACAGTTGTAACTTTTCCTGTATTTCGTTGTCTGGTTGAAGCTTTTTTATCTACTGGATGTAGCTTTTCGTGTCCATGGTTGTAGCACGGGAAAACGCCGTTTGCAACTCTCCCAGTATCGCGGTTGCAGCTCCTCCCCGTGGCCATGGTTGTAGCACGGGCACCTCGGTCCTCCCCGCGTTTGGCCTGTAGCCGGTTGCAGCAAAAAAGGGAAGATAGGAGGAGGAAAGGGAAGAGAGGGAGAAGGAAGAAGGGTAGCTGCTGGTGTCGCGAGGGGACGGCAGCTCGGGAGAATGCCGACGAGGCGGGATCTGCAAGGTGGGAAGAGAGAGAAGACGAGCAGTTGGAGAGAAAGCTGGAAGGGGATAAGGCCGTGCGATTGGGACCCACCACCCCACGTGTCGCGACTTGACTTGTTGCAGCGCGCGCGCGTGGACAAGACCGGCGGAACGGTTCGGCCGGTGCCCCGGCCAGAAACGATTCCCTAAAATATAAGAACGTTTTTAACACTAGTATAGTATTAAAAACGTTCTTATATTCTGGGACAGAGGGAGTACTATATATAGTTTTCAGGTAGTAATCCAAAATTAGGCATGAGGCAGCATACCAAATATGTCACTCTTTTTAAAAAGACAGGACATTTGGCGGGAGAAGAGAACCAGCGAGCGACGGATTCACAGCCACACACACACACCCCCACGGCCCTTTTCTAGTTCGTGGCGCACGCCTCCCCTGGGCCCACCTCGCCCTAAAATCAAATCCCAAATCCAGAAAACCCACCCACCCACCACCGCCAGGCCCGAGCGCCCATCCCAGAGGCCTCTACGTGTCAGATCCAGCCAGCCCAGGATACCCCTGGCCCACCGTCAGCCGGACGGGTCCGACCATTATCCGGTACCCGAAGCAGCCCCAAAGTTCGGCATCTCCCTCTCACTTTTACAGCGGGATGAGCCGGGTCCATGCGCCGGAGGTCGGCACGCCACAGAGACGCCGGTGGCGCCCACCCGCTGTACGGCTCGCGGCCGCGTGGGCCGGGTCCACGGGGGTGTGCGCCCGTGGGTCGCGGGGCCCCACCGCCGATCCCGCGGCTGCTTCCGCACCACCAGTCCCGCGGGGAGTCCTCCGCCTCCAGCTCGCGAGTCGCTGCCACATCACATCTGGCCTCCGCCTCCTCCCTCCCTCCCCACAAACACCCCCGGCTCCCGCTGCTGCCGCGTCCTCTATCCGCCCAGTCGCCCTCTCCGCTGCCGACTTGTCGCCGCAGCCGAAGCACAGCGCAGCACACCACAGCGCGGAGAGTCCGAGAGAGGTCTATCCGAGGGCGGAGAGAGAGGACGTAGCGCGCGGAGGGAGGCGGGATGGAGGGGGGACGATGACTGCGCGCGCGGCGGCGGGATGAGGACGATCTGCGATGTGTGCGAGAGCGCGGTGGCGGTGCTCTTCTGCGCGGCCGACGAGGCCGCCCTCTGCCGTCCCTGCGACGAGAAGGTGCGCGCTCCTCTCTCTCTCACTCACCCGCCGAGTCACGCGGATCGGGCTACGTGTTGGCGCTGCTGCTTCAGTATGTTGTGTTGACCAGCCACGAGTCGCTGGCTGTTGCTCCGATGGCTGGGGTAGATCTGGAGCTGCGATCGAGGGAATCGCTCGACTACGTTCGTGTTCTCGCATGGTGGATCTGGGAGAGCTGTCCTGACAGCTCTGACGTTTTTTGAAAAAACAACTTTGGAAAGGCTACCCGCTTTATCTGAAATTATTCGTTCAGTATGGCGTTTGGCTTCATACTAGTAGTAAATTACTAATATTCCTGCTATATTTACGTACTTCGAGTCTGGTCATTACCATAGTTGGTGACTCTGTAGAGATTATGGTTTAGCTGACCTTGCGAGACTACAAATTTCTCAACACGGTGTGGTGGGGCAAAAAAAAGGTTGATTGGTTTACACAATTCTGTTGCTCATGTGTCAAATGTTGTTCTTATCCTCGAAAACTTATGCTTATGGATCACTTGAAGTTCAGTTTCGAAATGGCCAATCTGTAAAAATGAGAATATTCCTTTTCTCATTCTTTTAGTGGTCAAACTAGTTATGCGAAATGCAAATGATATTCCCTACACAGTATACCTTATGATGTAGGCTGTGACCTTGGTTTATTTGTTTTCTGAGAAGCTACAGGATCGATATCATGCTATTCAAAATCAGCAGTGCATACAAAGTACATATTGTTTTTTAGGTGAAGGCATGAAATGCTTTTTTAACCAGTTTAAATGTACCGAGGTGGATGCTGCTGTCTGATAAAGCTATAGCTGATGTTGATGGTACTATATGTGGGTTATTGTGTATATGTGGGTGGGCTGAGGTCCGGGTGGCCTCATGCGCCCAATCATTTCTAGATTTTGCATTTTTGTTTGACACATTATGAAACACGATTCATAAACAAATAGTTCTTTGAACAATTTTGTCTTGTAGCTCTTATATTTGTATTATAACTTGTTTTACCCATTAGTTACTTTATCTGTCCATTCTGTGCTGTGCTTTGCTTTGTTGGAGATGTCAAATGCTCTTATAAAAATGTTCAAATGATAATCTTTTACGGTGCCTATGATCATCTTACAACAATTGTATGCTCGTTTTTCTTTCCTTTGATGTTCTGTAATACATGTTTAAGTTGAATGAACAATACTTGTCAGCATTAGATCTGCTACAGAACTCATGCAGGCTGATTGCCCAACATAAGAACCCAGATATTCTCATGAACTTAAAAGAGGGTGTCACACTAGCTAGTGTTTGTCACAGTATGCTGGGACTATGTTTCTGTTTCCAGTTGACAATAAATTGTGTAGTTGTATATGAAACTGTTGTCTTGTCAAAGCATGTGTACGTGATTAGAAGACAATACTGTTTTGCTAATCAGCAAGTATACTACTGGCACTAGAAATGATCCCTCCACCTACCAATTTTCGGCAACCTACTGGAAGTTCCCAAACTGCTAGGATGTCGCTGGCATGTTGCACGCTGGAGCAGACGTTTTCAGAGCGGTTTGCTCCGTTACCAAAAGAGTGTCTACTTGACCTTTTGCAGAACTGCAAATGAGCCCAAATAGTGATTAATGCCCCCATCCATATAGGTGTTCTTACATTGCTAGTGTGGTTACATTGTCGGGAGCATTTGTGTTGCACACCATTTTTGTCAGCAAAATTTTGTAAACAGTATAAATGGTAGTCCCACTTTCATACAGAAAATTGGGGAAGGCTATATCCTGTTATGTTTTCATACGAAGAATGATGCTACTTATGTTGGTTTACAGTTCATCACAAGCACTGGCGTTCAAAAGTTTATTCAGTATCTTATTTCGTCAAGCTGGAGTAAAATGCTGTGGTCTTGATTTGTAAATTCAAATGATAAGTTATGGCTCTATTATGCTTTTAGATAATATATATAGTCATCCTGTTGTCCGAAGTAGTGCATGCCGGATGCATGTGCAAATCCTTTCTGCAGTACCATTTTTAAGAATAAAAAAGATGCACGTTCCCGTTTTCATTGCTTCAGATTGTCAAGACACAATCTTCATGTTCCAGTTTCTGACATTTCTTTGAATGTTGTACTCCAGGTACATATGTGTAACAAGCTTGCTAGTCGGCATGTAAGGGTTGGGCTTGCGGACCCTAATAAATTAGTACGCTGTGATATATGTGAAAGTTCTCCTGGTATGCATTTCGACCTAAAAACAATTCTTATGTCACTTATCTATTAAAGTTTGATGTCATCAGCTTTCGACCTGTCTATGCAGCTTTCTTCTACTGTGACATAGATGGTACATCACTTTGCCTGAGTTGTGATATGGCTGTTCATGTTGGTGGGAAACGAACCCATGGAAGATACTTGCTACTAAGACAACGAGTTGAAGTATGATTTTAATTGTTAATCAGTTGAAGGTTGAAATCTCATGTACTATTTTATATTATTACTTGAGGTTTGAAATTTTGATTAGTTTCCAGGAGATAAACCAGGGCATATGGACGATGTAGCCATGCAACAGATGGAGTCTGAAAACCCAAGGGACCAAAATAATGCTCATTCGGTAGCAAAGGAGCAAATGGTGAACCACCACCACAATGCCTATGATCCGGCCTCAGATGGCAATTGCAACGGCCAGGGTGCCATTGATTCAAAAATGTTTGATCTTAATATGAGGCCAGCTCGTAATAATGGGCAAGGTTCAAGTTCCCAGGTCTGTCCTATTTTTGCCATAACAGAAGTAACTTATCTCATGTGTTCTTTCCTAAGTACTTACAGTTTCGCCTGTTGTCCCCATTACTCTTCCTGGTGACAATCCAGACTCATGGGGTGGATCATGGCCACAACAACAACCATGACTCTTCAGGAGTGGTGCCAACATGCAATTACGATGGAGCCACCGACAAATAAATGTCAGAATCTTGGAATGTAAATCGCTTCGGTTGCTGTTATAAACATTTCTTCCGCACCGGGAGCTTGAATTAGCTTTAGCCTTAGTGGCCGGGCTAAATGTATCGTTGCAGGGACCTTAGAATGTGTGTTGTTTTCGAATAGAGATGAAGCTAACGACTGTGTCTGGATTCAGCATGGCATGCACTAGACGCTGTGTTGCGGATTTCTGTTGTATGCTATCAGGAACTGTACAAAGAAATAATAGATCTCTCATTTTGTGTACTGGAACTGCTATATATGGCAACTGCTGTGAATGTCAGAACTAAGATGTTGAAAGGGGTGCTTTCGACATAACGAAGCTGGAGTATGTGTTGGCTATGAGCATCTGGGTCCTTTTCGACGTAACGAAGCCGGAGTGCGAGAGGACGCTGTTGTGGAAGCTGTGATCTTGTTTACTTTGCTGCCAAAACATAAAGGTAAAGTTTGGCAATGCCTGTTTCGTTACAAAAAAGTGGCAATGCCAATGAAACTTTCTCAAGGTTTGGTTGGGCACCAAAATTTTGGCTCTTCTGGGCAGTAAACCAAACCCTGACCTGTCCATATCTTGGTTTGCCAGTTGTTGGAAAACAAACTTGTCTGGTTTCTTCCCAGCTTCTGCGATGCCATGGTTTCGGTATCACCAGATCAATCATCTCGCAGCAAACTGGCCAAATTTGCAAACCTAAAATTATGCGACCCCCTGATTCTCTGAAGAAGTTTCCAGACTCTGAAGTTCATCTCAACCAATCCAATGCATCTCTCTGGCATGATCCTCTTCACCTGGCCTGCTACTGGGTGCCTAGCTACATGGCCACTTGCTCCGTTGCTCGGCTGTTACATTTGTATCTCTACCAAGATATGCATGCATGCATCTTCGACTGAGATTTATTCCAATCTCCGGAAGCGCTGGCAACTCTGCCTCGCTACCGTGCAAACCCCCGAACGAGATATTTGTCACACATCATTCCGACAGGTGAACTGGTTTACGCAGTTGATCCCGCCAGCCAGCCAGCCACAATGCGAAATACTTCCTCCGTAAATTAATATAAAAGCGTTTAGATCAAATCTAAACACTCTTATATTAGTTTACAGAGGGAGTATGCCATAAAGGCATCTCCACCCTTAAACCGGACACCGTATCCGTTCGTAGATCGGGACCAGTCTGTGGACACATACAAACCAGCCATCCAACCATAGCCGCATATGTCACGAGACATTTCAAACGGAATTTGATGGAAATAAACAAATTTGATGAATTTTTAAATAAACCAAATGATTTTTCATTCATACTACATAAGACCAGATGCCTTTTCATCTAAACCTGAGCAAATTCATTATATTTTGACATATTTCAACTAAACCGTACTCTAAACCTAGTCTAAATGACCGTCGACACCCGTTCCCCATGTCTGGACAGCCATGAGCGCCAGAAAATGAAGCTCCACCTCCTCGGCCTACAAGCGGCTAATCGGCCGACGATGATGACCCCGCCAAGCTTAGCTTCAACGGGAGGGGAGGAGTAGTGGCCTTCTTGGCACCCGAGCGCCGGCGGCCTCCCATGCTCTACTCTTCCTTACTACCGGCGGCGCCCGCGGACGTGTCGGCTTCGTCGTCCTGGCGGCAGGGCATGGCCGAGGTGGAGCTGGCGACGTCTTCCAGTTCTTGCCGTAAACTTCATGTGTCACCTCGTTGATCTCCTTGAAGGCGGCGTCTACATCCGCCTCATGGACGCGGTACCGCCAGTGGTCGCGGCGGATGTTGCGAGCGGAGCGGTAGGATTGGAGCAACATCTCCTGCTCGCCCACGTCCACGTCTGTCGCGATGCCTGTGCTGGTAGCGAGTTGCTCCTTCACATGCCGGTGCTCGAGGAGGCGGAGGTTGTAGGCCTCTTCGGCCTGCGCCCGCCAACACCATGTCGGTGTAGTGAGCACGGGTCTCGCCCATGGTGACGCCGACATGGGCCGGCGACGACGTTGGCACTGGCTCGGCGTTGACTGCCTATTCTATTGGGGTGTCCGCAGTGCTGGTCTCCGGTGAGCTCGTCCGTCTGCCGGCCTGCCAGCCCGGTTGCAATGGCGGTAATCTCCTTCTTCTGCTCGGACGAGAGGTTGTCCCAAAGGACTTTGGAGCCCGATGAGTCCATGGCGCGTGTGGTGCCGAGAGGAGATAGAGAGCGGAGGAGGTTGGATGCAGTTGTTGTCGGGTCTGGGGTTCAAATAGCGGGCGGATGGTAGGGCAGGCGACGAGGTGGTTAATGGTGGGCGGCAGACAGATGCAGGGTGGCGCCGGAGCAGGTTCCTCGGCAACCGCACATGTTTAATGTAGGGAGGCGGATGAACAGGCTGCCGTTTGAACAAGGAGCAGCCATGTGCGGTGAGGGTGGTGCTCCCGCCCGGCATGCCGCTTCAATGCCTAAGCAATATGGGAGGTCACGCCCACTCTTGAGCCGGAAAGAATGCGGCACTGACACTCTAGAACGGTGTCGATTGCTTTGGACGGGAAAGGGCGCCGGCGAGGGAGTGTTTTTGGCTGGGCCAGGGTTGTCGGACGCTCGCGTGGTAGCAATCCGGACGCCTGCAAAGCCCCACGCCCCTAGTTGTCTTCCGGTTTGCCAAAAAATGACGTTTGAACCACCGAACGGATCGATACAGGTCCGTGTAGGATGGCAAAACACGTCCGAACCGGACGATCTGGACGATTGCGGGTGGTTTAAGGGTCCGCATTTGAGATGCCCTAAGGTTACAAGCCATTATTTCCTCCTCGTGAAAGGACTTCCATGCCATTAGGTTTCTGAACATGATACAAATGACAAATGCTTGCACATACATTCACCTCTGAACGCATACACAGACACTCTACCCCTATGAGCCATGTTGTTAGGTTTACTCCTCCTCCCGTTGGCGCCGCCGCCGGTTCGCCTCGTCTCTGATGGCTTTTGGGTCTTGGAGGTGCGTAGGACCTTGCCCTCCGCCGGCGGAAGGGACCCTGATCTCTTTCTTGTTAGTTTCAGTGTCTTGGTTGAGCCCCAACGCCCAGCTCTGCACGAGAGGCCGTCACTGATCTGAAAAGTGCGTCTGCGGTTTGGATAGACTGATTCTGAGAACGCCTAGCTCCAAGAATCAATAAAAAAAAAGGGCGCCTTTTATTCGCTTAAGTGCTTGTGGTGGTCCACAGACCTGATTAATTTTTTTATTAACTCTGGTATTCTCTATATGGACATGGTTGATTATGAATAAAACTATCCGGCCAGCTACCTAGTACTATCTGACATGATTCTTCATGCCATGCACAACAATGAACCCAACAAACAAAGTTGCCCGCTCAATTCAAGATTCTTCCAAGTTGGAGGTCCGAACAAAAAAAACATGTTCCGAATATAAGGCGAATTAAGCACATTTCATCAAAATTTGGGAGGTGCACAAACTCTTGATCCATGTATATGTGACAAAACAGCCAAAGAAATTAACTAGATGGAACCCAAGGATCGACGAGGCATAGAACTACAGCAGTACTAGAATATTGGGATCTTGCCAAGTCAACTGTATCGTCAGCCTCATGCGAGAAGCAAACAAGATGAGGCTCATATCGGCCAAACTATATTTTTATCCTAGTCAACCAACATTTTATTCCCAATTAATGGCACGTCGGTCGATCTTTGCGTAGAGGTACGGAATCATATCTGCATGGCCTTGGCAGAATCGCATCATCGTCTTCCTTCGTTTCCCATCATCTGTTGAAGATGCTCTAAGGTTATATGTTCGTTCTTTCTTCGTCACGAAAGAATTTTCATGTGATTAGGTTTTTGAACACAATACAAAAGGCAGCTGCTCACACATGCGCACATACACTCACCTCTATGAGCACGCGCGCGCGCACACACAACCTTATGAGCCATGTGATTAGGTTTTCTCCTTCTCCCATTGGCGCCGCCGCTGGTCTGCCTCGCCTTCGATGGCCTTTTGGGCCTTGGAGGTCAGCTCCCCGCCGGCGGGAGAGATCCCGATCTCGTTCTTCAGTTTCAATGTCTTGGTTGGGGTTGTGGTGACGGAGATGTCCCTCAATAAGAATAATGTCTCTCACAATTTGATTCCCATCCCGATGATGCGTTTAGCGTTGTTGAAGAGTGTGGGGGATGTGTCTTGATCGGATCTTGTGGGATTCAATTGGTGTTGATCTTCTTGTTAGTTTTGGTGGATTGTTGCTGGTCAACAATGAACACAACAAACAAAGTTGCCCCGCTCTTCAAGATTCCTCCAAGTTGGAGGTCCGAACAAAAATAGATGTTCCAAATTCGAGGCGAATTAAGCACATTTCATCAAAATTTGGGAGGTACACAAACTCTTGATCCATGTACACATGTGACAAACAGCCGAAGAAATTAACTACGTAGATGGAACCCAAGGATCGAGGAGGCATTGAACTACACTAGCAGTACTAGAATACTGGGATCTCGCCAAGTCAACCCGTATCGTCAGCTTCATGCGAGAAGCAACAAGATGAGATGAGGCTCATATCGGCCAAACTATGTCCTAGTCAACCAACATTTTATTCCCAACTGATGGCACGCCGGTCGATCTTGGCGCTCTGCATGGCCTCGTCAGAATCGCGTCATCGTCTTCCTTGGTTCCTCATCGCTGTCACACCCAAATTTTGATGTACCGAAGAGGTTCAGATCATATCTACACGTACCGAAGATCTGAAACCGGATAAAATTTTCATTAGTATAAGCCACTCCTGTCAGTTTAGTATATCAGATCAAACTTCAACCACATTTTGTTCATTTTTTTATATAGGAAAAAAAACATCAAACATATTTCTGTAATTTTTTTAAATGAAGACCCTGCATTTCTGTTAGCCTGTGAGACTTTTGGCGAATCCTCACCTGCGGCACCAAATTGGTCTGTCACGCGTTGGCGCTCAGCCCCCTCGCCTCGCACGCTCGCATCACTCTCATCCGCCTGCACGAACACACGAACATCCTGCAGATTCACACAACAGTTCCAGATCAGAACATTTGCATTATTGCATAGTGCGACGACGCGATCGAACGATTGGTGTTTTAGATTGCTTACTCCCAGGGCACGTCGCCGACGAGCATCCAGTCGCCGTCGCCGTCCTCGTACACCACGGCGTGCTCCCACTGGCCGTACCCGTCCATCAGGCCTGCAGACAAGCATGCACGCGCATTGAATTGATCAGTGCACAAAATCTCATTTGACATGGCTGTCCATTTGACATGGTGAAGCTTTGGTTGCTTACCGATGGAGCAGCAGTAGAACATGGCGTTGAGCTCCTGGAGGAGCTCGAGGTAGTCGCCATAGGCCGCCACGTCCACCTTGCGCAGGTAGGGCGTCCCGTCCATGCTCACCTTCACGAACGCCGCCGCCTCGACGCTCTTCCTCGCCCGCCTCGCCCTCCGCGCCCTCTCGCCCGGCGGCGCCAGCGTCAGCTCGGTCAGCTCCACGCCGCCATCATCTCCACCGTAGCTCCCCATCACTCTCAGATGAATGCACTGTACGACTGGTCGGTGGGTTCAGAAGCTGGAAGTTTGGGAGGCTGGGAGCAGAAGGCGTCCGTCGTCGTCGTGAATGGCAAGCTTTGGCTGTCCCGTATATATACACCGCACCGGCCGTTGGTACGATACGTGCGCTACCCGATCCTCTGTGGCGGGGAGGGGGAGGGGGAGCAGGGTGGTGCCCGCCAGCGAGGAGGCGGCGTGGTATGGGTCATCCGGCGGTTGCGCGCAGAGAGGAGAGGATCCGGGGCGGGGACAGGGGCTGCGGACCCTGGCGGGCGGCGGTCGGGTTGGGTGCGGTCCGGCAACGAACCCTGGCACCGCTGTCGCCGTGGGACCCGACCGGCGGGCCGCCACGTAGACTCCCCGGTCTCCTGCGTGGCTGCCTCCGTGGTCACCACTAAACAAATCAGCTCAGCCGTGACTGTCTTCGATAGTTCCATGGCTCCATGCAGCAACCATTGTTTGGTTTCTCGACGAAATTTAACGGGACAATGCCAAGTCGAACATTTGCTGCTTCCACATGCACTAAACCAACCAAGACCGCCGCCACAACTTGCGCACACCGATCATTATACTCAGACTGTCCACAGGCATCTTTGTGAGTATACACTATTCAACACGTTAGCCGTACGTATCGGCATCATTTTAATCTTAATTTGTTCTATACAGAAGGAGTACAATCTAGTTAAGTTCACACAAGGGAAGGGCTGCTGAAACGGGAAGCCGCCCATGGAATATCAAGCCTGGCCAACACGTTAACGGTAGCCGGCGATGGAGCCGGTCAAGCCGCCACCGGCACGCACAGGAGATCCGGCGACGGGGCAGGGGACAGGCATCCCGCAAGTGGGCACGTGCATGCATGCATGTTCAACAATCTCTTCTCCCCCGCCGGCCGCCGTAAAGATGCAAGGCCCCTGCCCGGCCAGGAGCGGCTTAAATTAGCTATACCCTGGGGTCTGTACATGTGCGCTGCACGCAACAGTAAAAACATTCGTCCGGCCGTGCATGTGCCGGCGCGCCTATGTTTCACAAACCCGCAGCGGCTGCCACAGATCGCCCGGTGCCGGGCCCTGCCCGGACACCGCCATCGCCCGTGTCCGGTAAAGGCGATCTACCCATCACGGAGCACGAGCTTCGTGCTACGCGCGCCATGCCGGCCAGGGCCAGGGTCAGGGCCACTATTAAAGTTCAGGCACCGTGCATGCACACGAGTGGCTAGCTAGCCTGACCGTCTCTGTGGCTGGCCGGACGGAGTTGCCGGAGCGTGATTGTGCCTCCTGTCGCGGCCCCCGGCCCGGGGCGCGCGCGCGTGCGGCGGCGGCCCGGCCATCATTCCAGCCGCATTGCGTGCCTGTGTGTGTGACAGCTGACGGGTCGGCGGGCATGGTTTTCCCCGAGATCGGTCGAGAGGAGAGGACGACACCGTGCAGGGAATTGTGGGCGGATTAATCTGGGGCGCGGCGAAAGCGCATGCACGGCATGGTTTTAAGAGCTCTAGACGACATCGAAGAGCTTTTTGATGCGACGACGGCGTTTGACTCCTCCTTTCTCGGGCGTTTGACCGTCCAGCTCGCACCTTCACGTCCTCGATCGGAGCCATAGTAATGGTGAAACGTGCTGATTAGAGATCCAGCTGCAAACAAGCTATACTCTACTCCGATTTTTATTCAAACAAAGGCCACTTCGATTTTTATTTTATTTTAGCAACGATCTTTATTGTCGTGTTTATGTTAATCCATTCAGTTTAAAATAGAGTTTATCTATTGGGAGTGGCGGTCTCAGTCGACTAGCCTTAACCAAGTCTCACCCAAGTGACATACTACGTAGTATATAAGAGAAAAAGGAAAAAAAACTGAAAATATTTTCTTTTTGTATGAATCTCCATGCAAAATCAAAGCAATATAGCATCAATTGAGAAATAACAAAGTCTCAGTCAACTAAGACTTAGCAAAACTGTTATCTATTTTGCTTTTTAGTGAAGGTGAAGCCTTACCCATTCAACCGAAAAAAAATAAATAGACTTTTTTCCGAAGAATCATTTGGCTGATTCTTTTTAAAACTTTAGCATGACGAGATCTGTCTCTGTCCGGCGTCTTGATCATATTAAGTGCCACAAGATAGTCTATCTCGATCTCGATGGGGGTCTGCGTCCACAAGACAGTTCGTGTTATTGTTAATACATTCAGTTTGAAATATAGTTTATCTATTTGTTTTATTCAGCGAAGCCTTACCCATTCAACCGATATAAAATATAATGTTTGCCAAAGAAAAATTTCGCTGATTCTTTTTAAAACTTTAGGGTATGTTGATTCAAGGAAGACAAGAATGGTACATACAGAAAGTTTGCAAGAAAAGGAAGGGTACATAGAGAATACAAGTGAAAACGTTGGAGCTCGGGCTACATGGAAACCTAAGTTTTTAGAATTATATTTTTTTTTCAAAACATTCAGAAAAATGTCACATGTATGTATAGAAGTATTCTACCAATGTATAAAATTTTATTGGGAGATATTTTAACATGTGAGCTACACAAAAAGACAAAACTTTATTCTATTACTTTTTTTTTCTAAATGGCTCCATGGAGCTTGGGCTTCAAGACACATTTTCGACATTTGTAAGATCATAACAAACATTTTTATGACCTTCAAACAATCAAACACTGCCATAGTATGCTACAAACTCAGGTCAAAGGCCATTGTTTTTGCTGGGTCGGTCAAAGGCCGGGTTAATATCTTAGTTTGAGTTTTGTTTTGTATAGTTCAGTTTTTATAGGTGCTTGTTGAGAATGTGGAGTTGGCTTATTCATATTTATTTAAGTTCTCCCACTAAAAAAACTTTCGGTCCTTTTCGCCATGGTGCGTCTAGTGAGAGGTTAGCGAGTCCAATGAATTTACCTTCGATTTTCATCAAAATTCAGCGTGAGAATTTGAAGACACGTTTTGCGTGGACATGCATGTGCCATGTGTACACGTGTTGGAAAGCTCCTATGTATACATGGGATTTTAGAACTACTGGCACTTTATCACCTCAAAATGTTGCGTGGTATACAAAGTCCAACTGGAATGTCTATTAGCAAAACATGGCGGCCAACAGGCATAACCATAGTAGAGCGAGCCAATCCACATTCTTCCGGAAGGATTTTGTCCGGTCTTCACTTCAACAATGACCTATCCATATGAATGGGTGCCAGAAGACCTGAAGCACTTCGCAACAGATAAGTAATCCTATTTTTTTTGGCAAATCCTCTAATCGCCGTTGGTACACCACTAGTAAGTTCCTCCTATAGTCGTCGTTGGTATACCCACTTTGTCCAAATTTATAGTGTCCTGTGTTATAGTCATCAAGTACAACCTGAAGGGAGGTCCTAAATTGAAGATGTGGTTTTTGCTCACATTGCAAATGTCTAAGAAACAGAGTATACAATCATGGCAATTTTACCTTAACGTTTGACATGAAACATGGCTACTTTTCTTTCTCACATTGCAGATTTATTTTCTACAAACTATGGCAATTTTATTTAGATAACATCTCCAATTTAATATGCATCCGCCCTGGAAATTTCTGCCATCGGCACCACCAATGGAACATTTTTTTCCATTTTGAGATGAAAAAAATTTATTTTACATACATGGGGAATTTCTTATACATAACATGACAATTTTTAATAAAAACCCCATGGAAAATTTTAATTTACATCTGCCATGGTAATTTTGGTCATTTTTTGTGTTATTTCACATTCATGGCAAAATTCTTGCACAAAAGGTGGCAATTCAAATTAAAATGAGTTACAGTGGGGGCCTTCCCCACTGTGTGTTGCTAAAAAAATTCAAATTAAAATACCATGGAAAATTTAATATGCATGCACTGCAATTTTTTTATCATAATTTATGTCATTTTACATAGATGGAAAATTTCTTATACATCCCATAGCAATTTTCAATATGCATCTGCCATGGCAATTTTGTTCATAATATTTTGTTTTGTACTATTCATTTTTTTCATGACATATTTTGTTATGTCAATTTCCGAACGTAAACTTTTTCCAAGGCAATTCTGGAAAATCACCATGTGAGCATCATGATAAATGTTGTTAGAATAGTTTTTGATGCTCGAAGTAAAAAAAAAAAAAACTGAAATTTGCCATCAGTTAGAGAAACAAAAATTCTAAATTTGCCATTACATATTTTTTTCTACATTTTTCCTTGAATTAGAGGTTGTTTTTAATTTCATATCTCATGCCATTTTCGTATATTTGAACCATGAAAATTTTACTTTCAAATACATGGCAATTTTATTTACATAGCCATGGCATCTTGGTTTCTTACTGGACCATCGCAATTTTATTTTCATAAACATGGATACTTTATTTTCATAGCATGGTATAAATAATAAAAGTACTGTGGTATAATTAATAAATTTTCCATGACAACTTTCCATTTTTGTCATGTTCCCATGGAAAATTACAGATTTGCCACTGAAAGTGCAACTATCCCTGGGTGGGTTGGTAATTCCTAACAACATATAGCTCATTGAACTAATGCTCTTTCAAGATGATCATTTCAGAAAGTTCAATGATTGGCATGGCATGGACTAGGAATGTGGACCCCTCAAAATGCTAAGGACACATATTGGCTCAAGCTCAAGACTCTACATTTTCATTTTAGTGATCCAAGATCACATTGAGTCTATAGGAAAAGCCAATACTATTAAAAGGGGATGAGGTGTTGCTTAATGGCTTGCTTGCTCAAAGTGCTTAGTGATATGCTCCAAAATCCCTCAACCACTTTCTCATATCCACATTTGTCCCAAACCAAAAGTCAAACTCGGCCCCATCGATTTGATCTATCCCGCGCCATCGAGTTCATTTGACATTGCCATAGCTAGAAACCCTAGTCAGTTCGGTCTCACCGATAGAGATCTCGGTCTCACCGAGATGGGATTGCAAACTCTCTGTTTCCCTTCGTAAAGTTTCGGTCTAACCGAGATGAGCAATCGGTCCCACCGAGTTCGCAATGCAAACTATCTGTTTCCCTTTCGTAACGTTTCGGTCTCACCGAAATGAGCGATTCGGTCCCACCGAGTTTGCCTGACCAACTCTCTGTTTGCCAATTACAGAAATCGGTCTCACTGAGTTTATCTGATCGGTCTCACCGAGATTACGTTATGCCCTAACCCTAATGAAATCGGTCCCACCGAGTTGACATGTCGGTCCCACCGAAAAGCCTAACGTTCACATTTTGAACTAAATCGGTCTGACCAAGTTTCATGATTCGGTCTCACCAAGTTTGGTAAATTGTGTGTAATGGTTAGATTTTGTGTGGAGGCTATATATACCCACTCTTCATTCATGGAGACAACCATCAGAACGTGCCTACACTTCTATCATTCATTTTCTGAGAGAGAACCACCTACTCATGTGTTGAGACCAAGATATTCCAATCCAACCACAAGAATCTTAATCTCTAGCCTTCCCCAAGTTGCTTTCCACTCAAATCATCTTTCCACCAAATCCAAATCCGTGAGAGAGAGTTGAGGGTTGGGGAGACTATCATTTGAAGCACAAAAGCAAGGGGTTCATCATCAACACACCATCTATTACCTTTTGGAGAGTGGTGTCTCCTAGATTGATTAGGTGTCACTTGGAAGCCTCCGTCAAGATTGTGGAGTTGAACCAAGGAGTTTGTAAGGGCAAGGAGATCGCCTACTTCGTGAAGATCTACCCGAGTGAGGCAAGTCCTTCGTGGGCGATGGCCATGGTGGGATAGACAAGGTTGCTTCTTCATGGACCCTTCGTGGGTGGAGCCCTTCGTGGACACGTGCAGCCGTTACCCTTCGTGGGTTGAAGTCTCCATCAACGTGGATGTACGATAGCACCACCTATCGGAGCCATGGAAAAACTCTTCGTGTCTGCATTGTGTTTGCTCCCTCCAAACTCCTCCCCTTTACCTTCATATGCAATGATTACATTCCGCTGCTATACTCTTAGATTTGCATGTGTAGGTTGATTGCTTGACTTGTGCTAAGTTGCTAAAATCTGCCAAGACTTAAAATTGGGAAAAGGCTAGATTTTTATTTGGTCAAGTAGTCTAATCACCCGCATCTAGAAATACTTTCGATCCTACAAGTGGTATGAGAGATTTGGCCTCCATTTGCCTTGATTTCTATAGTTTTGGTGATCATAGCCTTGGTTTCACAACCTAGGAGAGTATGGCGTCTAGCGAGGGAAATTACCACCGTAGAGGTCCTTACTTTGATGGTACTAATTTTGCTAGTTGGAAGCATAAGATGAAAATGCATATTCTTGGATCTAACCCCGCCGTTTGGGCTATTGTGTGTATTGGCTTGCAAGGTGAATTCTTGTTGGGGAACGTAGTAATTTCAAAAAAATTCCTACGCACACGCAAGACCATGGTGATGGCATAGCAACGAGAGGGAGAGTGTCGTCCACGTACCCTCGTGAGACCGAAAGCGAAGCGTTATAACAACGCGGTTGATGTAGTCGACGTCTTCACGATCCGACCGATCCAAGCACCGAGCGTCACGGCACCTCCGAGTTCGCACACGTTCAGCTCGATGGCGATCCCGGACTCGATCCAACAAAGTGTCGGGATGAGTTCCGTCAACCGACGGCGTGCAGGACGATGATGATGCTCCACCGACGCAGGGCTTCGCCTAAGCTCGCGACGATATGACTTCTCGGCGCGAGGCTTCGCCTAAGCTCATGACGATATGACGAAGTGGAATATGGTGGAGGGGGCACCGACACGGCTAAGGAACGATCCGTAGATCAACTTGTGTGTCATGGGGTGCCCCCTGCCCCGTATATAAAGGAGCAGGGGTGCGGCCAGCCCAAGGCGGCGCTGGAGAGTCCTACTCCCACGGAGTAGGACTCCCCTTCCTAGTTGGATTAGGATTGGAGGAGGGAAGAGGGAAGAGGCGCCCCCTCTCCTTGTCCTATTCGGACTAGAGGGGGGGGGGCGCGGCCTGCCCTGGCCGGCCCTTCCTCTTCTCTCTATGGCCCATCAAGGCCCATAGACCCCGGGGTTCCGTAACCCCGGTGTTCCATAACTTCTGTTTTCATCCGGAACCTTTCCAAGTCAAACATAGGCTTCCAATATATCAATCTTTATGTCTCGACCATTTCGAGACTCCTCGTCATGTCCGTGATCAAATCCGGACTCAACAACCTACGGTACATCAATACTTATAAACTCATAATGAACTGTCATCGAAGCGTTAAGCGTGCGGACCCTACGGGTTCGAGAACTATGTAGACATGACCTAGAACCATTCTCGGTCAATAACCAATAGCGGAACCTGGATGCCCATATTGGTTCCTACATATTCTCTGAAGATCTTTATCGGTCAAACCGCATAACGACATCGTTGTTCCTTTGTCATTGGTATGTTACTTACCCGAGATTCGATCGTCGGTATCCAATACCTAGTTCAATCTCGTTACGGTAAGTCTCTTTACTCGTTCCGTAATACATCATCTCACAACTAACTCATTAGTTGTAATGCTTGCAAGGCTTATGTGATGTGTATTACCGAGAAGGCCAGAGATACCTCTCCGACAATCGGAGTGACAAAACCTAATCTCGAAATCGCCAACCCAACAAGTACCTTTGGAGACACCTGTAGTACTCCTTTATAATCACCCGATTACGTTGTGACGTTTGGTAGTACCAAAGTGTTCCTCCGTAAGCGGAGTTGCATAATCTCATAGTTACAGGAACATGTATAGGTCATGAAGAAAGCATTAGTAATATACTAAGCGATCAAGTGCTAAGCTAACGGAATGGGTCATGTCAATCACATCATTCTCCTAATGAGGTGATCCCATTAATCAAATGACAACACATGTCTATGGTTAGGAAACATAACCATCTTTGATTAATGAGCTAGTCTAGTAGAGGCATACTAGTGACTATCTGTTTGTCTATGTATTCACACATGTATTATGTTTCCGGTTAATACAATTCTAGCATGAATAATAAACATTTATCATGGTATAAGGAAATAAATAATAACTTTATTATTGCCTCTAGGGCATATTTCCTTCATCTCCCACTTGCACTAGAGTCAATAATCTAGATTACACAAGAATGATTCTAACACCCATGGAGTCTTGGTGCTGATCATGTTTTGCTCGTGGAAGAGGCTTAGTCAACGGGTCTGCAACATTCAGATCCGTATGTATTTTGCAAATCTCTATGTCTCCCACTTGGACTTGGTCCCGAATGGAATTGAAGCGTCTCTTGATATGCTTGGTCCTCTTGTGAAATCTGGATTCCTTTGCCAAGGCAATTGCACCAGTATTGTCACAGAAGATCTTCATTGGTCCCGATGCACTAGGTATGACACCTAGATCGGAAATGAACTCTTTCATCCAGACTCCTTCATTTGCTGCTTCCAAAGCAGCTATGTACTCCGCTTCACATGTAGATCCCGCCACGACGCTTTGTTTAGAACTGCACCAACTGACAGCTCCACCATTTAATAAAAACACGTATCCGGTTTGCGATTTAGAATCGTCCGGATCAGTGTCAAAACTTACATCGGCGTAACCATTTACGACTAGCTCTTTGTCACCTCCATATCGAGAAACATATCCTTAGTCCTTTTCGGTATTTCAGGATGTTCTTGACCGCTGTCCATGATCCACTCTGGATTACTTTGGTACCTTCCTGCCAAGCTTACAGCTAAGCATCGTCAGTCTGGTACACAGCATTGCATACATGATAGAGCCTATGGCTGAAGCATAGGAACATCTTTCATTTCTCTCTATCTTCTGCATTGTGGTCGAGCATTGAGTCGACTCAATCTAACACCTTGTAATCTGGTAAAAATCCTTTCTTTGCACGATCCATTTTGAACTTCTTCAAAACTTTATCAAGGTATGTGCTTTGTGAAAGTCAATTAAGCGTCTTGATCTATCTCTATAGATCTTGATGCCCAATATGTAAGCAGCTTCACCGAGGTCTTTCATTGAAAAACTTTTATTCAAGTATCTTTTATGCTATCCAGAAATTCTATATCATTTCCAATCAATAATATGTCATCCACATATAATATCGAAATGCTATAGAGCTCCCACTCACTTTCTTGTAAATATAGGCTTCTCCAAAAGTGCAGATAAAACCATATGCTTTGATCACACTATCAAAGCGTTTATTCCAACTCGAGAGGCTTGCACTGACCATAAATTGATCATTGGAGCTTGCACACTTTGTTAGCACCCTTTGGATCAACAAAACCTTCTGGTTGCATCATATACAACTCTTCTTCTAGAAATCCATTCAAGAATGCAGTTTTACATCCATTTGCCAAATTTCATAATCATAAAATGCGGCAATTGCTAACATGATTCGGACAGACTTAAGCATCGCTACGGGTGAGAAAGTCTCATCGTAGTCAAACCCTTGAACTTGTCGAAAACCTTTCGCAACAAGTCGAGCTTTGTAGACGATTACATTACCATCGGCGTCGGTCTTCTTCTTAAAGATCCATTTATTCTCAATGGCTTGCCGATCATCGGCAAGTCAACCAAAGTCCATACTTTGTTCTCATACATGGATCCCATCTCAGATTTCATGGCTTCCAGCCATTCGCATGAATCTGGGCTCACCATCGCTTCTTCATAATTTGTAGGTTCGCCATGGTCAAGTAACATGACTTCGAATAGGATTACCGTACCACACTGGTGCGTATTTTACTCTGGTTGACCCACGAAGTTCAGTAGAAACTTGATCTCAAGCTTCATGATCATCATCATTAGTTTCCTCACTAATTGGTGTAGTTGTCACAGAACCGTTTCTTGTGATGAACTACTTTCCAATAAGGGAGCAGATCTGATTATCTCATCAAGTTCTACTTTCCTCCCACTCACTTCTTTCGAGAGAAACTCCTTCTCTAGAAAGGATCCGAATTTAGCAACGAAAACCTTGCCTTGGATCTGTGATAGAAAGTGTACCCAACAGTCTCCTTTGGGTATCCTATGAAGACACATTTCTCGATTTGGGTTCGAGCTTATCTGGTTGAAGTTTCTTCACATAAGCATCGCAGCCCCAAACTTTAAGAAACGACAACTTTGGTTTCTTGCCAAACCACAGTTCATACGGTGTCGTCTCAACGGATTTAGATGGTGCCCTATTTAACATGAATGCGGCCGTCTCTAAAGCATATCCCCAAAACGATAGCGGTAAATCGGTAAGAGACATCATAGATCGCACCATATCAAGTAAAGTACGATTACGACGTTCGGACACACCATTTCTCTGTGGTGTTTGGTGGCGTGAGTTGTGAAACTATTCCACATTGTTTCAAATGTAAACCAAACTCGTAACTCAAATATTCTCCTCCACGATCCGATCGTAGAAACTTTATTTTCTTGTTACGATGATTTTCTACTTCACTCTGAAACTCTTTGAACTTTTCAAATGTTTCAGATTTGTGTTTCATTAAGTAGATATACCCATACCTGCTCAAATCATCTGTGAAGGTGAGAAAATAACGATACCGCGGCGTGCCTCAACATTCATTGGACCACAAACATCGGTATGTATGATTTCCAACAAATTAGTTGCTCGCTCCATAGTTCCGGAGAACGGCGTTTTGGTCATCTTGCCCATGAGGCACGGTTCGCAAGTACCAAGTGATTCATAATCAAGTGATTCGAAGCCCATCAAGATGGAGTTTCTTCATGCGTTTTACACCGATATGACCTAAACGGCGAGTGCCACAAATAAGTTGCATTATCATTATCAACTCTGCATCTTTTGGTTTCAACACTATGAATATGTGTATTACTACTATCGAGATTCAATAAAATAGACCATTCTTCAAGGGTGCGTGACCATAAAAGATATTACTCATATAAATAGAACAACCATTATTCTCTCGATTTAAATGAATAACCGTCTCGCATCAAACAAGATCCAGATATAATGTTCATGCTCAACGCGGCACCAAATAACAATTATTTAGGTCTAAAACTAATCCCGAAGGTAGATGTAGAGGTAGCGTGCCGACCGCGATCACATTGACTTTGGAACCGTTTCCCACGCGATCGTCACCTCGTCCATTGCGGTGCTCGTCTATTCCGTAGTCCCTGTTTCGAGTTGCAAATATTAGCAACAGAACCAGTATCAAATACCCAGGTGCTACTACGAGCTCTAGTAAGGTACACATCAATAACATGTATATCACATATACCTTTGTTCACCTTGCCATCCTTCTTATCCGCCAAATACTTGGGGCAGTTCCGCTTCCGATGTCCGATCGCTTGCGGTAAAACACTCGATTTCAGGCTTAGGTCCAGACTTGGGTTTCTTCTCTTGAGCAGCAACTTTCTTGCTGTTCTTTTTGAAGTTTCCCTTCTTCTTTCCTTTGCCCTTTTTCTTGAAACTAGTGGTCTTGTTGACCATCAACACTTGATGCTCTTTCTTGATTTCTACCTCCGCGGCTTTTAGCATTGCGAAGAGCTCGGGAATTGTTTTGGTCATCCCTTGCATATTATAGTTCATCACGAAGCTCTTGTAGCTTGGTGGCGTGATTGGAGAATTCATCAATGACACTATCATCCGGAAGAGTAACTCCCAGTTGAATCAAGTGATTATTATACCCGGACATTTTGAGTATATGTTCACCGTGTAACTATTCTCCTCCATCTTGCAGCTATAGAACTTATTGGAGACTTCATATCTCTCAATCCAGGCATTTGCTTGAAATATTAACTTCAACTCTGGAACATCTCATATGCTCCATGACGTTCAAAACGTCGTTGAAGACCCGGTTCTAAGCCGTAAAGCATGGCACCTGAACTATCGAGTAGTCATCAGCTTTGCTCGCCAGACGTTCACAACCGGCGTAGCTCTGCAGCAGAGTTCTGGCACCCAGCGGTGCTTCGGGGCGTAATTCTTACGTGCAGCAATGAGGATAATCCTCAAGTTATGGACCCAGTCCGTGTAATTGCTACCATCATATTTCAACTTTGCTTTCTCAAGGAACGCATTAAAATTCAACGGAACAACAGACGAGCCATCTATCTACGATAAACATAGACAAGCAAAAATACTATCGGTACTAAGTTCATGATAAATTTAAGTTTAATTAATCATATTAAAACCTCCCACTTAGACAGACATCTCTCTAGTTATCTAAGTGATTACGTGATCCAAATCAACTAAACCATGTCCGATCATCACGTGAGATGGAGTAGTTTCAATGGTGAACATCACTATGTTGATCATATCTACTATATGATTCACGCTCGACCTTCGGTCTCCGTGTTCGAGGCCATATCTATTATATGCTAGGCTCGTCAAGTTTAACCTGAGTATTCGCGTGTGCAACTGTTTTGCACCGTTGTAGATGGACGTAGAACTTATCACACCCGATCATCACGGTGTCCGGGTACTACGAACTTTGGCAACGGTGCATACTCGAGAGAACACTTCTTGATAATTTTAGTGAGAGATCATCTTATAATGCTACCGTCAATCAAAGCAAGATAAGATGCATAAAGGATAAACATCACATGCAATCAATATAAGTGATATGATATGGTCATCATCATCTTGTGCTTGTGATCTCCATCGCCAAGCACCGTCATGATCACCATCGTCACCGGCGCGACACCTTGATCTCCATCGTAGCATCGTTGTCGTCTCGCCAACTATTGCTTCTCGACTATCGCTATCTGCTTAGTGATAAAGTAAAGCAATTACATGGCGTTGCATTTCATACAATAAGCGACAACCATATGGCTCCTGCCGATTGCGATAACTTCGGTTACAAAACATGATCATCTCATACAATAAAATATAGCATCACGTCTTGACCACATCACATCACAACATGCCCTGCAAAAACAAGTTAGGCGTCCTCTACTTTGTTGTTGCAAGTTTTACGTGGCTGCTACGGGCTGAGCAAGAACCGTTCTTACCTACGCATCAAAACCACAGCGATAGTTTGTCAAGTTGGTGATGTTTTAACCTTCGCAAGGACCGGGCGTAGCCACACTCAGTTCAACTAAAGTGAGAGAAACCGACACCGCCGGTCACCTTTAAGCAACTAGTGCTCGAGCGGTGAAACCAGTCTCGCGTAAGCGTCGCGTAATGTCGGTCGGGCCGCTTCATCTCACAATACCGCCGAACCAAAGTATGACATGCTGGTAAGCAGTATGACTTATATCGCCCACAACTCATTTGTGTTCTACTCGTGCACATGACATCAACGCATAAAACCAGGCTCGGATGCCTTTGTTGGGGAACGTAGTAATTTCAAAAATTTCCTCGCACACGCAAGACCATGGTGATGGCATAGCAACGAGAGGGGAGAGTGTCGTCCACGTACCCTCATAGACCGAAAGCGAAGCGTTATAACAACGCGGTTGATGTAGTCGACATCTTCACGATCCGACCGATCCAAGCACCGAACGACGGCACCTCCGAGTTCGCACACGTTCAGCTCGATGGCGATCCCGGACTCGATCCAGCAAAGTGTCGGGATGAGTTCCGTCGACGACGGCGCAGGACGATGATGATGCTCCACCGACACAGGGCTTCGCCTAAGCTCCGTGACGATATGACTTCTCGGCGCAGGGCTTCGCCTAAGCTCATGACGATATGACTGAAGTGGAATATGGTGGAGGGGGCACCGACACGGCTAAGGAACGATCCGTAGATCAACTTGTGTGTCATGGGGTGCCCCTGCCCCCGTATATAAAGGAGCAAGGGAAGTGCGGCCAGCCCAAGAAGCGGCTGGAGGAGTCCTACTCCCACCGGAGTAGGACTCCCCCTTCCTAGTTGGATTAGGATTGGAGGAGGGGAAGAGGGAAGGGGCGCCCCCCTCTCCTGTCCTATTCGGACTAGAGGGGAGGGGCGCGGCCTGCCCTGGCCGGCCCTTCCTCTTCTCTCTATGGCCCATCAAGGCCCATAGACCCCCCGGGGGGTTCCGGTAACCCCCCGGTGTTCCAGTAACTTCCTGTTTTCATCGGAACCTTTCGAAGTCCAAACATAGGCTTCAATATATCAATCTTTATGTCTCGACCATTTGAGACTCCTCGTCATGTCCGTGATCACATCCGGGACTCGAACAACCTTCGTACATCAATACTTATAAACTCATAATGAACTGTCATCGAAGCGTTAAGCGTGCGGACCCTACGGGTTCGAGAACTATGTAGACATGACCTAGAACCATTCTCGGTCAATAACCAATAGCGGAACCTGGATGCCCATATTGGTTCCTACATATTCTCTGAAGATCTTTATCGGTCAAACCGCATAACGACATCGTTGTTCCTTTGTCATTGGTATGTTACTTACCCAAGATTCGATCGTCGGTATCAATACCTAGTTCAATCTCGTTACGGTAAGTCTCTTTACTCGTTCCGTAATACATCATCTCACAACTAACTCATTAGTTGTAATGCTTGCAAGGCTTATGTGATGTGTATTACCGAGAAGGCCAGAGATACCTCTCCGACAATCGGAGTGACAAAACCTAATCTCGAAATCGCCAACCCAACAAGTACCTTTGGAGACACCTGTAGTACTCCTTTATAATCACCCGATTCGTTGTGACGTTTGGTAGTACCAAAGTGTTCCTCCGTAAGCGGAGTTGCATAATCTCATAGTTACGAGGAACATGTATAGGTCATGAAGAAAGCATTAGCAATATACTAAGCGATCAAGTGCTAAGCTAACGGAATGGGTCATGTCAATCACATCATTCTCCTAATGAGGTGATCCCATTAATCAAATGACAACACATGTCTATGGTTAGGAAACACAACCATCTTTGATTAATGAGCTAGTCTAGTAGAGGCATACTAGTGACTATTTGTTTGTCTATGTATTCACACATGTATTATGTTTCCGGTTAATACAATTCTAGCATGAATAATAAACATTTATCATGGTATAAGGAAATAAATAATAACTTTATTATTGCCTCTAGGGCATATTTCCTTCAATTCTTTGATGGGAGAGACCAAACCGTGAAGCTACCGCGGAAGGGTTGAAGATGCCGCAATACAATGCTCAAGCTTGCGATATCCTCTTCAACGGATTGTGCCCCGAAGAATTCAACAAAATCAGCCGTCTTGAGAATGCAAAGGAAATTTGGGATACTTTGATTGGTATGCACGAAGGTACCGACTCCGTCAAGGAATCCAAATTGGATGTGCTTCAAAGTCAGCTTGACAAGTTCAAAATGAAGGATGGTGAAGGTGTCGCTGAAATGTACTCTAGGCTTGCTCTCATCATAAATGAGATTGCCGGCTTAGGAAGTGAAGAAATGACCGATAGATTCATCATCAAGAAGATCCTAAGAGCCTTGGATGGAAAATATGATACCGCGTGCACATTGATCCAAATGATGCCTAACTACAAAGATCTCAAGCCAACGGAAGTCATTGGAAGAATTGTTGCTCATGAGATGTCACTCAAGGATAAATATGAAGGAAATATGCCCTAGAGGCAATAATAAAGTTATTATTTATTTCCTTATTTCATGATAAATTATTATTATTCATGCTAGAATTGTATTAACCGGAAACATAATACACGTGTGAATACATAGACAAACAGAGTGTCACTAGTATGCCTCTACTTGACTAGCTTGTTGATCAAAGATGGTTATGTTTCCTAGACATGGACAAAGAGTTGTCATTTGTTTAACGGGATCACATCATTAGGAGAATGATGTGATTGACTTGACCCATTCTGTTAGCTTAGCACTCGATCATTTAGTATGTTGCTATTGCTTTCTTCATGACTTATACATGTTCCTATGACTATGAGATTATGCAACTCCCGTTTACCGGAGGAACACTTTGTGTGCTACCAAACGTCACAACGTAAATGGGTGATTATAAAGGTGCTCTACAGGTGTCTCCGAAGGTACTTGTTGGGTTGGCGTATTTCGAGATTAGGATTTGTCACTCCGATTGTCGGAGAGGTATCTCTGGGCCCACTCGGTAATGCACATAACTATAAGCCTTGCAAGCATTGTAACTAATGAGTTAGCTGCGGGATGATGTATTACGGAACGAGTAAAGAGACTTGCCGGTAACGAGATTGAACTAGGTATTGAGATACCGACGATCGAATCTCGGGCAAGTAACAAACCGATGACAAAGGGAACAACGTATGTTGTTATGCGGTTTGACCGGTAAAGATCTTCGTAGAATATGTGGGAGCCAATATGAGCATCCAGGTTCCGCTATTGGTTATTGACCGGAGACGTGTCTCGGTCATGTCTACATAGTTCTCGAACCCGTAGGGTCCGCACGCTTAAAGTTCGATGATAGTTATATTATGAGTTTATGTGTATTGATGTACCGAAGGTAGTTCGGAGTCCCGGATGAGATCGGGGACATGACAAGGAGTCTCAAAATGGTCCAGACGTAAAGATCTATATATTGGACGACTATATTCGGACATCAGAAAGGTTCCGAGTGATTCGGGTATTTTTTGGAGTACCGGATAGTTACGGGAATTCGCCGGGGAGTATATGGGCCTTATTGGGCTTTAAGGGAAAGAGAAAGGAGAGGCTGCGTGCCCCCCAAGGCCTAGTCTGAATTGGACTAGGGGGAGGGGCTGCGCCCCCTCCTTCCTTCTCTTCTCTCTTCCCTTGCCTTGACTCCTACTCCTACTACTTGGAAGGGGGGAATCCTACTCCCGGTGGGAGTAGGACTCCTCCAGGGCGCGCCATAGGGGCCGACCCTCTCCCCCTCCTCCACTCCTTTATATACGTGGCTAGGGGGCACCCCATAGACACAACATTTGATCGTTTGATCTTTTAGCCGTGCAGGTACCCCTCCACCATAGTCCACCTCGATATCATTTGTGGCGGTGCTTGGCGAAGCCCTGCATCGTGAGACATCATCATCGTCACCACGCCGTCAGGTCTTGTTAAACTCTCCCTCAACACTCGGTTGGATCGGAGTTCGAGGGACGTTGAGGGAGTCCTGGACTAGCGGGTGTCCGGATAGCCGAACTATCATCGCGGCCGGACTCCAAGACTATGAAGATACAAGATTGAAGACTTCGTCCCGTGTCCGGAAGGGACTTTCCTTGGCATGGAAGGCAAGCTTGGCGATATGGATATGTAGATCTCCTACCATTGTAACCGACTCTGTGTAACCCTAACCCTATCCGGTGTCTATATAAACCGGAGGGTTTTAGTCCGTAGGACGAACAACAATCATACCATAGGCTAGCTTCTAGGGTTTAGCCTCCTTGATCTCGTGGTAGATCTACTCTTGTACTACCCATATCATCAATATTAATCAAGCAGGAGTAGGGTATTACCTCCATCGAGAGGGCCCGAACCTGGGTAAAAACATCGTGTCCCTTGTCTCCTGTTACCATCCGCCTAGGCGCACGATTCGGGACCCCCTACCGAGATCCGCGGTTTTGACACCGACATTGGTGCTTTCATTGAGAGTTCCTCTGTGTCGTCACCGATAGGCCCGATGGCTCCTTCAATCATCAGCAACGACGCAGTCCAGGGTGAGACTTTTCTCCCCGGATAGATCTTCGTATTCAGCGGCTTTGCACTGCGGGCCAATTCACTTGGCCATCTGGAGCAGATCGAAAGCTACGCCCCTGGCCATCAGGTCAGGTTTGGAAGCTTGAACTATACGGCCGACATCCGCGGAGACTTGATCTTCGACGGACTCGAGCCACAGCCAAGTGCGCCGCACTGTCTCGATGGGCACGATCTAACTTTGCCGCCGAACAGTGTCCTGGAGGCCGCACCAGCGTCCGCTCCGACCCTTAGCTCGGAGCCGACTCCCCCGATCGAGGACGAGTGGTTGGACACCGCCTCGGGGGCTACGATCTCAATGCGATTGAGCCAAACTCCATCCCTGTCCTTTGCGAAGACTGTGACTCCAAGGTGCCGGACTCCTCTCTGGACTCCGAACCCTCCGCGCCCCTGCCAATCGAATCCGATTGGGCGCCGGTCATGGAGTTCACTGCCGCAGACATCTTTCAGCACTCGCCCTTTGGCGACATCTTGAAATCACTAAAGTCTCTCTCTTTATCAGGAGAGCCCTGGCCGGACTACGGTCAGGAAGGTTGGGATGCTGACGACGAAGAAATTCAATGCCCACCCACCACCCACTTTGTAGCCACTGTCGAAAGCTTACACGACGTGCTCGATTTCGACTCCGAAGACATCGACGGTATGGACGACGATGTAGGAGACAGCCATGAACCAGCACCTATAGGATACTGGACAACCACCTCATCCCATGATGTATACATGGTGGATACACCTAAAGGAATTGACGACGAGGAACAACGGGACACTACGAAGGATAAATCCCTCGAAAAGCAGTCAAAACGGCAACGTAAACGCCGCACCAAGTCCCGCCTCGACAAAGACCCAGCCATAGAGCAGGGCGAACCGGTGGACGACGAACATGCTATCGAGCAACCGTCCGAACAGGACAACTTGGATAAACAACCCGTCCCCGGCGAAGATAACATTCCGGACGATCTCACGTCGGACAAATTGTTGGAGCAGAAGAGCCTCCACAAAAGGCTCTTCGCCACTGCGCGTAGCCTGAAAAAGCAGAAGCGGAAGCTCAAAACAGCGGAAGACGCACTCAGAATCAAATGGAGCAAAGTACTCAATACCATGAGACAAACACGGCGGCGATGCGCCGAACAAAGAGCTACTCAAAGAAAACTACTGCCCGAATTTGATGAGGAGGCCGAGAAACCCCACAATCAAAAAACAAGAAGGCCACCCGGTCGGATGGACGACCCCACGGCAAACAGAGAGCGGCAAATGGCGCCGCACACAAGCCGGTACGCGATCCGTATAAGGATTCACATCAAAAGGATGGCCCAGTTAGGTCCATCTATGGGCCGAGAAAGCAAGCTCTTCAAAGCAATGCAACACGCCAAATATCCGAACATCACGGCACACCCAAATATAGAGGTGTCGCACACCCCCTGTGTTTCACCGATGAGGTGCTGGACACGAATTCCCAGCGGGATTCAAACCCGAAAACATAGAGGCATACGACGGAACAACAGACCCTGGAGTCTGGATTGAGGATTACATCCTCCACATACACATGGCTAGAGGAGATGATCTCCACGCCATAAAATACTTACCCCTCAACCTCAAAGGGCCAGCCCGGCATTGGCTCAAAAGCCTCCCTGAAAATACCATTGGAAGTTGGAAGAGCTTGAGGATGCTTTTCGGGCAAATTTTCAAGGGACTTATGTCCGTCCTCCGGATGCAGACGATTTAAGTCATATAACTCAACAACCCGGAGAGTCAGCCGCAAATTCTGGAACAGGTTCCTCACCAAAAAGAACCAAATAGTCGACTGTCCGGACGCTGAAGCCTTAGCAGCTTTCAAACACAACGTCCGAGACGAATGGCTCGCCAGACACCTCGGCCAGAGAAGCCGAGAACCATGGCTGCACTAACAAGCCTCATGACCGCTTTTGCGGAGAGGATAGCTGGCTAGCAAGATGCAGTACCAGCGACCCAAGTACATCGAAGTCGAGGGATGGAAATGGGAAACCACGACGCAGCAAGGACCAGCGCCGGATTAAGGGGAACGGTCCAAAGAGCGCGACAGTCAATGCCGGATTCAAAAGCTCACGGCAGAACAATAAAAAAACTGCCCCTTAAGGACAATAGCGATGAGCTATCCAACTTAAACAAAATCTTGGACAAGATATGCCAAATCCACAGTACCCCCGGGAAGCCTGCAAACCATACCCACAGAGATTGTTGGGTCTTCAAGAAGTCCGGCAGACTCAACGCCGAACACAAGGGGCTCGACACACCAAGTGAAGATGATGACGCGCACCACAAGCAGAGCCCCAGAAAACAAAAGAACTTCCCACAAGAGGTTAAAACAGTAAACTCACTTCACGTGATCAAAGGGAAAAACAGAGCGACGCCCACTAAAATGCGCGCCGCACAAACTACCCTAGCAGAGTACCAACACTGGTTGTCAAAACCAATCACCTTCGACCATCAGGACTATTCCGAAAGTATCCGGAACGCAGGATGGACTGCCTTGATATTAGATCCTATAATTGACGGATTCCAATTTACACAAGTCCTCATGGATGGCGGCAGTGACATAAACCTGATATATCAGGACACAATCCGCAGAATGGGGATAGACCCAATCAAACTTCGCCATAGCAACACCTCCTTCAAAGGGGTAATGCCAGGCTTGTATGCCCATTGTACGGGCTCCCTACTGCTAGAAGTTGTGTTCGGCTCATCCGACAACTTCCGCCGCGAAAAGTTAACCTTCCACATCGCCCCATTCGAAAGTAGCTATCAAGCACTGCTGAGGCATGAAGCTTTCGCCCGCTTTAACGCAATACCGCATTATGCATCTCTTACATTTAAAATGCCCGGTCCACGCGGCATCATCTCATTAAAAGGGAGTATTAAGTGTTACTTGAGCACGGAAGAACGTGAGACTGCCTTGACAGCCCCACACCTGTCCAGCTCCGCTAATCAAAGCACCTGAATAGGTCATTCGAACCCCGGACATGGCTAGACGAGTCCGGCGCCTACTAGCGGCATACCCCCGTACAAGGGGCTGCACGCATGTACATCAAGAGACAATAAAGCTCAATTTTATTCATCTTCCAAACCGTACTCTGTTTATTTAATATAAAGTACATTTTTCGCACGATCTTTTTTCTTTTCAACTAAGTTCCTCTCTTTTACAGATGAACAACGTGCTACACCCGTCCAGGATACGACACAACGGAGACACAGGCGCAGACGTGCAGTAGGGACCCGTTGCAAGGATTCTTTTCAGATTAAGACCCTGCATAAACCTTTTTTACTGTCTCTTGTTGATATACATCCCTCAGTTTCTTACTATAACCAAGGAGGAGGCTGGCGTTTTGGCATAGGCCGCACCAGAATTTTTGCGCGTACCTGGACACCAGGGGCTTAGGGCATTATTCTGCCCGTTTTTATAAAGACCGAATACCTTAGGAAGTGTTCGGCGTCTCGAGTTAGGCCTTATATGCATCAGCTCCGAATCATGTCTTTGGTCAAATGTTGGGTTTGCCCGGCTCCTGTGTTTTGCTGCCTTACGTTCCGTTCTATCGGCTAACGCGGCACCGGAGAACTCTGCGATTGTGCCCGGTTCGGCGGGCGAGCACTGAGTAGAGAAAGCCGGCTGATTGTCATGATATAGCGAGAGACTGGTCAACCACTCGATGACTCACCGGAATGTTTAGAATCCCTCCGCATTAATGAAGGACCGTTTTTCGGTCAGGCACATACGCACCCCGAATTCGGGAGAGTGCGGTGCCCCCAGGGGCTATATAGTAGCCCCACCCTTGAACTCCTATGGCTAAGTGAAAGTGATAAAGCATTATAGTCCGGTTGCCTAGTTTGCTACGCTACCACCTCCTTAATAGGACCAAGACGTTGGATTAAGTGTGAAAAAACGCCTTCTTTGCAAACACCCCCGCACTATGTGCGTGGGGGCTGAAGCCAAGGACTGCCATCTTTCAGGTTATATATACATATACATCAACGGCCGCACAGGGAGTAGTTTACTACTTGAATGCACAAGTATAAAAAGCTCTTATATTATATTGAAACATTGTTTTCACAAATCATACATGTCATTTAAACATAATATCCTTGAGCACTGCGTCTCTATTAAGCGAGCGCCTGCAGAGACTTCCTCAAAATAGTGCTCGGCAGGTACTCGGCTTCTGTCCGAATCTTGGGATGCAACGTCGGTGGCCTTCATCTCCTCCCAGTATGTCTTGACACGGGCCAGAGCCATCCGCGCTCCCTCAATACATGCCGACCGCTTCATTGCGTCGATACACGGTACCGCACCAAGGAACTGCTGCACTAAGCCAAAATAACTCTTCGGCTGGGGTCCGCCTGGCCACAAATGAGTCATCACATGCTTCATGGCAAGTCCGGATAATCGATTCAGCTCGGCCCATTCGGCCAACCGATCGGTCAACGGAAGAGGACACTCCGGACTATGGAATTGCGACCAATATAGCTCCTCCCTTCTGTGCCCCTTCTGGCCTCGGAAGTGCTCAATCACGTCCGCAGCGCTCGCCGCTAAGTCTAGATAAGAATCCTCCGAACTCCACAACTTGTCCAACTGAGCATACTTCGGATCCGTATATTTCCTCCGCAGCAGAAACGGTTTTCCAGCCGCAATAGCCCCGGCCTGAATCAACTCCTCCTTGGCAGCTCTCAAAGCGGAACGGGCATCCTTGGATTCGGCGGTGGCCTTTTTCAGGCCCTCTTGCTCCGCAGCGTTCTTTTCAAGAACCTCGCAGCGGTCGGTAGTATTCTTCAACTTTATGGCCATATCGGCCATTTCCTCTTTGCTTCGGCAGTGAGCAGCCCGTTCGGCTTTTAGCTCTTCGGCCGCCCTTAAAGCGGCCGCATTACTATTTCTGGCTTGCTCTTTAGCTCGGGCGAGTTCCGCCCGTAGCTCCTCCACAGCAGCGGCACCACCTGCATTAAGCATACAAGTAGTAAGGCACGGGCATCAAGCTCCCTTACCAGGCATCCGCGAAGGAGTCGCATACCTTGTGACTCGTCAAACCGCTTATTGACAAGTGCGATGTCCGCATCTTCCTCGCCAAGTTGCTGCTTTAGTTTGGCAAATTCATCAGTCCGGCTGGCCACCGAACGCCCCGCCACCTATTTAGGAGCGGCGCAAATGTTATAACTGAGATTATGATCCTCGCACGCTGTCAATTTTGACAACATACCGAGTCTCGGGGCTACTATCTATCTGAGGCACATTCTATATGCATAAGCGCCGGAAGGTACATCATTTTTGCGTACCTCGAACCCCGTCGATAAGCTTACGGCGGCTTCATGCAATCCGCTCTCCGCGGATGCAATTCTTTCAATCACCGTACCCATTAGCGCACGGTGATCTTACGAGATAGCCGCTTCGCCCGAGCAGATCCTTCACTCCTCCGACCGCACGCCGGTTGGCGCGGACCTTCGGCCCGCCGGACTTGGGAACCCTCGCGGCGACACCTCGGGGTCGTCCGCCTCGCATGAGGGTGCGGCAGGTGGGCGTTTGCTCTCCATCATCTCCGGAAGAAGATACCTCAAGACGAGCTCTGCTGAGAAGGGCTGAGATCCGAACTACAAGGTACAATTTCGGTTATCTTCTGAAATAAATCTGAGGATGTTCCTTATTTACAAGACCCTTCTTTTTACTTACGGCTCATTGGAGGCTGATCCCTTGGGAAATAGTGCGGCTGGGATACTTCCCAGCACGGACTCTCGGCGAAGATTTCTTTCCCTCTTTGAGGCCTTGACCTCCGGATCTTCGAGCGGTCCTCTTCTCTCCTTGGAGGGTGGGACTTTTGATCCCTCCTTCCTCGAAGCCTCCTTCATGGAGGCGTTGCTTCTGCTCCCCCTTCGCCTTCTTTAAAAGCGGCCTTCAACATCTTGGTCATCATGGGATCCGGCGTGGTCTCTGGGAGGGGAGCCGGACACCTTATCAACTTTGCCTTCGCTATCCACTCCTGTTCAAGAAACAGCCCCTTTAAGGGCAAGTTTACGATAAATGAACGGACACCCTGTCCGGGTACAGGACTACTTACTTGAGTATCTGGGCGATTGCAGCTTAGTCCTGCATCCTCAGTCAGGTCCAGACACTTCTCTTGTGATCCGAACAACAGTTTATACATCTCCACGGGCGTCGTACCCATAAAATGTTGGAGAGTCGTGGTCCCTCCGAATTAAATTCCCACAGACGGAGGGGGAGACGTTTGTAGGGCAGAAGGCGCCGAATCAACATAACCTGCGCCACTGCGACCAGATTGATCTCTCTTTCTTGGAGGTCTCGAATACGGCCCTGCAACAGAGGAACGTCCTTGGGCGGCCCCAGTCGAGCCCCCTTGTTGACCCATGACGCCAGCCGCTGTGGTGGACTGGCGGAAGGCGGAAGCGCCACCCATTTGGTGCCCACAGGAGCGGTGATATAAAACCACTCCGTTGCCACAAACCAAGATCCTCTTAAAAGAGACCTCGGGCCACGGAGCATCAGCACACTTGCTTATGACCGCCCCTCCGACTCGCTTGTTGCCCCTCGGTCATCTTGGCTCCACCTTGAAGGTCTTGAGCCACAATCCAAAGTGAGGGGTAATATGGAGGAAGGCCTCACATACGACAATGAATGACGAGATATGGAGGATGGACTCCGGATTCAAGTCATGGAAATCCAGCCCATAATAAAACATGAGCTCCCGCACAAAGGGATCCGTCGGGAAGCCTAAACCCCGAAGGAGGTGAGACACGAACACCACACTCTCGCCGGGCTCGGGAGTGGGAATGACCTGCCCTGGAGTAGGTAGCCTATGCGAGATCTCGCCGGTTAGATACCTGGCGTCTCGCAGCTTTAGCACAACTTCTTCTGTGACGGAAGAAGACATCCATCGGCTGAGCTGGTCAGAGCCGGACATCGTCGAAGATCCGAAGCGCCTAAATCTGGAGCTTTGGGTGTTAGAACTCGAAGCGCGAGGCGAACTCGATGGAGGTGAAAAAAGAAGAGGGCCTTGGTCTCATTATAAGGAGGTTGAATACCAAGAGCCCTCCCGTGGTCGATTAGGACTCGCCGATGGAGGAGGCGTGCCAGCGAACGCAGTTGGGTTACCATGTCCGTATTGATGAGAATCCTGGAATAAGGGGGCATGATCTACGCTTTGATAAGACGTGCCAAGGAAACCGCCTCGCTAAATGCGCTAAGGTGGAACATTAAAAAACGATTCATATAAAGGCCTGGCCGTGGTGTGATGTCACGCCGCGGAATACGTCAGCAGATCCGTGCAAAAATTATTCTCTCTATGGTGGTATGTGGAACTTGTTTTGCAGAGCCGGACACTATCCTCATGTTCAAAACCTTCTATGAAGTATTCGGAGGAGGAACCCGCCTTGCAATGCGAAGACAATATCGCGCCGGACTCGTCGTCATTGAAGCCTGGTTCAGGGCTCTTGAGGAGTCTGGACTAGGGGTGTCCGGATAGCCGAACTATCATCGCGGCGGACTCCAAGACTATGAAGATACAAGATTGAAGACTTCGTCCCGTGTCCGGATGGGACTTTCCTTGGCATGGAAGGCAAGCTTGGCGACACGGATATGTAGATCTCCTACCATTGTAACCGACTCTGTAACCCTAACCCTATCCGGTGTCTATATAAACCGGACGGTTTTAGTCCGTAGGACGAACAACAATCATACCATAGGCTAGCTTCTAGGGTTTAGCCTCCTTGATCTCGTGGTAGATCTACTCTTGTACTACCCATATCATCAATATTAATCAAGCAGGAGTAGGGTATTACCTCCATCGAGAGGGCCCGAACCTGGGTAAAAACATCGTGTCCCTTGTCTCCTGTTACCATCCGCCTAGACGCATAGTTCGGGACCCCCTACCCGAGATCCGCCGGTTTTGACACCGACAGACGTCATCAGGCTGAACATGTGCTGAACTCGGAGGTGCCGTGCGTTCGGTACTTGATCGGTCGGATCGAAGACGTACGACTACATCAACCGTGTTGTGCTAACGCTTCCGCTATCGGTCTACAAGGGTACGTGGACAAAACTCTCCCCTCTCGTTGCTATGCATCACCATGATCTTGCGTGTGCGTAGGCATTTTTTTGAAATTACTACGTTCCCCTACAAAAGAAGGGCTTCACAACAAGTCAAGTGGTGCTTACAAAGCCTCATGTGATGCTCCTACATCGTCAAGCGAGAAACAAGTCTTCAATGAGGAATTGAGCCTAATGGTGAAGAACTTCAACAAGTTCTACAAGAGTAGAAGCAAGGAAAGAAGTTCCAAGTCAAGGTCCTACAATGACAAAAGATCTTCTAGTCGTGAGCATAATTTCTACAATTGTGGAAGACCCGGACACTACTCCAATGAGTGTACGGCTCCCTACAAAAGAAGATAAGACTCACCCAAAAGGAGAAGTAGAAGAGAAGAATCACCTCCAAGAGAGAGAAGGAGTAGAGATGATCGTTATGAACGAAGAACTTCTCGTAGAAGCAAGGATTCGGAAAAGAATGACCAGTCATCAAGGAGCTACACAAAAAGAAGACATCAAAGTCACGTTGGCGAATGGGTATCCGGCTCCGACTCCGACCATCACTCCGAGACAAGTTATCACTCCTACTTCGAATATACTCAAGATGGAGGTGTTGTCGGTCTAGCACTTGTGTCAACCAATTCCTACGACATATTTGACTCACCAAATGAAGGAATTGGAAGATGCTTCATGGCTAAAGGCCCAAAGGTATCACACCCTGAGAAAGTTGATTTCAATGGTGATGAAGATGATTTGCTAGGTGATGATGATTTACTTGTCGACAACTCTAGTAATGAAAACTATGATGAACTTGCTATTAATCATGCCAATCAAGATAAAATGAATGACGATGATAAGAAGGAGATTGAGCATCTAACTAAAGAACTGAACACTCTTAAGTTAGCTCATGAAACTACCTTAGAAGATCATCGAGAGCTCTTAAAGACTCATGAGAAGCTATGCTTTGAAAAGCTCAACCTTGAGTAAGAGCATGGGTTCTTAAAAGCAATCAATGATGATCTTCGTAAGAAAAGTTCTTCTTACATTGCCAAGCATTTACTCTTGTCTACTTACATGCCACAAGTAAAACTAGCAACAAGAGTAAGAAAGATTCTTCTTCTAGTAATAATAATAATCATGTTAAATCCAATGTTGTTGCTTCTAGTAGTTCTCTTGATTCCACTAATGATTCTCTTAGGCAAGTTACACTTGAGCAAGAAAATAGCCTATTGAAGGGAATTATAGAGAAAGGTGTTTACAAGAGCCTTGCGGGAAGTAAGCAATTTGAGGAAATTGTATGCAAGCAAGGAAGGCACCGGAAGAATCAAGGTATTGGTTTTGAACGGAAGTTCAATGCCAATGGAGTTGAGTGGTAATAAGATCAATACCCCAAGACGAAGTTCATTCCTCAACAAGAGAAGTATGATCCTACTTCCTTCAAGGGGACACAAGCTCAAGATGATCTTCCACCAAAATAAGGCAAGGACAAGCTTCAAGAGGAGATTGATGCATTTGAAGAAGCTCCCAAGGCCTTGTTCAAGTGGGTTCCCAAGACTACATCAAGTTCTACTTCATCAAGTACGACTACATCTCCAAGGATTCCCATCAAGATGATGTGGATCCCGAAGAAGAAGAACTAGAGAGTTCTTGAGGGTGACTCCGCCAACATAATTCACTCATATCATTTTGGCGAGAACAAGTGCAAAAAAATTCCACATCTTGCACTAGTTCAAGGAGTCACAAACCCTCTTGTTGGTAAGACAAGGGACAAGGTAACCTAATGCTTTCATGGACATCATCTTGTGTGAACTTCACTCTATGTCTATGGATATCCTTGTTTGTTCCTTGTGGGACTAATCCGTGTAGGTATTGAAAGTGCAACTCACTCCAATGGATTGCTTCAAATGATCTACATCAACATTGAGCATCCACATCTTCAACATCTACATGAAGTCATCATCGACAAAACCCAAGGTTAGTTCATCCCTCTTAGGGGGGATATCACATCTAGGGGGAGCTTTACTCTAAGAATTGAGCTAAAGCAACTCTAATGGTGTGAACACAACAATGCTTTATGTAAAAGTGGTAACCCCACTTGTGCTTAAACGATGAGTATGACCTATGATCAAATGTTCTCATTTGACTCCTAAGTCAACATACTCATATATAGATAACCTAGTCATCGCCAATTGCTTGATAGATGCTAGAGTGTTTTCGCATGCTTTGTCACATATTTCATTTGCCATTTTATTGTGTGAGCATGTTGATTGCATATTTTTACGCATTCGAGGACATCCATTTGTTGCTTTGATTGTTTGGCTTTTCTTCCTTTGCCAAATGAATGGACAAGAATGCCTAAGAACTTCCTCTAGCTATCTATGCTTTTCTCGTCTCAAACTTTATTCATGCTACATCACAAAGTTTGATCAAGTCAGATTCAAACCTTCTGTGTGAGGAGCACTCGGAGTCACCGATTCGTCATAGACTTAAACTTCCAAAACCTCCCTGTGCATTTCGGTCTGACCGGTTCATCCTTTTCGGTCTGACCGAGTTCACTAAGTTGATCTAGGTTTTCAATCTCGGTGCAAACGATTAGAACTTTTCGGTCACACCGAGTTGCAGTAACCGCTCATGATTCTGCATCTCGGTGCCACCGAGTTGTTCCACTCGGTCACACCGACAGGGTCAGGATATATAAACCGATGGGTCAAATTTTGGAAATTCCTCCAAAACCTCTTAGCGCACGCGTGTCCTGCTCTACCGTCTCGGGTCTCTGGATCGTCCTCTCGTTGCCAGCGACCTCCCGCCGCTGGTCTCCGTCGCCGTCAACGGAATTCAACACCGCCGTTGCCGCCGTAGCGAGCTCATCGCCAAACTAGGGTAGGAGTTCGAATCTTTGTGCCATTCTTACCTCCAATTCTTAGCACAAAGCAAATGCCATGTTTCTTACCACATATGAGATCATCCTATCCAGTAAAAACTTCCTTTAGATTAGATTAGATTTGAAAATTTAGGGTTAGGTTTCCCCCGAACTCATCTCGGACCGACCAAGTTGTGGAAATCGGTCTCACCGATTTGGCTTAGGCCATTGCAGTTGCACTTTTCGGTCTGACCAAAACTTGCAAATCGGTGTGACCGAGTTCAACTCTCAGTGAAACCCTAGCAATCTTGGAGTCACCGAACTGTGTCTCGGTCTGACCGATTTCACTAGTTTAGACTCCAAAAGTTGCTTCGATGTCACCGAGTTTAACAAATCGATAGCTCTGAAATGCTTTCTGTGGAAAACTAAAACTAAGTTTTTGACTCATTTGTTTTGCAAAATCTCTGCACTTTGTGATGCTCGTCCACTCTATCTCATCTATAACCATTCACAGGGTTAGCTGTCGGTTTGCATTGCCAGAATTCTGATCAGAGTGATAGCCAGAATAAGTCAGAAGAGCGGGTGAATCTGAGTGAGGGCACTAGTCCCTCTGGCAGCTATGATGAAGGCAACAGAAGTACTCCTAGCAATCTGCCTAAGGCTGCTACTAGGCAGAGGAGGAAGAGGAATTCTGATTCTGAAGATGAAGATTATGTAGCTGCTGAGGAGGAGGTGAGCTCCAAGAAAAGGGTTATCAAGGAGTTTGGCACAACTACATCCACCAAGCCTGGTATGCATAAAAAGGCTCCTGCAAAAAGAGTGCCCATGTCTAAGGCCAGAGCCTCCACTCTTGAAACTTCCAAATCAACTAGTGGAGATGCTGCTGGCGAGGGCAAGAAGAAGAAGGAAAGGAAAAGAGGAAGATGGTGCAAGAAAGTGGATCCCATGGCAGAATTTGAGAGGCACTCATCTGATGAGGATGAAGAAGAGGAAGAGGATGCTGCACCAGCACCCAAGTCTCAAAAGCTGATGGGGGATGCCATCAAGTCTGAGGTTGCCCCTTCAAAGCCCAAGACAGCCCCCAAAACTTCTGCTCCTGCTCCCAAGACTGCACCAAAGAGGAACACAAGGAATATACTAGTTGCTGAGAAGAATAAGGCCCCAGTGCCTGAAACTGAAGTTGAAGAAGAAGATGTTGAAGCCCAAGTGCTTAGGAAGCTCAAGCCCGAGATCCCTGACCATGATGATAACCATCCAGTGGTAGAAAACATGAAGATCAGAAAGGATGCAGGTCTCAGATTATGGAGAGAATCTGATCCATATGTCGTGAGGAGAAGGACTGCAGTGGACTATAGGTTTCACACAAAGGAGCAACAAGATTTCTATGAAACCATTTTGCTTGATAAGAAGCCAATTGTCTGTGATATGAAATGGGCAGATTGGAAATAATGACAACAATGAAGATCACTTTCCAGGAGTGCATGAGAGCTTCAGGCTATGTGGAGTATATGCCTTTGTGGGTCAGAAACTCACTAAGTGGAATGATGAACTTATTATGCAATTCTACTCCATAGCACATTTCTATCCTGATGGCAGAATTGTTTGGATGTCAGAAGGTACTAGGTACAATCTACAGTTGATGAATGGGCCAAACTGATCAATGCCCCTAAATAGCATGAGTATGACATAGATGTCTATGCCAAGAAGAAGAAGGATCACAACTCCATGGCTAACATGTATAAGGAAATTCCTGACAAAGCCTTGGAAACTCACAAAATGGGCTCTGTGTACTATCTATTGTCTGGCCTGACCACCATCAACACTATCTTGAGGCATACCTTATTGCCCAAGTCAATAGATCATAGAATGATCAGAGACCATTCCATTAACTTGTTGCAGTTGTTTGATGTGCCCCAAAAGTTCAAAGTCATGAGTCTGATTGTTGAGAAAATCAAGAGGACAACTGCAGATCAGAAAAGGTCATGTGGGTATGCTCCACACATCCAGATGCTCATCAACTCCAAGATGGGCACAGACACTTACTTATT